>WOVY01010423.1:0-433770 GCA_013436015.1 Rhipicephalus annulatus | reverse complement strand
CCGAGGAAGGACGGTGAGGGGGAGCGACGGGACATAAGCAACCGAGAAAGTCGTTGGGTCTGGGGAGACGGCGACGGCTCATATGTGGTCGATGTTCGGGCATTAGTGTTCATGGATTGCCGTGCAAAGGGGAGGGATGAAGTGTCGTCTGGACTTATGGTGCACGAGGAGACGATGGCTGACGATAGCGACAATAGAGGGAAATGTGACCGGCGCCATTGCAGTTGAAAGCATATCGCCCGTCTTCTCGCGTGCACCACTGGTTCGAATCATGGTACCCGGAAATAAGTCAGTTGTGGTGGCTAGTATGGAGCAGGGCTGACATAGAACGACTTTGGGCACATACAGGCTGGATGCCTGCATTCGCCAGTTCTTCGCGCGCGGCGGCCTAAATTAATGACACTGTGGGCGGGCGGCCCCTCGTGAGAATTGCCTGGGAGCAGATGGAGTTGCTGCCTCGATATTACGCCACACGAGACGCAGGAAGTTTTGGTACAGGCGGCGGCTGGATCTAGACGTCTTTGCACGACGACGTGGCAGCAGTGATAGGGAGCTGAACAAATTGCTGCGTAACATGTCGGCTTTTGCTTCTTTGAAACTTCAGCACTCCCTGATAATTTCGTAAATGGTGGAGCAGTCTTTGTACACGAGCAAGTGAAGGGCGTCGTGAGCGATGCCTTCATTAATGTGGGTGACTGTTGGCTTCGGCCATTTGGCTATCAACTTGCCGGCACAAGGCTAAGACATCTTGTATGTAAACCATGTGCAGCTCCTTTGAGGTTTGGGCACGGCACGAGAGTTCTTTCTCTTGGCATGCAATGGGCTTTCCAAAAAGGTGTTTCATTTTTTTGTTTACATACGTCTTTTTTTTTTTACGTAGGTTTAAATTCTCCTCGTGTGTGTCGAACCACACGCTGGCCCTACCCCGGAGGTAGTACCTGACGTTTGCAAGCATCAAGTCGAATATCCCAGCGATTGGTCTTGCTGCTGCACTCTTAGTTGGCCAGCCACTTCTCCACCTGACTGTTATCAGTCCCGCAGAAGGGGCGGGCCTCGGAGGTGGGTCACGACAATGTGACTGGGTGCATTCGGCATAGCGGGGGCTGGATCAGCAGAATTGTCTGCCGGCATGATGGACTGTCCAAGAATACGCCCGCTGCGAAGTTCGTTGTGTGCTCCTGATGTGCCCAGCACCTCCACCAAAGATGTTACGGGGGGATGACAGAAAACGAGTGTATTAAAATATTCATAGTAACAATACTGCGGTTAAAAACAACCACGATGGCCAGGACAGGCACCACCTAGTCTTCTAACTTCTTCGGTTTCTAGGTAAGCGGCACATAACTATACTGTCAGTGTCGTGGTTTTGGACATTAACCCCCCCCCCCCGCAAAAAACGCAATTGAAGAGCTCGTTACTCCTGACGGTAAGGCGAAACAAAAGTCGCTCATGGTGGAATGGCACAATGTTACTGCACAACATTGATGAGTATCTGATTGTGACTTGTGAGGGTCACACCTGGTGGATCCAAGAGACTAGTGGGATAGTGGGCACCATTCTTTAACATCAGCTTTGACAAGGCTGTATGCATGATACTGAGGTAGTAGTGCAGAGCCAAATGCTTCTGCCTGTGCTAAGGTGACCAATTGTAAGGTTATGATATTACAGCTAATGCGAGGATTCGTTCTCGCTTTCGTTCAATCAAAGATGAAGCATCAAGTGCGCGGTGGCGATGAGCTGCTCCTTCGCATAGATTTAGGTTCACTTTAAAGAATCCCACATGGCCTAATTTGATCCGAAGTCACCCACTGTGGGCCCCGTCGCGGTGGTCTACTGGCTAAAATACTTGGCTGACCCGCAGGCCGTGGCATTGAATCCCGGCTGTGGTGACTACATTTCCGATGGAGGTGGAAATGGTGTAGGCCAGTGTGCCCAATTTGGGAGCCCGTTAAAGAACCCCAGGTGGTCGAAATTTCCGGAGCCTCCACTACGGCGTCTCTCAAATCATATGGTGGTTTTGGGACGTTAAACCCCACATATCATCAGTCGCCCACTGCGGTGTGCTTCACAATCATCATCGTTTCGCCACATAAACCCTAGAAATGATGTTTTGAAACCAAGTTGGCTCTGTGCCAAGAACTGTCGTGAGCCCAGTTGGTGGGAGGCAGCTGCCATTCAGTGCAGCCTTGCACCAGGCACATTTTCTCTATGCTGTGGCTCAAAGAATGGGGCCTCTTCTTTGCTCTCTTGGCAGCTGGCTCAACTGCTGGGTGCCCTGTAGGGACCCTCTTGGACCCCCTTGTAAGCCCTGGCCTACGCCTAGCAGTGCTGGTCGGTTGCACCCTTATGTGACGGGCCCGGCGACGTCTTGCTGCAGCGGTAGCCTGAGTGCCAGCATCAGTCCTGTCCCATCGCTGCTGTTCTGAACACGAGCAAGCTCCTCTGCAAGGCCCTTCACGATATCAAGGTAAGCTGGATTGTGTGCATTCATAGAATGCACACGCCGCAACTGGACCTCCAGGAACTCATATGCATGTTCTTGGGCCTGCACCAAAAGTGATGAAAGAAATATACTTCAAGTGTACAGCACACCAACAAGAACTGCACATTTATTTTGCTCCTCTCTAACTGCAGACAACTGCTCGAGAATAAAGTTCAAGCTGAGGAGTCAGTTTAAGTTAAGGAAGGACTCTGGTTAAGGTTTTCCTGTGACCTGTTTGACTATTCTGTTAGTGGAAGTGCTGCTAATACCAACAATTGGTGACCTGTAGTCCCAAACATGGAACAATACGACACCAATAGTGTTGAAAACTTGAAATCGCCCTCAGAATGATGACATCCACCAATATGAAATTGTAAATTCCTGAGTGCGGTGGAGCACAATAATATGCTTACAGGAATAAAAGAAGCCTTGACTACTCTTCAGTAGCATTCCACGTGTAATTGAAAAGTACTTCAGGGCCCTTCAAGGGGCTTGTCCTACCTGGGCAAGTTGGGCTGCATCAGGCACCGACGGTACAGGTGCGAGGTGTGTGGCCTCTTGCGTGCTGGTGCCTTGCATTGCTTGGAGTTCGTCTGGCTCCTCCTGCTGGGCACTGGTACCTGCCGTGGTTCTGGAACTACTGCTGGGCTCCTCTTTTTGGAAGGGTTCGAAAAATATCCTGGGGGGACACTTCTCGCCCAGGGCCAGCTTCCAGTTGGTACCGGTCGTCAGTACTCAGTGCCGGAGCATTCGGAAACAGTCCTCCGTACTTTTTTGCACCAAAGCCTGGTGCTTACAAAATGCACCTTGTTTACCAAAGAGACACGTACATAGTCCATGTCAGCATAGACCTCATAACTGGAGCTGGGGTGGGTCGCACTAGGCACAATGTACTGTCCCTGGCCTACCACTTGGATGGCCTCGGCTGCGTCTTTCGGCATTCTCGACAGCAGCCGCTTGTACAGCAGTTGATGGGCTGCAACACGGCTGTAGGCGTGGCGAAGGATACGGCTTTCAAAGTATTTCTCCCACACCAGAGCCACGAGTCTACGAGTGCGACTGCATTAAATGCTTCGACTCTGTTCAGGATAATGTCTTTGAGCACGCGTATGGTTGCCTCCGCAAAATTGTTGGTGTTGTGGCCCCTTGTCAACACGTCCAAACGGTAGAGCTGCACCACTCTTCTTGTCGGTGCAAGAATGTCAGAACTCTAGACACGAAGGCATCGTGTTGTAGGGCCTTCACTTCGGCAGTGGCAGCTTCAAGTTTTTCTGCTGTGTCTGCATACATGACCTGCAGATAGCAGGAAATTTTTCAATGAGGTGCTCGTATTTGGATATTTTCGCTTTTTTTAAACTGCACATAATACAGATTCATGCTTCACTGTCTGCATTGAAGTCACTTTGTGATCTGCACATGCTTGCCCCAGTTCAAAGGGCCAGTAAACAACCCCCAAGGACCAAAAATCAAAAATATGTGCACCTTTGCTCCGTGAACATGCTGCCTCCTCAAGGATTTGCAAATACTTTATTAAGGAATTCACAGGGGTTAGAACATTGGTTTCAGCTAGTTTCAAATTTTCGTGCGGTCTCGCCACCCTTCTCTTTCAAAGGGAGGAAAAAGCGTAGCCTGCCGTCGTGACTGGTTAAACCCAATCAATGAGCTGCGTGCTTCGTCAAGTCGCCGATCGGCGAATTTGTGTCACTGCTCATGAAAGGAGGATTGGTCAGGTGTAGGAAAGGAGCGCGGGAATTGTTTTTCGAAATGGAGGCTGTGCACGGTGCGCAGCGCTGTAATCTGGAAATTGATTGCCGCGGTCTGCTCTAAGAATTGCCAAGCGGTGGTCCATAAAAGTTGATGCTGCTTACATTTTCTGTACACTTGTGCGAATAGGGAATTTTAGGTTCGAAGTGAATTCGAAGCAAATAGTGATTTTGGTCGAATAATATCGAATTGAATTGTAATAGTATATATAATTGATATTATAAACAAAAAAGGGGCATATTTGTCATGGCCAAACAAACTTGCACAGATCTTTAAAATTTGAAACAGGGCCTATGCAAAGGCCATTTTTTTTCATCAAAGGAAGTGGCAACAACTTCGAATTGTAGCAGCATTCGACTTTTGGTGCAGTCCAAGTAATAGCCAGTAAAATATGCTGCGTTTCAATTTTTTTTACTTAGAGCATATAAATTTGTGAGTAACGAACTTTTAAACTGAAAACAAAAAAGCAGAATCGATGTCATTGTAATTCTTTATTAAAACCTTGAAGTGGGGCTTTGCTGCAGTGCGAATTTCTCTTGATTACGTGTTTTCACGGCTTAGCAGAATTCACTACAGTGAAACCACTTTTACGTGTGGTCTAATATGCTTGGGTAAGTGCTTTCGTGGTTAAGCATTCTCCACTGCCGTGAAACCACCTTTACAAAGTGTACATGTGGACTAATATACACTATTTGTTCGTTTTTAATAATTCAAAATTTTCAGCAATTTAACTTCGATTCAAATCAACTTTGATTACTGCATTATTCATTTGAATATTCAAAGCATTTGAATATTTGTACAAGCCTCATTTTATGGCATTTGAATCATTGAACCCACCAGACGTTTACTGGTGTACTTTTTAAATGTGACTTAAAATGGACACAAATACTGTCTGCGTTGTCATCTGCAGATTAGGGCATCTTGTGCGGCATACACTCCAAATTATATACGAGGAAGCTGAAGGTAATTCCTGCACTAGCTTTGCAGGACAGTCTGTGCTTTTTATACACCTATGCTGCTATGCCAGTGCCATCATCTTGGAAACATGTGAAAACGAATGCTAAAATAGCAGACCATTGTGAATTTGTTCACTAAGTGCAGATGCAACTAATGCACCTCGTATCTTAGAGCTTGGGTTACAAACTAGATTGCAAAAAAACTTGCCAGTTGGAAGGCAGACATGAATCGTCTCCTCTGGTCTTTGTCGACAGAGTTGTGAGATGTCGTCAGCCAGCGCTACTCTGCTTGTGCCACATGAAAATGGCACAAACGCTGCCTTGCTGACGGCCATGTCTGCTGCAGGGCGGCCTTCTCAGCACTCGAATTGTCACTCATGAGTACCTGTGGGGCCTGGCAGACAATGCAATAAAGTTGAAAGCTGTCCATAGTTATAAAGGCATAAAAAAGTCGTGGATGTTGTGAGAACAATTTTCGTGGGTGAATCTAATATATAAATAGCCTTGGCTAATAATTTCTATTGAATTTGAGTTTCGTTATTTGCTTTTTACTAAACTATAGAGAGCAGTAACATTTATGGTAAGTTTCAGGTTAAAGACAAGTGTAAGTTTGCATCTGTTAACAGTATTTTAAAAAGAGGAGAGAGTTCGGGCAATAGATCAACGAACTCACTCATTGCCAACCTCATACGGACTCACTCAGACTCACATTATGAGTCCGAGTCTGGATAAGAACTATTTTTGTGAGTCAAAGTCCGAGGAGAGTTTGTTTGAAGAAAATTTTAGTGAGTGTGAGTCCGAGCAGGTTAGGCTAAGCAAAATTTTGGAGAGTCTGAGTCCGAGTGTGTCTTAAAGCGCAAAATATATTTCTTGAGTGAGTTCCACTTTCTTTTGCCGACTTGAGGTTTTCCTAGACATTTTCACCATTACTCAGCCTTACCTAGATTCACATTTATACTAACATCTATTCATAGGTATTCCAAAGCAGTGTTTTTCATACGCCGTTTCAATATTTATTAATTAGACGTTTGAATTATACAAGGGGGCGCCTTGGCAGTCCCAAACTAAGTCTTCCAGGGGAATTTCTCGACTTATATTTTAACATCTCCTCCAAGCAAAGTGACTTTACTGGTTTGGAAGCCACTCGAAACTCGTTTTCCAAAGATGCTGTGTGAAAGCGGCATTAATAAGAGCACCGATTACATCAGATATTGGTGGTAAAGAGCATTGACAACCACATCAAAGAAGCTAATTTCATTCTGATGAACTCATGAGTTCACTCAGTAGTACTCACACTCGGTCCAGCCGAGAGTCTGAGGCTGAGTGTGTGCGGTTGAGTAATGTTTTGGTGCGTTTGAGTCTGAGTGAGTCCGGCTTAAGAACCTGTATGGGCCCTGTACAAAGGCTTACAGTATTGTTAAATAAATAGTGTGAACGAGAGTTTGGGTGAGTTCAGCCTCAGAAAAAATTTGTAAGTCTGAGTACAATGAGTGGAAAGTTCAATATACCAAGGTGCATTTGATTTACCTGCACCAATTGAAACAGGTTCACGGCTGTGCATTGCAAAGTTTCAGAAATTGTGAAACGCAAGTTCAGTGGTGCACGCACAGTGCAACACCCAAAACGAATGACGATGTGCTGGTGCAGGGCCTTATTTCTGTTCACTGAGTTAACACCGTTAAGGTAACACTGACCGATGGCCAAATTGATTGCGCATACAGTTATGAGGCACAAACTTCTTTTCTTAGCAAAAAACACATCGTGTTAGTGGAGGCAGGTACGGTGCCTACACCCAAAGTATTGCGTCGTCTCCTCAGCTGCACGCGCGGTTGCACCAAGCCGGCACTGTCAGTGTGGGAGGGGCGGGAAAATCGTGAACCAGCGCTGTACCTCTTCTGCACCTTTAGAAATGAATGGCAGGGTTCAGAGGTTCTCGATGCTGCACCGCTGAAAACGAATGGCAAGACGCAGAACATCGTGAACTGGTTCACGTGGTGCAGGCAAATTGAACAGACTGATATATTTCATGAATGAGCCTGAGAGAGTTCCACAAGCTATGTTGACCTATGGTGTGGGCACATGTTTTAGCTTGAGAAATGTTTATCTAGCCTGAGTGAATGCACAGAACAGGCACACTTCACCCATAATGATGGTGTCACATGGAAAAGATTAGAATTCATAGCCAATGTGTGATGATGATGATGAGAGCATGTTGGTGATTTCTATAAATGCCCACAAGAACCACAAAAGCCCTCTCCTGTGGCCTAGTCTGTGCAGTATTGTTTACTTTTTGTTTTTGTCACAAATAATTTCTGTCCTGGTACAACTTTTTTTTGGTCCAGCTTAATGGAGCTATTTGCTATTGTGTCATTACTTACACTATGCGAATTCAGAAATGTCTTCAAAGTAGTTACAAAAGTTCATAGGAAACTACAGGTTTTTCCGCTCACTTTGATCCAAGTGGCAGCTTAGATAATCTGCACGCCATTGAAATAATCTGAGCGCCAACCTCTTTAATCCATGTGCCAAACATTTAATCCAAGCCCCAACATATTTAATCCAAGTGCCAACTCAATCAAGCCGCGTGCCAGTGATTTTAATCCAAGTGCCACCGTGTTTAACCCAATCGCCAATGGCTTCAATTCAGGTGCCAGTCAGTTCAATCTATGCACAAAAAGCACAATACGGGGCGTAAAAATGGCAATGCATTTGAAATGCAGTTTCTACAATATAAAATACTATAGCCGGAAAGTAGAATAAATTATTATTATTAGTATTCGCCACTAGTATTCAAGGAAACAAAAATTCCGTGGTTCGCTTGAGCCATGTTTGCAGTGCTTATACTGCTCTATGTACAAGTTTGTAGATGAGTGCTTTGCCCGGGTGGAGTCATTTTAATAGCAATGAAAGAAAAAAGCAAGGATATTTTGTGTTCGTCAACAAAGCTCATAATTAGATTTGTATAGCATAACATGTCTGGGGCCAGGTCATGTAATGCGGCAGACAAAATATTGTTATTGGAGTGCCGGGTTGCATAACAAGATATGAAGAACTTGACTGTGGGCAGTGATGCGTCAGAAACAGGTACATGCTCAATAAATTAGGGCAGAGCAAATTAGAAATCATTTAAGAGGCTTTCGTCCTGCAGGGCACATAAGACGCAAACTCGTGACCCTGATGTGGAAAACAGAAGTCATATTTTATATTCATATTAGTTATCTTTTATTCAAACAAAATTATGTGTATTCGATGAACGCGTGTTTCAAGCAAACACGCTTCAGGAATACTAGCGTTGTCTTTTTATATGAAAACAGGAGTTTCTTTCTTGATGCTTTTATAAAAAAACTGAATTCCAAATGAACCGAAACAAATGCAACTTCAGTTTTAAATGGTTGCTTCTGATTTCAAGAACGAATGAATATCAAATCAAATCAAACTTTATTTATTTACCAGACAAAAACTGGAGGCTCGCCAAGGTTAAAAGCCGCGAGAAGGGCTTGACAAAGGCCCTGGTGACCATCTGTCTATCACAGTTATCACCGGGCTGAGCAGACGACTGCGAATGCTTCAGCGAATAAGTAGCCAAAAGCCGCCTGCTTAGCAGACGACACGAATTTATGCATATGGGATGGTGTACATGGTTAGCCAGAATAATGCAGTAGCGACGAACCATACACTGACTCTATGAGCAAATAGTCCTTAGTACCCATAAATGCAATTAACACACACTGCTCTTTTTTATTTTGAAGCTATGACACCAAAATGTTAGGAGGAAATAGCAATGCGCACTTCATTTCATAAGCGCAAGCATGTATAGGTGAAGGAAAAGTTCTTCCTGTGACTTCATGTGCGTGGATTAAAATGACTGGCACTTTAATTAGTCATTGGCGATTGGGTTAAACTCACTGACATGCGGCCTCATTGAGTTGGCGCTTGGAATAAATGTTTGGCACATGGATTAAATAGCTCGGCGCTCAGATTATTTCAATGGCAAGCAGATTATTTAAGCTGGTACTTGGATTAAAGTGGGCGGGAAAACCTGCAGTTCAGATACTGAATTATATTCAAGCCACGCATTGAACACTGGCCTCTACATTTTCTTCACTAGTTGCTCTTGTAAGTTTGTGTTAACAATGCTATTGTAGAGAATTGGGATGGCATTAATATATAGCAATTCACTGTGCACAAAATTTACAATTTTGTGCCTACTTCCTTACTTACTGGTTGGCCTCCAAAGCAGAGAGGATGGGCTTCCTTGAGGAGCTTGAAAGACGCCAGGTAGCCATCGGTGCTCTGCTCCTTGTGAATTTGTACTGCGAGTGGGACAGCACCAGCCTTGGTCGCAGTCAGCACCACTGTTGCTGTGCATTTGGTGGTGTCGCATGAGGCAGTCGAATCAGCAAAGACGATCTCCCTTGCCAGCTCGAGGTTATGAGCTCGTCGCATGATGGGGGTAACCACGACCACTGCCCAGCAGGCACTGCTGCCACCACGAGTCACACTTATGTGAGTGCCTGGAAAGTTATGTGGAATGGCAGGTGGTCTTTTAAGAACAATCTTCAGGCGCATGACTTTTAATGGCCATTTTGCTCTCTGTACAGTGCAAAGTGTTCCTGCAAAGTAAGTTTTAGTTCTAGCTTCACCTTGCCTTTTAAAAACGTCCTGGTGGTTTTTTTTTTCAAGCGATCATAACATTACATCATTGTCGGAGTTTGTTGCCTCACAAATCAATTGCAGCAAAAATATTTTGACTCCTTGAAGTACGAGTGGAGTTCAGGTTTACTGCAATCTTTTTGTACTTCATTTATTGATTCTCCACGAGCACACTGTCAGCTACACAGCGATTAATGACAAAGGGAAAGAGGCTACATCAGCGAGCATTGTTACATATTCGTTTCAGATAGAGCAGGGCAGATGAGCAAAATCAAGAGAGCGTGGACCCGTGCAGGTGCCCGCATTCCCTTATGAATGCGGAGCATTTCTTTGCGTGCTGCATGCTCTTTCGGTATCTATCTACCTGTATATCAATCTATCTATCCGTCTGTCTGTCTGTCTGTCTGTCTGTCTGTCTGTCTGTCTGTCTGTCTGTCTGTCTGTCTGTCTGTCTGTCTGTCTGTCTGTCTGTCTGTCTGTCTGCCTGTCTGTCTGTCTATCTATCCGTCTGTCTGTCTGTCTGTCTGTCTGTCTGTCTGTCTGTCTGTCTGTCTGTCTGTCTGTCTGTCTGTCTGTCTGTCTGTCTGTCTGTCTGTCTGTCTGTCTGTCTGTCTGTCTGTCTGATCTAAAGCCCTGCCGCGGTGGTCTAGTGGCTAAGGTACTCGGCTGTTGTCCCACAGGTTGCGGGATCGAATCCTGGTTGCGGTGGTGGCATCTATCTATCTGTCTGTCTATCTCTATCTATCTATCTAGCCGCTTACGTCTGGGTGCTCTCGTGATAATCTCCTTAACTTGGTGGGAACCTAAATTAATATGAGAGGGTTTGATGATTATGACACGCTGGTCAAAACACAAATAACATTATATGCATTGTTAAACACTTCTTGTTAAACAGTTAAACAGTGGCACATACCTCGCCACAGCTGTTTGACACTTGGTATCTACCCAAAAAACGACGAGAACACACATGGGTCATTGTAACGCATGAACGTTAAAGGGACTCTGAAACACCTTTTTAAGTAACCATGGAATGGATTCACTAAAAGAGCTTATTGCCTCACGAATTCAACGCTGCAAAAATTTTAAGAATACGTCCAGTATGAGCGGACTCGCAAAGATTTGTCATGCTGCAATCGCGTTCGCTCTGCTCTCATCCCGGCGAAAGCTCTGGGAGCTAAGCCGAGGGAGGGTATGGCATGGGCAAAAAAAAAATATATGTCACACGTGCCTTTTGTCATTGAAAACTTTCTCTTTGTTTTTGTTTTTTTTCGCTTTGAATACATGGTCTTTTCTGTGTGATCGCGAGTGCGCGTGGGGACAAGTTGCGGCCTCTCGCGGCGATCCCTGTAAAGACCGAACGCACCTTGTTAAAATCAGCGAATGGCTCATAGATGGCCTTTGAATGATTTTTCAGCTTCCTCCGTCATTTGTTGAAACGAGAGAAAGCAATTTTTAGCTGACTTTGGTCATTTATTTATTGCAAATTCCAAGCCGCGTGCTGCACTATAATATTTGGCCCGTGTGTTCTCGGGAGCCTCTTCTACCAAATGGCAACATTTTCTGGCCATGCTCAAAAAGTGTTGCAGGGCCTCTTTAAGACAAAACTGACAGCGGCAGCGTTTACTCGACAAACACAAAGAAAAATGTCAGGGTGCGAGCAGGGCTCGCCGCAGTGGTCTAGTGGCTAAGGTACTCGGCTGCTGACTTGCACGTCGCGGAATCAAATTCTGGCTGCGGCGGCTGCATTTTCGATGCAGGCAAAAATGTTGTAGGCTAGTGTGCTCAGATTATGGTGCACGTTAAAGAACCCCAGGTGGTTGGAATTTGCGAAGCCCTCCACTACAGCGTCTCTCATAATCATATGGTGGTTTTGGGACGTCAAACTCCACATATTAATCTATCAGGGTGCCAGCAGGAGTCGAACCCAAGCATAATTCGAGGCAATCAAGAATTCTACCACAGAGCCATGCTAGATCTCGGAACTATTTTTCAAATAGACCGTAATGTTCGTAAAACGTCAAATGTGGTTGCAGTGCTGGCTATGCAATCTCATAAAGATTACATATTTACTCCTATGCTACAACCTTTATGTTGTGTAAACGTGCATTGTAGTTAGGTGCCATGCGCAGAAGTGGATTTATATACCAGTGTCCAGGGCTACCATCCTTGCAAGCACAAACCCTTCATATCAGCTTATCACTTCTGGTGTTGCTAATACTCATGTTACTGATGGCACCATTGTGCAAGTGCAAACAACTGGTTATAGAAACATCTGCAGCTGTTCAATATGCAACTGTTCCTGCAACATTTGTACATATATTTAGCATCATTTCATCAAATGTCGCTGAATAAAAAAAATACAACACGGCCACCTTCCCTCCACATGCTTCACATAATGTGAAGTCCCAAAGTATATGGGATCTGCTGAATTTTTTTTTGTTTCGCATCTGTCAAATAAGGTGTTCTCTGTTTCGGCTCTACTTCTCAGTCTTCAATGGTATGGCGCCAGGACCAGGATAAGATAGGTTTAAGATACCTGACCATCTTCCTGAACAGTGAGAGCAATCGGTGCCACCAAGCAAGGCGGAATGTGCCGCCATGCGAAAGAACATGAAGGAAGCGGAGCAAGCTGTTCAAAGAGACATATCAAGCCGTTCATCCAGTGATCAATATATGTCATAATTCAGTGTTCGTGCGGCTGTGTGTCTGTGGTACAGACTGGGCGGTGCATCAGTTATAGGCCTCGCAAACGTGTCAATTCATGCAAAGATTGGTGTTTGTAGTAATTTAGCCACACATTGTGCTAGGCATGGCTGCAGCATGCCTTCGTCTGTCGGATGTTACAGTCTTAAAATGCTGTTGTCAAAGGCTCGCACGGGAGATATTTGTGGCTTTTGCCATCAACCAAAGGGGCCATAGATGTGTGAGCACTCCGCTACTTAATCTGTTTGAAAAAACAATCAATTTGATGTGACGCACATGACTGAAGATTTGTAATCTAACCATTTTTTTGTATCCGTGTATCCTTGAATTTGTTGATTAAAATTTCAGTTGGCAGTCAGCGCCCATTTTTGTATCGCCTTCCTTTGTCCCGTTCTTGCGCTTTACGCTTCTTTTCTTTTTTTTCTCCCAAGTTTAAATGGCCTCTCTAGATTGACCTGTGTGGCTGACACTCTGTACAGCTCTGGTTGCTGCTGCTGTCATGCTTTCCGAAATTTCAACACTTCCTTTAATGACATTTACAACTAATCCTTTCAAGTAACAGCCAAGAAGAACAAAATGCCTTTGACAAAAATAAATACTTACATTGAAACATAGGCCGGCCAGTATGAGGCATCTCATCTCTTTTTTTCATGTTTTATATTCCACAATTTGTTTCCCTGGGCTGACTCGCGAGCTTCATTAATGCTGGTTCCCTGTGAATTGAAGCTGATGCAACGTGTCAGTTCGTCTAGATTGCCAACTTATGCCTTGAACCAAAAACCTTTTAAAAATAAGTCAGTGTCACTTTCAAAGAAAATAAATAACCTTTTTGTTATTTCTTTTATCTGGTCATGTATATGTTCTTCTTCCCCCCTTTATTTTTCATCATTTTGGTTTTCCTATTAATCTGATCTGGTTTTCTGGTTTCGCCACTTGAAGCTCCGACCACCTGTGCACCTCTTGGGCTTTAAGTTTGCCATACTCAAGGTTACTCCAAGTATTTGATGTTTCTGATTTCACAGGAACATAAATTCATCAAAAAGTTGTGGGTCTCGAAGTAAATACATCATTTCTTACTTCCCAAGAAATTAATGGTAAATGTATGCTCTGACTGGCAGGTGCAGTATACAACCAAGCCACTGGCATGAATCACAAGTAGATGAGGCTTTGTGCTGAATCTGTCTGTAATTTCTCATAGCTACAACTTCACCATTCACACATTGAAAATGAGTGCTTATGAATACTGTTTTACGTAGAGGACAGATTCTCCCTCAAGGTTAGACATACCTTGAGCTGCATACAAAGAAGCCTTTTCCTCCAGTTTCAGCACTGGGTCGATGTAAGTACCACCAAAACAGGCCTCCCTCCAAACGCTGTGCCAGTGGTAGACCGTTTTTTGAGGCGGATGTAAAGCCGCATTGGCCAGCTTTGCAGGGCCATCATCTTCCATAGAGAGCTTGCTCTCATGCAGTCTCCTTGCTTCACTAGGGGTCATGCCTTCGCTGAAGTAACGGAGGAATGTTTGCCTTGTTGACCTGGTGCCGCGAAGTAGCCGCAGAGCATCCGCTGAGTCGGTGCTGTGGCTGTGCCTCTCGTCGATTCGTATCACTGCAGAAAGAGGCACCTCTCTCTGCAGATACTTGTCCCTGCGTTTGGTGTCAAACGTGGCCAGCTTTATTTTTACATCAACTTTGGCCATGCACTTGGCGTTGCGTGGGCCACTCTTCTTGTTCTTTGTGTGATGCTGGCAGCGCCAAATTTTGTGAAAAGCCATCCTGCATGACACACATGGGTGCAAATGGGGATAAGCTCTTTCATAATGCACCGCTTTGTGAAATATAATTATCTAAGTAAGAATAACTAGAAGTACAAAACTCTTTTCACAGTTGCACTGCTGTCCCGGCTGCGGCGGCTGCATTTCCGATGGAGGCGGAAATGTTGTAGGCCCGTGTACTCAGATTTGGGTGCACGTTAAAGAACCCCAGGTGGTCTAAATTTCCGGAGCCCTCCACTACGGCGTCTCTCATAATCATATAGTGGTTTTGGGACGTTAAACCCCACATATCTATCAATCAGTTGCACTGCTGTAATAGCTATGCTTTTATCACATTTGCTGCTGGCTGCTCGTATGTTGTATTCTGTGCAATGGCATGGCACCGTACGATTGTATGAGCACCATATGAGTGGTTGTCGCACATCTCACTGGGGTACCCCAGAGGTGCTTCAGCCGCCATGCCATCATGAAGATGATGGTAGAGTTGAACAATCGTTTGGCTCGGTGCATGCCAGGAAAGGACTCTGTCTGTACAGACTGTTGACTGAAAGCAAGAAAGAATTATTCAATACTCACAATAACCTTTAACTTCACCAATTATGACATATTTTGGACTCCATAACTTACTGAATATTTTTTTGCCTGAAATAAGTTGTAGTTGGTATTGTTTGCGACGGTCCCCTCTTCCCCTCCCGAGCCAGGAAAAAAAAGAGGCATCTAGAATTTGTGGCAGAATTGCGTAGAGACGGGCACTATATGAACGTTACATTAACATCAAGTTGGGTATTTATACCAAGAGCCTGCTACAACACATGGCAAGTTCAGCTACCACCACCCTTTTCAGCATCGCTGGTTAGGCCAATACTTGTAGCTTTTGCAGAGCCTGCTAGGTGAAATGACACATCATGTTGCAATCTATATGCACCAAGCAAAGTTTTATGGTAGGGCACATGCTTCGGTGCTGAAGTTGCCACATTCAAGATACTGCAGTGTGCGCATGTCATTGCAGTAGTGCAAGACCGGTTGCAGCAGGCAAAGTTTCCGAACAGATGGTGGTTATACATGAATATTGTGAGCTCAACCAAGAGCTAGGTGGCTTTTGTCAACTGCCTCTTCATTATTATTAGCTCAAGCAAATAATCTCTCTTGAGTATTCAGTTATTGAGTTAAGATGGCTTGTTGGGCAAGTTGGTATATAGTCTTGGTGGGAACCCCAGCAGCATCAACAGAATGCAGAAGCAACCAAGGCAAAAAAAAAGACAGGGACAGGAAGGACGCTAGGCTGCCAGGTGGCGTGTCTACTACATTGTTGGTATTCCCACCTAGATGTTATTGGCCTGGAGAGATTTTTAGGACTATGCAGCCCTTATCTGTGTTGTTCAATGAGCACTAAAATTTACTCCCCGCCGCGGTGGTCTAGTGGCTAAGGTACTCGGCTGCTGACCCGCAGGTGGCGGGTTCGAATCCCGGCTGCGGCGGCTGCATTTTCGATGGAGGCGGAAATGAAGGAGGCCCGTGTGCTCAGATTTGGGTGCACGTTAAAGAACCCCAGGTGGTCTAAATTTCCGGAGCCCTCCACTACGGCGTCTCTCATAATCATATGGTGGTTTTGGGACGTTAAACCCCACGTATCAATCGAGCACTAAAATTTACAGCAGTAACTTAGAGACCCTGCTACATTTTTCAAGCAGTCATCTAATGGCTATTTAAAGGAGTTCATTGTCGTACGAATCGACTGCCGCAACGATTTTCAGTGTCAAGTATGGCCAGAGTTAATGGGGTTGGTCACGTTTTTAAGTGCTTTCTGTACTAGCGAGCGGGCTGAAAGCTACACAAGCATGTATAAAAAAAGGCAAGATTAGGCACACCTGTTCGCCAGCGCGCGTCGCTTTTTTTTTCTGGGAATGCTAAGCTACTTGCAGCGCGAGCGAGCGAACATCGCCGCATTTTGTGATGGCCGCGGTAACATTGCCCATCACGGGGTGTCATCAGCCAGTGGCCGTCCACTTCGAGTTCATGGCACGGTTGGGTTGATGACATCATTGGGGGGAGAGAAGAGCGAACGATTTAATGGTGTTTAAGAATTGTAAATTCTGTTTCACGTGCTGCGCTATGTTTGACTCACATGCCCTGAGGAGCCTAGACTACCGATTGGCAGCACAACTGAATATGATGCGCAAGTAGGCGCCTAGAGGACACGGGACAGAGCGCGTTTTTTCGCCATGGTGAAAAATGGTCGAGCACTAGTGTTTCGATCGCCTACCACTTTTTTTTCGCCGAAAGACCGCGAAAATGACGTCTTGGCGCACGCTCAGCGTTAATTGTGCCTCTTCTGTCGAAATGTTTCAGTATGAAGCAGTTTTCACATCTCGGCGCAATTGCCGCAGCAACCTCATCACCGCAAATGGAGCTGCCACCATGACATCAATAAAATCGCCTTGTATCGCGGCACGGAATTTCGGAACTATGAATTCAGCTGTAAGCCCTGTGTAAATGATCGCTCAAACGGCTGTAGTGCAGTAAATGGAATCGACAAGGCAAACCCACCTTTCCCCAGCACTCTGGACGCGGCAGACAATCCAAGAAGTGTTGGTCTGTACGCTGTACGCTTCCATCCATTCATTGACGGCGTCTTCGTCGGCCAAGTTCGCTCGGAACACGGACTCGTGTTCAGTAGACTGCTGATCATCTCTTACGACCTCAAGTGGCCGACGCATCTCCTCTATTGTGCCTCGATATTGTGCAACAACGTGATCGGCACTCGTACAAACTTGACGGTCACAACCACAGAGGTAGGACGAACTTCGTGGAGCGATCGCCTTCGTGGACACCACGTGGACACGACCCAGTGGTCTTACGTCACCGCCAATTCGGCTGTACACTGTGGCCAGTGATGTTTCGTTCTACGCCGAAGAATTCGCGGTCATAGACATGAAAATTCCCTATTTCGGGAATTTTTCCCTGTTAACGTTGACGAAAGTTCCAGCATATTTCCCTGCATAACAGTACTCATTTCCGCCCTCATCTACGCAAACACTATAATTACACGTGTAAGACGTACTGGCCACTTTTGAAATCATGACTAGACCACCCGCTGCCGCACAACAAAGCCATGGCATATTCATTCATATAGTGAGAGTACACTGCACATTGTGGGCTTCAAGTCTAACACCAATAATGAACTAGAAATTGCTCCGCGTATATCAAATCTCAAGGGTTCTGCTAGCGTGGTGCATGCACCAGAACCGATAACAGCAGATGAAGGCGCACTGTGACCGCTAATTATCGGTCCTCATATGAGAATTTAAAACCATTCCTGAAATTCCCTGCAATATTGCGAAGATTTCTTTTGGCTCAAAATGACAGGCGAATATTCCCCGATAAAACAAATATTTCCTGCACGGAACATCACTGAGTGGCTGCGCCTGTGAGACATACTTCACCGTGTGTAACCGCTTTGAAAGGTGGTTTCACTGCTGCATAGGTTCTTTGTGCGGTGAAACCAACCACTTTGGGCATATTCGCAATGCCGTGAAGCGACCTTTCAAGACTGAGTTAGGTTATAGTGCCTGCAACCCTGTTAATTTTAAACAGCGAAGTTCATTGGACATTTGTATTTATAGTGGGATCATATCATAACATACATCTATATTAAAACACTTGTGGGCTCTTATTGCAATAAGAACAAAAATTTATTGAGAAAACTGAGTTCATGTGTGCTACAAAAAAAAATCAAGCAATGCTTTATACCGCACGGCACTAGCAATGAGGTGGCACCTCGCTTCCAATTTTCTTTGTCTATTTGAATAGAACCATCATATGCATAATTTATAAACTTGTTGTACTGTTCTTGGGTCATTTATTCTCAAATCGTACATTCTGAATTTTCTTTGTTTTGGTAATTTTGGGTATACAGTGTTTTTATTTCATAACTTGATAAGACAGATGCTTGGGCTAGTTGGTGATAGGGATTCAACATAATAGTACAGCGCAAGACTACGAGTAGTTACGATGTAACTACAGAAGCAGAAGAGACAAGGACAGAAAGAGCGCTGACAACTGAAATTTTATTCACGAAAATGCTAGAAATATATACTCATGACGGAACACCACCGCGCAATGAATTGCATCACAGCAAGACAATCATCATCTCATTATATGGTTACAACGCCACAGCTCAGCACAAGTTCACAATCAATTGTGTCAAAGCCAGAAACTCGCTTTCTTTTTTAGTCAGAGCAAGCGAAGGCCTGCTGATACATCGATCACCCAGCATTTGCATTTCATTGGCCTCCATAATCTCTCGTGTTAGCTGCTGACAATATTTGTCTACGACAGTGCCCTTTTCGAAGTGTTGGAGGGCCCTATGAAGTTTAAAAGCTTGTTATATGGGCCAAGTAGGAAACCTTTAAACACAAATATTTCACTTTGTACAACTTGCAATGTAGTCATATTCAAATCATACATTTAATAGAAACTTGCTTCCACTTTGCTTCAACCCAAGGTAGCACAAGTCAGAAAAACTTGTGGAGCTTGCTCAGACTCGGACTCAATAAACATTTTTGGGAGCCGTACTCACTATCACAAAAATTTGTTCAGCTGGACTCGCTCGGACTCACTGTCTTTTTCGACCACAATGCCAGTGCTTTTTAACACCGAAATTTCACGTAATCGATGCTCTTCTTGGCACCTTTTCATATGGTGCCTTCGAATACGAGTTACGAGTGCTCGTAAACCAGTAAGGTCGTTTTTCTTGAAAGAGATGACAGCGCAATATATATTCATCACCAACTTTTTTTATTAAATGTATGTAAGGAGAGGTTATCACCAACTTCCTTTAGTTGTCAATGGTTAGAGAAAAGTCGAGGCCTTCCACCATCTAATTCATGCCACTGATCAATAAATATTCAAATAGTATATAAAAGACACGCCTTTGAAATATGTGAGCATTGACGCGAGTATGAACGCTGATCTAGGTAAAGCAGATAGTAATACTGAAGACGAGTAGGTATGACCATAGCTTGGCAAACAAAAATCGAACTCATATTCCCTCAGGAAATGTATCTTGCACTTTGGACTCGCGCGGACTCAGAAACATCAAAATTTTCCAGAGACGGACTCATATAGACGCACACTCACAGAAATGTTGACTCTTTCTGAGACTAGCGTCTCGATCCGAGTTAGAGTGAGTAGACTCTGAAGTGACTTCACTAATATCTACAAGAAAGAGACATTCCTGGTATAAGAGCAAAAAAGGACACTGCTAAGAGGCGAGGAAATTACACAAGCGCATGTGATATTCATACAAGCCTAATTCTTATTCGTAAAATTTTTAAGGTTATTGGATCATAATAAAAATGCTTGATTTAAATGATTCAACGAAATTACTACTTTTTCAACCTCACATAACTATTTGCCCATCACTAAACCTTGCAGTTCTTGCTTCTTCTGGCTGTTTTGGACAGGTGCGTGGAAGAAGTTGTGGCCGAAAATCACATGCATGTTTTCTGACAGGGCGAACTGTTGGACGCCTATATTTTTCAATCAAATGTTGAATGGTAGAACTGAAGATTACCAAGCTTATACAAGCTGTCTTGTCAGGTTTCATGCATATTCGGAATTCGCTGCGAGGAGGGCTCGTTATATGTAATCAATTTGCAGTATTTCTAGTGCAATGAAGCTGTAATATCGTGGTACAATTTTTTTAAAGGGACTGTCTACTGCACAAAACTTTTTGCTTATTATGGTGAAAATGAGAAGATTGTTAATCTCATCAGCACCAATGAGCATGTTTTTGTACCATATAAAAGGAGTAATTTTGATGTTGAAAATCTACAAAGCAACTGCTGGCATCACCCAGAAGCTATGTGGTTCTATTTATCCACACAGAAATGCTCGCAAGTAGGCTGATTTTGCTTAAAAACAAACATGTTTAACTTGAAATTGCATTTCATTCCCTTGAGGCAACTTTAGACTGCACAAGAGAGTACTTTTGCTTGTTTTATCACGCGTTCAAAGAGGCACCGTGGCACTGCCGGCGAGACGGTCGCGGAGAAAAGCGAGTGGAGAAAGCGGCGGAGAAAAGCGAGTGCTGCGACTGGCGCCGCTCTCAACAACAACAACAACAAAAAGTCTTTGGCAAGTATTAGCACAACTGATTTCAGTAAATTTTCAAACCTTGCCCGTGGGTCCAGTGTCATCTAGTAATGTTGCGCGAGCCTTTGTGCTTAAAGTGCACAACAGTACTTACCAAAGTTCTAACATTGGAGAACATTTTGCCATCACGTTTCGCTTAATCATGTTTTCCATGCTGGCTCTCATCCCATATGCAACGCAGAACACCTAAACACAACTGCAAGACAGCGGGGACATTCTGCTGTTTTGTGAAGAACATTTCATGTTTGTTTTAGTTGCATGCACACTTGGCAGGAGTAAAACCACTACAGTTCGTTTCACAATGCTGGCGTACCAGTGTTGCTGGAACAAACTCTTCCCCTCAACAGTGGTGGTTTTTGAGGCTAACTAAACAAAGCTGGAGAAACTTCGGTAATACATTATCTGACAATTTCCATGCTTTATACGACCAGAACGGTGTATGTAGTATTATTGGTGAAGGCCTTGCAAAAACTGCACACGGTTTCAGTTTTAGACTTTCACACGACTGTGATCACGTCCACCAGCCATCGTTCCGAGCGTTCATCACTCCGATGGAAGAAGACTGAACGCAGAATAAAAAATTTGTTTCCGAGGATTTCTACACACTCGCCAGAGAAGCCGTTGGAATGTTGGACACTTCAGACGTATGCTTTTTATTGCGATACAAAACAGCAAAGCAGTGGAGGACTACCATAGTCACTTGAAAGTGAAAGACTTACTTGGGGTGCTGCATTGCATTCTGGCCTTCAGAGCTTGTATTTGAATGACTAAATTACTTATGAGCCCAGACTCGGAGAGGACACTGCACTTGTTTGCGCTTGTTTCATCATGAACCTTTACCAACACGCCCAACTGGCAGTCATCCTACATACTTATGAGCGCTAAATAAAGCTAGAATAGATTTATCGTCATTGTACCCTACCCACCAGAAGCTTCAGATGGTCTCATCTAGCCTCTCGATGCCCGTGGGGTGTGTGAAAAATGATGCAGACAGTTTTTATTTCACTTGTCTATTTGCTTACTTGTAAATAATAAAATCACCAATGTTCATTTTCATGAGTTTGGTTCAATAAGGACATAATAGTAACACGCCGTTAATACAAAATAATTGAACTCTTTTTTTTTCTTGCAAATGGTGCTTTCACTCCTTATTGAGCCACCTTTGCTGCTTCTCAGCGCACAAGCTCCACCATCCATTGCCGCGCACCCCCACAAGGCAGTCCTACATGCCCATGAAGAATAGAAAAATGTGAGCCATGTTAACTCAATACTGTGTGCCCACAGTTGACATGCATCTCCATGTGCAGTACCCTATAGGTGTGCTGCTTGCCGAAAATATATATGGTAAGCTTAGTGATCAAAATGTCATCGACAATGCACTTCTCATGGTGTTGTATGCATTATGTCTTGGGGTCCTCTTTATTGTGCTGCCTGTGTGCTTCTCTGTGTGTTCAATTTCCTGCCTTCTTTTTGACTTGTACTATAGTTCTCATACATCTAGGATTGCTGACTGTTTCCATTTCCTCATATTTCCTTGCAAAGTTCTGAGAAACTGGAACAAAAATTGACTTAAAAGCAGGTCACAGAACTCGATACTTAAAAACACTTTGGTATCTTTCCTACTTGCAGGCTGGCCACCAAAAACAGTGTGAACCTCGGTGCTAAGGGCTTGAATGCCACTGGGTTGTAGTGTCACCAACAGCAAGGGGATCGCGTCGTGATGGAAGAAGGGGATGCGCGTGATCACGTGCAATGCAGCAGCAATACTGGCGCGAGGGGGACAGAAAATAAAGAAAACATTGGTTGTGTGAAAACCTGTCGAGTCTTTTTCTCACATGTGCTACACAAGGTATACTAACGTTCTCCTCATTGTGGACATGTACTGTGATAGGGACAGCAGCTGCCTTTGTGTAGTATTTTTGAATGCTTTGTTGTTTTTACTAACACAAAGCTGTCACATAATGTAACCTTTTACTTCACTAAAATTATAAATGAACTGTAATAATTACAAGAGCAAGCCTAAAAATGTTGATACTTCATGTTACTTTGCCTGAAAAATGTTAGTTTCTGAAGCATGAAGTTGGTTTTGTTTAATCCCAAACAAGCGAACTCCACTTCTTAAAGGAGTGCCAACCCCTGATGTCCGACTAAGTTGGCATAAAAAGGACTGAATCATCGGCTTTCAGTGCTTGCAAGGAATGCTGGGTGAATGTCAACCATTTGACACGCTATGTACACAATTGTGTACACCCCTTGATTTTTCTATTTATATATGTAGGGGCTGAGAAACATCAAAATATATTGACTTTCTAATCTCTTTATTTAACTTTGTTTTGCAGCATACAGTTGCATATTTATTTTTATTTTATTTACTCTCGAAATCCTTACGGTATTAATAGAGGGGACTGGTTACAAAGTACACAAGGAAAATGCAGCATGAAAAGTTACTAAAGAATAAACTCATCATTACACAATGTTAGCTGTGTAAGGACAACAAACACAGTACATAATTCAGCCTGTAAATACAGAATGTTAGTTAGTTGTAGGACCGCGGTAAGAATTCGTAGCGCGGCAATTTTTGTTTGCTTTTGTTTGCTTTGCGGCGTAAGCTTAAGAAGGCATGTCAGCCGCGGGACTGCCAGCGTTGCTTGAGTGACAAGCGGTTGAAGCGCGACCGACCGGTTTTGCCACGAGCGCAGACACGCCGCGCAAGCATATTGCCCTGCTTTGTCGACGGTCGAGCGTTTCCAGTTACTACTAACGCAAAGAAAAGGGAACCAACCCGGGCAACGAAAGGGTTGAGATTGTAAACGTCGTTGCGACGGCCCCCTAATTGCCTCTCGGAACTGGCAGTCGGCGCATCAACGGGCCTCTTCCGAGACCCCGCGCACCGCGGTGACTCCTCGCATCGGTTCGGCGTATGGCCCGGCCACGTACTGTTTGCGCGCCTGCAAAATCGGCAGCGCGCGTTGCGAAAACTCTGAAGTCACCGACGACCTTTTTCTGCCGGGCCGGCTTTGGTCCAGTGACTCTCAGAAGCGGGCTCGCGACACGGGAAATGGGGACGGTCGCCCGTTCGACGCCTGGGTTTCCTATTGTTGAATCGGGCATGTCTTCGACTACATCCCCGTTTATCTGGGCAAAAGAACTCGTAAGCAGAAATATGCGCGGTCAGCGAGCGGTTCCTCGTACGGCGCACAGAGGCAAAAGGATTATAGCCCCGTTGTCAAGAAATTGACGTGGTAGAGAAAAATCGCCCTATGGCCGCACTACCGAGTACAGCTAGCTCTGTCTAAATAATTGTGCGCCGCGAAGCTGGCCCTGGCCTCTATGCTTTTTTCTAGTTTTGTTTTATTTACGTTTTGGTTGTTGTGTGGTTTGGGGAGAGTGCATAAGTCCCACGTGCACGAAGGCGGGATCCTCGTGGCGTTTTTTTTAATGTACCCAATGTACTATCCAATCAGAGGACAAGCAAGTGATTATGTGCCGAGATGGTGGTAAGGGCGGAGCGCCAGGAAGGGATAAGAAGAGGCCCCGTGGCTCCGCCGGGCGTTCTGAACCGAGCTTGCGGTGTTAGGCACCATCGGCTCCGCCGAACCCCGTAGGGTCGCCCTACAGAAGTCGGTTCATTTCCAAGTTGTTTTTCTTTTCCTTTTTTTTGTAACATTGATGTCCATTTTTTTGTAAAATCTGTAAATACAAGTTTTTCTCAGCCATCTAAAACTTCTCCAGCGTTGCTTCTGCTTCCTCGTCAAGCGTCCAGCAGGCCAATAGCCGCTATTGGGATAGCGGCGTACGGTTCTTCTCCCACTTTGCTACACCACCACGGGTGGTGCGCTTCGGGCGCCGAGTGTGGAGAAGTGGTTTCTTCTACATCGAGAAGAGAACCTGATTTTACTGGCGCAGTCGAGCAGGATTGGCTTGCTGTGGACGGAGTTGAAAAAGGAAGAAGCTGGCTGAGAGGAAAGACGAAGTACAGATGAAGACGCCAAGGGGCACCAGACCAACGGACAGACACTGCAGCAAGTAGCTGCGGCAGCTGGAAGCTGCAGATAGCCTGGTGTTCCCGGAAGACATCGAGGGAGTGACTGGGTCAAAGCGGTCCTTGAACGAGTTCTCAACACCCAAAAGGCGCGTCCACGACGAGGTGGAGCATCGACCAGAAGCCTGCAGCAACAAGCCAGAGCGACGCCACGACAACGGGACCGAGCTAACGTGAGTTCCCTTTCTCATTGCTGTATTGTTGTTGCGGGGCAAACAGGCTAGCACCACTTTCAGCAGGATGGAGGGTGGCGATGGGGCGAGTGAGGATGGGAGTGGTGACGTCCCTTGGACGGCACGAGACCAAGCAGATCATGATTTTAAGATGGCTCGCGAACGAAGCCGGCAAATGGAGTTGGAGTTAGAGCTCGCTAAATTACGTCCGGCAAGCCCATCGGGTAGCGTGAGTGATGCTGGCAGAACATTTGAGCGCTGCTCCAACACTGAGTGGCGCAAATACGCCAAATTGTTAGTGGGTGCCTTCCCAAAATTTCCCGCAGACGCGGAGGTCCCAATTTGGTTCGAGTCAGTGGAGCACACTCTGGAGGCATATGAGGTACCTCGAAGTTATTGGGGACAAATAGTCTTTCCACTCGTGGCTGAGCGCATAGAGTATTTGTCAACTCGGCTCACACCCGCCCAACATCGGGACTATGAGACCGTGAAGGAAGTAGTGCTTGATGAACTGAAGCTGTCTCCCTTAGAATACCAAAAGAAACTCACAGGGGCACGTAAACGAAAAACAGAGACGTGGAAAAGTTTTACAACAAGATTGGGCAGCTACTTAAATTTTTATGTGGCGTCAAGAGACGTGTCCACCTTCACGGAGCTTTTGGAACTACTGGTAGTGGACCAATTGAAGACCGTGTTGTCTGAAGAGGCATTAAAATACTTGAGGTTACGTGAGGGGGCAGCGTGGTACAAAAGCACAGAAATTGCAAGGCTCTTGCACACCTTTGAAGACGCGAACGGCAGTGCGGAAGCGCAGAAAGGACAGCCGCGTAACGCCAGCAGCAAAGGGGTAGAAAAGACGACCGACCAACAGAGTAGCAGCCCATCGGGCCCGAGTCAGGGTTCGAACACGAGACCGAAGGGTTCCTATAATTCAGCTAGGCAACCAAGGAAAACGGGATGTTTTGAGTGTGGATCGAACACACATATTAGACTCAACTGCCCGCACTATCTTGAAAGGGTGGCGCCGAATCCTAGCGCTTCGGAGGGAAATGATAAACTCACTGCTCGAGTCTGCCTAGATAAGGTAACGCCGGCCGACCGCTTGTGGAAGGTAACTCTGAATTGCAAAGATAAAACTTTGAATGCAATAGTAGACACGGGCGCCGAGATTACGGTAGTGCAGGAAAGCGTGGTCCCTGAAGAATTTATCCAGGCCCATGGCCGCGTAAGCCTCCGGGCAGCATTTGGTGAACGAGTCGAGGCCAAACTAGTAGAGCTCCCGCTAACGCTGAAACAGGGGCAACCGGTGTTCGCCGAAGTTTCACAGGCCACACCGGTCTTGTGTGCGGTCACAGATAAACTAAACGTGAGTGAATGCCTGCTCTCGGCGAGCGATTGGACCGCGTTGCAGCAGAGCCAGTGTGATTACGACAAACAGAACATGACACTATCCCCCCAAAACTTCTCCGACGAGCGAGAGGCGGCCGCAAAACTAGATGGGAGAGTAGTAGAGCAGAGTAGACCGACTCCGGATTATCCGCGGTCAGCGGAGGGAAGCGTACTACAGCCCAGCGAGGTCGAACGCACACGGGAGGAAGAAGTGGTTACAGCCGTGGCGGTAGAGGAGGGAGAATCAGGGCCGGAAGGAGAGCGTAACGCTAGAGAGAAAACACCACACACCGCCGAGAACGAGGCAAGTTGCGTGTCGCAAAGTGGCGCTAGTGGCGAGAGGGGCGATTTCGAGGCGTTGCGTGAGGAACAAGAGTGACGAAACGTTGGACCGGGCATGGAGAGACGCCGCGGAAGGGCGAGGTGGAATGCTTGTGATTGATGGGTTGCTGTATCACCGAGAACAGGTATTGGGTCAACCGATCAAGCAGTTAGTTTTGCCGATCACCCGGCGGGCTGATGTGCTCAGCCTGGCGCATGAGTCGTATTGGGGCGGACACCTGGGGTTTCGTAAGACGAAAGCGAGAATTAAACTTAGTTTTTTTTTGGCCAGGTATAGAAAAGGACGTCCGAGACTACTGCAATTGTTGTCACTCGTGCCAGATCAGGGCTGACAGGAGGCAGACAGACAGAGTTCCCATAGCGCCCCTCGTAAGGCCCCGATACCCCTTTCAGAAAGTCAATATCGACGTCATAGGACCAATTGAGCCGCCGACAACTCGCGGCCACCGCTACGCGTTGTGCATGATAGATCTCTGCACCCGCTGGCCCGAGGTCATGTCTCAAATCATTGACAGCTAAAGCTACCTGCGACGCAATGTTGGAAATTTTCAGCCGCAGCGGTATACCAGAGGTAGTATGTTCAGATTGCGGGACCAATTTCACCGCCGCGCTGACCCGCGAATTCCTGACGCGCCTCGGCTGTTCCCCTCGGTTTTCGACACCGGAGCACCCGGAAAGCAACGGGGCGGTCGAACGGTGGAACAGAGTGTTCAAAAACATGCTATTCCATGTGATATCTGAACAGGGGCGACAATGGGACAAGTTCGTGCCACTTCTACTGTGGGCATATAGAGAAGTTCCTCACGACACTACGGGCGTGTCCCCATTCCAGATGATGTACGGCAGAAAACCCGTCGGTCCGCTCGCGATCCTACAGAGGGCTTGGATGGGAGAACAGGAAATGCCCGCGACAGTGGCAGACAAGCCGGCGGAGTATATGCGAAAACTGAAGCAACAGTTGGAGATAGCCGCGGAAGCTGCTAACGTGATCGCAACTAAACAACAGAGGGCGTACGCGACGCAATACAACCTTCGTGCGAAAGAAAAGGAGTTTCAACTTGGGGAGCAGGTGCTTGTTTTTGATAGCAACCGTTCCGGTAAGATGCAACCGAAATGGGTAGGTCCGTGCAGGATCACATGAAAGTACCGCCAACACTCCTATTACTTAGAGACGCCGGCGGGTAAGCGTATGCTAGTGCATGCCAACCACCTGCGCCCGTACACGTGCCGGGTCGCTGGCATTGGTGTCATATTCCATGACGACCACGAATTCGGGGAGGTGGAATACGTGCCGCGTCCTGTCTCCTCGCACGACAGAGCATCTATCCTACCGGCGGGTAGCTTGGCTCATTTGCAGCCCCATGCGAGAGTGTTAGTACGGGAGGTGTTTGAACGCCATGCGGCCTTATTTAGCAGAGAAGTGGGGATCGCGCAAGTCGGCGAACATAAGATAAGGCTTATGCAAGGGGCTACGCCGAAACGTAGCCGCCCTTACCGCATGCCAGTGGCCTTGAAGGACGAGGTTTCAAAACAGATAGCGGAACTGCTCGAGCTTGGTTTAATATACCGGTGCGAAAGTCCATTTGCTCACCCCCTTGTGTGCGTCCCAAAGAAAGATGGCACGGTGCGCCTGTGTGTCGATTACCGAAGCTTAAATGCCATAACCGAACCAGACGCATTCCCGATGGGATTCCCGCAAGAACTGATTATGAATGTAGGTCAGGCTAGTTATATAACTCTCATTGATCTCCGACGAGGCTACTGGCAAGTTCCCTTAGCGGAGGGGTCACAGCGCTTGACTGCGTTCGTGTCGCACCTAGGCCAGTTTGCTTGGAGGGTAATGCCGTTTGGGCTCAGGAATGCGGCAGCCAGCTTTCAGCGAAGTATGAACCAGCTGTTAGCACCCCACGAGGCGTATGCTTGTGCCTACTTGGATGACATTGCGGTTTTCAGCAGGTCCCTACAGGAGCACGTCCGGCACCTCCACGCTGTGTTCTCCGCCCTAACGTCCGTAGGTCTAGTAGCTAACATGGAAAAATGTCAGGTGGCGTGCGCGTCTATCCGCTACCTCGGACATATTGTGGGATCGGGAAAGCACGGTCCGGACCCCAGCAAGCTCGCGGCTATTGAGGGGCTGCAAGTACCCCAGAATAAAAAAGAGTTAAGGAGTGTTCTAGGTCTGTGCGGGTATTACCGGGGTTACATACCCAATTTTGCTGGCATTGCCAAGCCCCTTACCCAATTGACGGCTAAACATGTTCCTAACCACATCCCTTGGACGCCCGAGGCCGACGAGGCATTTGCAAAACTCAAGGGTGCCCTGTGCAGCGCTGTTGAATTAACCACTCCAGACATTCACAAGCCGTTTTGGCTTTTTACGGACGCTTCCGCTATCGCTGTGGGAGCTTGTTTGGCCCAAATGGCCGATGACGGTACCGAGTGCCCTATTGCTTTTGCCAGTCATCGCTTCACGCCTGCTCAGATGAAATGGTCTACGATAGAACGCGAGGCGTTTGGTGTCATTTGGGGACTCAAAAAGTTCGACACTTGGGTATTCGGGGCCAAAATCTTTGTCGTCTCCGACCACAATCCACTCGCGTACCTCACTCAAGCTTCGCCACAAGGGGCCAAATTGATACGTTGGGCATTGGCTTTGCAGCGCTACGACGTGGTAGTGCAACACAGAAAGGGTACAGCACATGCTAATGCAGACGCGCTTTCCCGGCTGACAAACCAATACTGGGAGGAGGTGCAGTAGCCTGAAAGCCCCGCAGCCGCGATCAGTGAAGGAGGGGGAACGAGTGTTATGTGCCACGGGACTAAGTGATGGATTTATGGTGCAAACATGGCAATAACACTTCAGAATGATGATGGAACTTTTGAACATCATACAACAGTGTGTGACAATTACCAAGTGTAGTGGTGTGAACTGCGTGTGGTGTCTGTTTGCTTTTACGTGCCAATATTTTTGTTGCGTTTTTTTTTATTATGTTGGGTGGGGCAACAGCGCCCAAATGTGCTGGGGCATGTGTTGCAGTGTGTGTCATGTTAATGAAAACTCTTGCAGAGTGTGCAAAAAATTACCCACGGCAGGGAATGTGAGATGTTGCATGCATCATAAGCGTTTGGTGGAAAGGTGCGTGGAGCGAGCAGCTCTGGCATGTTTGGTCGGGGCTACTAGATAACGCGTTTCAGCCGCATGATGTTTGGAATAGGCTCGCTATATTAAGAGAGCAGGGCAGCTCACCAAGTAGCTTTGTCATGTCAGCTGGCGCTGGAGATTGGTTTGTCTCATTGTGTGTGTTTTTTTTGAGCACCGAGACCAAGTGGGGCTCGTTGCGCGCTTTCTTTGCAGGAGAGAATTTGCGCATGCTGCTGCCGGCCAGGTGCAGCGTGACCACTGCGTAGTGGGTGGGACACCCCGGCCGTTGGCAGTAGCTGTTAACCCACCGTACACCCACTGGTTGAGCGCGGTCCGTTTTTTTGTGTGTGTGGGTTTACTTCGGCAACACTGTACGCAAGTTGTTGCGAAGTCTTGGATGGGGGGTGTAGGACCGCGGTAAGAATTCGTAGCGCGGCAATTTTTGTTTGCTTTTATTTGCTTTGCGGCGTAAGCTTAAGAAGGCATGTCAGCCGCGGGCTGCCAGCGTTGCTTGAGTGACAAGCGGTTGAAGCGCGACCGACCGGTTTTGCCACGAGCGCAGACACGCGGCGCCAGCATATTGCCCTGCTTTGTCGACGGTCGAGCGTTTCCAGTTACTACTAACTCAAAGAAAAGGGTACCAACCCGGGCAACGAAAGGGTTGAGATTGTAAACGTCGTTGCGACGGCCCCCTAATTGCCTCTCGGAACTGGCAGTCGGCGCATCAACGGGCCTCTTCCGAGACCCCGCGCACCGCGGTGACTCCTCGCATCGGTTCGGCGTATGGCCCGGCCACGTACTGTTTGCGCGCCTGCAAAATCGGCAGCGCGCGTTGCGAAAACTCTGAAGTCACCGACGACCTTTTTCTGCCGGGCCGGCTTTGGTCCAGTGACTCTCAGAAGCGGGCTCGCGACACGGGAAGTGGGGACGGTCGCCCGTTCGACGCCTGGGTTTCCTATTGTTGAATCGGGCATGTCTTCGACTACATCCCCGTTTATCTGGGCAAAGGAACTCGTAAGCAGAAATATGCGCGGTCAGCGAGCGGTTCCTCGTACGGCGCACAGAGGCAAAAGGATTATAGCCCCGTTGTCAAGAAATTGACGTGGTAGAGAAAAATCGCCCTATGGCCGCACTACCGAGTACAGCTAGCTCTGTCTAAATAATTGTGCGCCGCGAAGCTGGCCCTGGCCTCTATGCTTTTTTCTAGTTTTGTTTTATTTACGTTTTGGTTGTTGTGTGGTTTGGGGAGAGTGCATAAGTCCCACGTGCACGAAGGCGGGATCCTCGTGGCGTTTTTTTAATGTACCCAATGTACTGTCCAATCAGAGGACAAGCAAGTGATTATGTGCCGAGATGGTGGTAAGGGCGGAGCGCCAGGAAGGGATAAGAAGAGGCCCCGTGGCTCCGCCGGGCGTTCTGAACCGAGCTTGCGGTGTTAGGCACCATCGGCTCCGCCGAACCCCGTAGGGTCGCCCTACAGAAGTCGGTTCATTTCCAAGTTGTTTTTCTTTTCCTTTTTTTTGTAACATTGATGTCCATTGTTTTGTAAAATCTGTAAACACAAGTTTTTCTCAGCCATCTAAAACTTCTCCAGCGTTGCTTCTGCTTCCTCGTCAAGCGTCCAGCAGGCCAATAGCCGCTATTGGGATAGCGGCGTACGGTTCTTCTCCCACTTTGCTACACCACCACGGGTGGTGCGCTTCGGGCGCCGAGTGGGGAGAAGTGGTTTCTTCTACATCGAGAAGAGAACCTGATTTTACTTTAGTCTATTTTGGATAATTACAGAATACTGAGTAAAGTTTATTGGAAAACAATTACTAATAGTGACATGTCTTCAGGTAGTTGGTTTCAATGTACCAATGTACAAGATGAAAACACTGGGAGTTGCATAATGCGATGCCAACCTTATGACGAGGTCACTGCAATGGAATATGTACTGAGGATTCAGGATTAGTTGGTCATGCGGAGTGGTATGACAGAATAATTCGTGAAATGAAGCCATATAGGATATTTTCCAAGGGGGTGCAAAAGAAGCAAGGCTTCGGCTGGATTTCATTGAAGTTATACCAGCAAAGCAATTACAGTGAGAAGGCTTCAAGCGGATGGAGTTATTCTGTACAAACAAGTGAATCAAGTTGTTGTGGCAAGGGTCTCGCACAAAAGAGGCATATTCAAGTTTGGGACGTAATAATGTTTCATATAGGAGTAGTTTTAGTGTATATCGGGGTTTTGAGAAGGTGCAATGTATGTAGCCTAACTTGTAATCGGCATTATTAGTAACATATTCAGTGTGAGGTGCCTGAGGTAAGTTCAATGAGATAACAACACCTAATTATTTATATGAGTTGACCCGATTGCGTAGGACATTTACCTGGTATGTTAGCAAGATGTCTGCATATCTTCTTATGCACGTTTGCTTACAGTTACGCATGTTTAAATCTATTTGCCATGTGCTGCACCAAGCTGCTACAGTGTTGAGGTGAGATTGGAGAAATGAACTGCCATTACCACTAGTTATTTTATTGAAAACTACGCAGTAATCTAAAAAACATTAATGTTTGAAGAAGTTGAAGATTACAGGCTCAAGGTCGGCGTCGGGTATCTTTTTTGGCACTGGAGCTGGGTTCATGGTTTGATGGGGGCGCCCAGAACATAAAAGAAACCACCTCCACCAGATGTCGCATAGTTGCGATATGGACTAAAGCAGCAGGCGGCACTTCCAAGATGAAATTTATTGTTTGGCCATACTTGTGGCCGAGAAACAAAGTCAAAGACTACAGTAAAGCACAAGTTCGGTTTCTTTTTGAATGCACGTCGTGTTATGCCGCTATTTTTGTTACAATAGAATATCGAGTGCCTTGAAATGTCAGTTTCACACAAGTACATACAGTTCTTCGTAGGTGGTATCTGAAAGGCCTAAGAGAGCAGTTCACTTTTATACTTTTTTTCTTCTCGCAAGAAACCCTTGCACCACTTGGGCCGTAGCCCAATCATTCGCAAAGTTTGAGATTAGCTAGTTTGTATGACGAGACCTCAATGTCGAGGTGTTTCATGCGTTTGGCACTGTAGTCACTGCCTGCATTGCTTCATTTATGGTGCTGGCAACAGTGCTGTCACCAGGGATATTTTAAGGGGAGAGAGGAACACATGCTCAGTACAGTACTTGCAACAACCCTGAATGGCAGTGAAAAACTTGTGCAAATACACATGCCAGTCATGAGGCATATGAACATCAATACTTGTATAATGCCTTTGTGAATCGAAACTTCGTATAGAGATTAAATAAGAGGTGTGAGCATAACATTTCACAGCTCTGCATTTGGATATCCTCGCACTTTTCGAAATATATATTTCGGGCTTCTGGATTTATAGATGTCCACATCTCTTTGAGAAACATAAACTAGTATGCCAGCAGTCGTCAAGCTTCTAATCTTCATAACTGCAAAAATATTAGAAATGTATGCAAAGGAATAAGCTATCTTTTATCCTCAATGCCAAAAGACATAATAAACTCGGTGTATTATGCTGTGTCTATAGGTGCTATTATGAATATTTTCATAGCATTACAAAGACTTAGCATCGATGTGTACAGCTGACTAAAATGCGTGGCCTCCACATTGGACCAGCAGCTTATGTTGGCAAGTATTTTTACATTTTCAAGGAGGCCACTTGTGGCAGCCTCGGTTGGTCTAATTTTGTTCAGAATGCTTCTTCAAAATTAAGAAATATATTGCTTTTTTTTACAACAGCTTATAAGTCTTACAGGCGGTTTACTATTTCCTCTGATTTTAACATTACATTGCAGTGAAACGCCAAGTTCATAGGCTGAAGAGGTGTAGAGGCATTTTAGACAACTCGTGCAAGAGCTTTCAGAGCGCAGAAAATAGACACTGCTGGCATTAACCGATATATTTGCCACCATGCCTGTGAAGGCTTTGCAAAACAATTTCCAGAATATATTTGCCTTTGCTGCATTTTCTACCTGGTATATGCTGTGTTGCAAAAGGCAGTTGAACTATTTGCTGCATTGAATTCAATATCTGTTTCTAAAGTGCACATGTATACTAATGAATTGTAAAGTCTTATTGCATCTTATAATCCTTGCACAAATCAGGCAGTCATATGCACGGATGTTTATTTGAACAGGTACATGCATATGGACTGGCTCTCACCTATACAAGGTTGGATGATGAGGGGTAAGCAAGCAATAATCCTGATACTTCGAATGGCATTTCACCAGCAAAGCGTTGTTTTTAAATGATACAAAAATAAAACAAGGTGTAATTGCAAGATCCTGGGTGACTTTTATGGTCTCATAGTTTCCTAAAAGTAACTCTGGCACTGCAGTCGTTTAGTTGCCATGGGAATGATGGGTACTTCACAGATTTGCCTAGTTTTCGTGTTTGCAGGCTTCCCATGCACTTGTGGCTGTGTTTATAGCTATGCATTGATTTTAAACCTTTGCTAAACTTTGTCTTGTGGCAAAGCGAATTCAGGCCACACGGAGCTAAAAGAACGAACATTAGACACATTCGTGTACTACCCATCCCTGCCATGCTAGCTGAAGTGCTGTGCGTTGCAGCTGCCACAGACACTAGCATCAAAGTTCTCTATGTTTCATTCAGAGCATTGTCTATGCTTTAGAACATCCTCCAGTGTATCTCTATGCATGGTCTGCCCTCCTGCTTTTATTTCAATTTCATGCGACGGCTATGTGGCACTTGTGGCCAGGTATGTTTTTTTTACTTGCCATGAAGTTTGCATGACTGCTTGTTGGACAAGGGCGAGTTGTAGAAAAAAAAAAGAGAAAAACATCATGTCGAGGTACTCGGTCGCATATTATAAAGTTGCGCGTGCCCTCACAGCTTCACCTCATTACACATGCATGCTGCACTGAAGCGCCAGAAAAGAAAAGAAAACACGGGCGCTTTTTTCTGCAGGAAGCACCAGAAAAATTTTGTTTTTGTTCGAACCTTACTTGCGCCGATAGGCAATATTTAATCAGCGGCGTTCTTTTGCCTTAACGATGGCGTATTAGCTTGTCCGTGTAATATATCAAGGAGGCGTGAACGGGCGAGGCCGGAAGCTTTACTTTTTTTAAGCCGCACAATGGTGTTTGGAAGGTCTTCGTGTGGCATGGCACGTTCCTATTTATAATGCGTAGCTTAGAAGTCAGTGCTGAGCATCGGCTAAAGCTAATTAACCTTGAAGTGACGACCGCGACGTAGCGGAGCGTGATTTTTCCGAATCCCCCTCTCTGACCAGCGACGAGGCAAGGCTTGCACAAGTACGTGATCGCGTCGTTTTGTGTTGATTGCATACGACTTCGTAAACATCCAAACTTACATCGTTGATAACCGGCCGGTTAAACGTTGGGCAGAGCGAGGAGCGCAGCGCAGCGGCGATACAAGGCGCGCGCACTGCTTGAAACATGAACGATTGCGAGATGTCAATCGTAGAGGGTTTTCCTTTTCTTGATCACGTCGTTCCAGTGCCCACTTGCGTCATGAACGAGCCGGCTTTCGGTTGCGAGAGGCGACAGGTGGTCGCACACGATTTCTTCGCGAGTATCCAACTCAACTCGCCGCAGGTCGAAAAGCCTTGAGGGGTTTCCTTTGCGAGCAAGGCGGCCCCCACTAGCTGCAGCAGCAGCCTCCGGCAACACTATACGAAAGTGCGGGGAGCGACAGCGCGATGACACAGTTAGGCTGGCGGAAATGCATAGCCTCCAAGAGCACTGGGCCGCGGTGCATTATGGGTGGCTCTATCCGCTCGCCTTTGTGAACTCGCGCCACGGCCACGCGGTTAAGTGCGCCGCCGAGTGCTTACGTGAGAAGTGCACTTGTCTGCGATCGAACCTCTGCGGCCACTGCTCAGTCAAGCGGGTCGGTGAAGAATACTCATGGAACTTTCTTGGTGTGCACGCAGTTGCGTGGCTGCGCTCCCGTATATTAAGAAAAAAAAAGTTCTGCTCATTTGCACTTCGCGAAAGTTTTGGGCCCAGATGAATACACATTATATACGGAGCATTTAGCGACAGCGTCTATGCTAGCGCTGCACACGCTGAACTCAGAATATTGATCGATTTCTTCACTATGCGTCAGATAATCTTTGGCCGGATATATCTGTAGAGCTAACTCGTTACAGTGCGTACGTGTGCTATCACTTGATTCGTAAAAACACTCCCCCCCCCCCTCCCACAATTCACACACAGCACATGCCTTGCGAAAGAGATGCACACTCACGCACACAAACTAAGCGTTAATCCTTCAAGGACGAGTCAGCGTCGCAACAAGTAAAATCGGTGTTTTTTCCCGTTATACGGATAAACGTCCTGTCACCACGTGTCGCGAACAGTACAGCGCACCCATTGCTCAGAGGCCGCCGACAAGCGATGTGGACGGCGCGCCGGCCTGAACGAGTCGGCTGAGCCGATTACAACGGCCACTGAGCAGCGCTGGCCTAATATCGCCGTGCCAGGTGTCGAGTGACCCCGCACTGCTTCCGGGTACGACGCAAATAATCGGATATATGCGATGGTCGCCACTGAGCCTCTCCGTATATAGAGATGTCGTTAAGGCCGCAAGGACGACAATGCAAACGTGCTATGCTCTAGAGAAAGTGTCCGTGGAGACTGTATAGGCTCGCATTCCGGGCAATATTAAGAAGAATAAAATGATTCAAGGCCGTATACCATCTACTGCTAGCGCAATTGAAGTAAGGGTGTGCTATATCAACGTATAATATATAAAGGAACAAAAAAATTACCGCGGTTAAACGCAGGTAAAGTTTCCCGAGCGATTGCTCGGTTTTGATAGCATTGGGAAAAGACCAGACAATTAGTTTACATGACATCGAGTCTTTTCTGCAGCCACCATCTCCGGTGATGGCTGCACAAAAGACTTACGATGAGCCACTGTTCGTTTTCACAAAGAAGCCGCACTATAGTGTTCAGCTTAACGTCTCTCACCGGTGTTGACCTTGGCTGAGCTTGACGGTCAGAAGCATGCAGCGAGGCGTTTTCTGTGTTCATGCACAGGAGAGCGGAGCTATCGCTTTAAAAATTATTGTAGTTCTACATTTATAAGGGCGACACAAACATGGCAATAGCATGCAGAATACTGAAATACATTCTCGCGCCTTTCTAAGCTGCTCAACGACTTCCCAACTGAAATGCTGACATGTAACAAAACACCGCAGCACTGACCCCGACACCGATCGAAATGCGCATGTGCTACGCTCCTTTTAAGGCTGCTGCACAGCGATGAAAAATGCGCTAGTTGCAATTATGTTGTCACCACCCGCCCTCTAGTATTGGTTTGCTGTGCGACCGATGGCGGCGCTGCGAACCACGCTTGTATGACGTCAGTTCGGAGATTCGCACGCTTTCGAGGCGTCGTGGTAAAACTCGACAAAGAAGCAGTTCAGTTGCTTATCAACTGAACAGCTTCTATGAGTATAACTGATCCCCTGATGAAGGGAGGACCCCTCTCGAAACTGTTGGGAAATATATATAGCCTTGTTCACAACGCTCCCGTTGTGCCATATATATATATATATATATATATATATAATACTGCCAGTTTTTATTGAGACCACAGACCACAGCGGGTGGGAACTTTGTACAGATGCTATGATTGCTCATCATAGTACACAAAAAAAACTAATGCAGAACATAAAAGCAACATCAACCTGGCACTTTGTACATTAGCAATATTTACGCAACATAATAAACAAAATACAAGTGCTTACAAAATGTCAAGTTTAACAATAAGGCCGCTTATATGGCTGTTTACAGAACATACAAGTAGCACATACTCGTTTCATTACCATTGTCAATGGGTATTTAAAGAAGCTAAGAATTGTTTTCAATTTCTAACCCAAACTGAGACAGTGTTCCATTCGCGAATGGCAATCGGAAAAAAGAATATTCAAACACATCAGTGTTGCATTTGTATTGTTGATTTATATGTATGATTTAACGTCCCAAAACCACCATATGAGTATGAGAGACGCCGTAGTGGAGGGCTCCGAAAATTTTAGACCACCTGGGGTTCTTTAACGTGCACACAAATCTGAGCACACAGGCCTACAACATTTCCGCCTCCATCAGAAATGCAGCCGCCGCAGCAGGGATTTGATCCCGCGTCCTGCGGGTCAGCAGCCGAGTACCTTAGACACTAGACCACCGCGGCGGGGCTTGAATTTGTATTGTACTAATATGTGTGTGTATATTTGTGTCTTGTGGCTCATTTTTGTGAATAATATAATGGGGACGGAATAGTAGCACGGCGGATGCCGTATGCGCACTGTCCCGTCCGTTGGCAGCGCTCCTCGGAGGGTCTTCGTGCTCTTCAACCGGCACGATCACGCACTCGCCGCCATAGACAAGGACAGACAAGGGACAGCAAAGAAAGAATGAAGATTGATAGCGGCGTGAGCTTCCTTTCCGGACTCTCTGAATCTGATCCCACGTATCGCTACTGGTGATGTTGCCAACGTTGCCTGCGCCGCTACTGTTAGAATGTGAAGGAAGCAGCTTTGCGCACGTCATATATGTCTGTACAGTACGCGGTCACAAAAAATGAAGGCATGTCAGTCGCAGATAGGAGAAAGTAATTCAGTTTATGCATTGCGATAGAGCACTCAACTTCAGGGAGGGCGGTATGCATCAAAGTAGAATAATGTAGTATCGTCTGCGATAGAACTTCGTCTCGGTAATCATTATGAAAAAGATGGAAGCAAAATTATCAGCAAAAAATTCGAAAGGAACAACTTGGGCGAAGATCGCTGCAGGCGAAGATCCAATGGCAAGTGCTCCATACACTGGGATCGACGGCTGCACACTGATGGAGGCAGTGTGCGAAGCGCGCGTTAGAGAACCCCAGATGGCCGAAATTACCGGCAGTTATACGGCGGCTGTCTCACTTTGAAGCGTTCAACCCCACAAACCAAACCAAATCAAACAAACATAATCACCGGGCCAAATTGGCGTCGTTGAAAAGGCAGGCTTTCGACACGACGCGGTGGTCTTGCACGCTGTCCGACTGCTCGGCCGAAGGCCGCTGGACAGAATTGCTGCCTCGGCGGCCGCATTTCTTCGTCGGCTAAAAGCAAGAGTTTATATTCGGGTACACGTTAATAAACCCCAGGTGGTGGAAATCTCCGAAACTGCGCGGCTTAATTCTCTCGTAATCGTACAGCAGTTTTGGGACAAAAGACCCCAACAGTTATTAATATTCGAAGGCTACTTTATGACGTTATGCAGGGTACTCTCTATGACATAAAGATACAAGGACGCAAATTTTGACGTCAGCAATTTCGATCCGCCTGGCTTTGCAATGAAGAGAGACAGAACCGGGGCTGAGCAAGTAGACTGCCCTGCACGGGGGGACGGGGAAGGAAAGTTATAAAGGAGGAGAAAAAAGTAGTCACTGTTTTAGCCAACGTAACACATCCAAGTTTGACAGCAAAAAAAAAAAAGGGCAGATCCCACGTACAGTCGGAATCGATGATATGCGAAGCACGAGTGATGAATGTTGACTTGTCACTTTAAAATCAGCTCAACTTTACGATGTGGACGGACGTAGTTCACGGTAAACACAAGCAGAAATGTAATGTGCACTCACATATCTAGATAAGATGCAAGTCCGTTGTTTATAGCCGCGTAACGACCAGCACCAGCAGTGGTATGCATGTAAATTATGCCTTACATGGCTTCGATGTCATGATTATTATGTTGCGCCTGGCTTTGGGTTCGCCGTCTATTTACGCCACACAATACCAACTCGTTTTATGTGAAGCTAGTGAAACGATCACGAGCACGCTATGAGCGTAGCACGTAATCATGTTTTACATGAAGCGCATAGCATGATTATCATGTTTGGACGTGTCATTTACCTTGATTATCCATTCACGTCACGTAAAAACAATCTTGGTATATATGAAGCTAGCGAAACCGCTCAGAGCACTCTATGAGCGTAGCATGTAGTCATGCTTTACATGACAAGCGTGTCATGACTATCATGTTTGGACATGTCATTTACTTTCATCTGTTCACGGAACGTTATACCAAATTTGGTATGTGTGAAGCTAGTGAAACGGTCACGAGCGCGTTATGAGCGTAGCATGTAGTCATGTTTTACATTTCATGCATGTCATGATTATCTTGTTTGGACGCGTTATTTACCATAGTCGTCCATTCGAGTCACGTAATATCAAATTTGGTACATGTGAAGCTAGTTAAATGACTGCGAGCGTGCCATGAGCGTGGCGTGTAGTTATGACTTACAAGACATGCATGCCATGATTTTCGAGTTGGGGCCTATCACTGATGTTCGGCATGGAGCCATTTCATATCATACCAGTTTTGCAATATGTCACGTGAACGAAACCACCGCAAGAGCCGCAAGACGATGACATGTAAATCATGATATTCATGATATACATGTCACGATTTTTATGTAATGATTACTTACTTATGCTGGCCATACAGTCAGGTTATACCACACCAATTTTCGGACGGACGGACGGACGGACGGACGGACGGACGGACGGATGGATGGATGGATGGATGAATGGATGGATGGATGGATGGATGGATGGATGGATGGATGGATGGATGGATGGATGGATGGATGAATGGATGGATGGAATTAAAGTCACTGAAGTTCACTAAGAAATGCTTCGTATTTAAAAGGACGAATCAGACCGGTGTCCTCGAGCACCATGGTCAGGATACCTACTCGACAGTAAAAGTGCTTCCTCCCGGGATAGACCAGGGAGTAGCCAAAGTCGTAGAGATGGGTCAAGGGAATACAGTGTGAACTGTGATGATTGCCACTTCTTGAGTGTCACGTTCTGTGCTAGCTAATTTAAAAGGCCAACCACTCCAAGGTCGAAATTAAGTTGCGGTGGAGATATTGTACATGAGTGCACGACGAACACGGAGCCGTGAGAATTTTTCGAAACGGTGCTGTAATAGTGGAGTTAGACGCGCTTGATTACCGAAACCGGGACGACCACACCTTTCGCTCTCTCCTACGCTTCCCTCCGTTGCTATCCTCTCCCACGCCGCTTTGCCCTCTCGCTTAGCGCCCCTCCCAATCTCGCGTGGTATACGTCATCGCTGACGCGCTGTTTGAAACACAATCTACTTCCGCTTGCCGCGACTCCGGCCATCGACTCCGTCAGTTGCATACTTGTTGGCGAACCGTGGCTGCCGTAATCGTGCCGGTATGGAGCCTGCGTTGCACGCACGCCTTCAAAGGATCGCCAACGCAATGAACCCATTCGGAGACACGCCGCGCCCCGCACGTGTTGCACGCACGCGGGCAACACGGCGAACAACAACAAGCAGCGCGGACAGCTGCTTGCGGGCTGACCGGAAGTTGTGGGCTCTTGCTCGACCAATCACAGCATATTTGGCATATTTGGCTTGGCGCGTCACGCGGAATCTCGAAAGGCCCGGAAAAAAGGAGGGCTGGTTTTTAAGAGTTTGTGGCACCCCGGCGGCTCTTAGCACTGTCACGTGCAGAATCGTTGATCGCGACGGCATTCTGAACACAATGTGCGTGTTTACTTGAAATGCTTGAAAAAATATCGGAGGTGGTTTACGGGCCCTTTAAGTATCGAGCCGCGCCAATCCTGGATGAAGGTATAGAAACCAGGTTTGTTTCTACGTGAGCTATTCTGGAAGATCACTCGGCGAGGTCGTTGCCAGAGATACCGCAATGACTTAGTATCCACTAGAACACAAGGTCGTGTCCTTTCTCTATTGCATAGCATAGCCTTTTCTTTATCTTTCACACAAGTTGTTAGTAAGATCCATGGTGGAGGGCCGACGAAATATATTGTAAAGCCATATTTGCATCGCAGAATACTGCCCATGAATTAGCCGGTTGATGCTAGATATAATCGATGGCACCTCACACGGCAACGATCTCCGAACCAGTCGATGTGCTAACGCGACAAAGTTTGTAGGTGAGATCGATGCGTCGTGGTGGGATTATGGTGGCACCGGTGGAGCTAGTCCGAGTAGTATATGAGTAGTATCCGCGTATGGGTGAATTCTCTCAGCATAGTAAATGGGCGAACAGTCCAGAGCTGCTTGCTTCAAGGCCAAGGTAGAAAGGTGTTCTTTGTTTCGAATTCTAGGGACGGAAAGGCGCACATCGGGTTGTCGTAAGCACCACAAGGCGGATGGTGAACGCGCCTAGGGTGTGAAATCCGATGGCAGCAAAGCGCATTGAGAGCTGACGACATTGGAAGACGACGCTTACGGTCGTTCTTCCTGCAGGTACGGCAAATGGCTCGACATCGTCCCATCTCGAACATCCAGAAGACGGTATAATTTTAGTTTTACACGTATATATGGCCACACATTAACGTTCAACTCATCAGCACGCCTCATTACATAAATGGATAACCTTCCCGACAACATAGCTTCATTGCCCAACCATGACGAATTCCACCACCATCTAATTGCACATTTTCACTGAGGTCGCACATAGTTAATTAAAAAGCCCGATTTGTATATATTATGTATTGATTCAGTGAGTATATTGCATTACGTACGTTTTATGCATGAAGTGATGAATTTTTTCTGTGTCGTTTCTTTCTTATGTTTCATGGCTATTTATTTTTCGCTCATTGATTTTATTTTACAGCCCCCTTTACACAATGCCCAACAGCCTTGTAAGAAATTGTGAATAAAAATAAAAATAAAAATATTGGATATGTGTTCGCAGCGCGTCGGTTGTGACCTATAGGTCGTCACCGGATGCCCCCAGCCAATGTAAATGTTCCGGCTGTTGACGTGCTTCACGGTTCGTCGAGGCAAACACGTAGTGCCTTTGCCCAGTGCACGCTCTAAATTGCTCGAATATTTGACATGCAAGTTTTAGCAAACAGAGGAGAGATGTAGTACATTACATCAATAAAAAGTGCTTGGTATATCTGTAGCATGGACCTTTTTCCGGTGATAAATCTGAGGACGTAAACAAGAGACACGAGTTTAGCTTTCAAGTAAGGTACGTGAGGGCTCCGGGAGAGGTCTTGTTCAGCAATGACACCTACAAAACGATGACTTCGCTTGTGAGAAATGGGTTGGCCATTAATGTATATCGGCTAACTGGTCATCACGTCTCACGTGAAGGTCAGCAGCGCACATTTGTCTGTTGAGATTGTAAGGTCTTGCGTTCGAATATCGTCCGATGTCTTTGACACTGCCCTCTGTAGCGTTACTGGAACCTGTAAACATGTCACTTCTGATGACCATTCGCAGATGTCATCAGGAATACGCTGACTGCTTCCGGGAGAGCTTCCGCAAGGCCAAGCAGAGCAAGGTTGAATAGAACGGGGCTTGAAACACCGCCTTGCGGGACGCCACGGCACGTGCAGTGGTCGGAGGTCGGGCCATCTTCAGTACATATAAAAAAAGAGATTTTTAGACAAAATATTACGATGTAAAAAACAAAATTCCGTTCCTGCCTATGAGTCGGAACAACAGAGTAGCAGAGATGAAAGCATCACACGGAAACTGGCTCCCTGTCAAGGGGTCGCACAAAAAAAAAATATCGTTCTTGTGTATGCTCTGACGTACTTCTCAACCCTGCGCTAAGTACTGCGTTTATATTCGTTCTTGTACAGGTCATGGTGTAGCTCCAAATTAAGGTAGCTTCACTATACTATCCTAACTATATACCGTGAAACCCGAGAAAGTGGGTAGCACGGGTGACCTCTCAGCAATTGCGCGCTTGCCTAAGCGGTGGCGCCCTCTCTGGCTCACATCAGTCCAATGTTTCGGAAGCATTTTTCGCAATTTTACGCAAATTATTGCGATTATTTCACGATGATTTCTCCAGTTTGTGTTATTTTAGACCTTGTTACTACGACTGACCAGACCCCTGATTAAGTGCTGCGCTCTTAAAGGTTGCGCGCACCTTCCCGCCGCCTGGGAAACGCGGAAAGCGCTCTTTATCTGCCTCTTTCTCACACCCACTGGGCGTACTTGCTGCTGCGTGCGCCTGCCGGCCTTGGTAGCTGCTGCTTCGGCCGCTTCTTCGCCGGGCGCCAGTGGCCATGCGGATGTTGCCTAATAATGATTCTTGAGGTTTGACGCCCCTAAACCACGACATGGCCATGAGAGAGGAGGGGGGCTCCAGAAATTTCCATCACCCGGACTCGATCGTCGCGCACGTGAGTGGGCGCGGGCCTCTTGATTTCGCCTCAATCGAGATGCGGTCACCGCGGCCGGGATTCGATCCGGCGACCTTCGAACCAGCAGTGGAGCACCGTAACTTCTCAAGTAGTGCGGTCGGTTTAGAATAGACATCAATGCTGTCGCGCTCGTAAGTCAGAAGAAACCCAGAGATTCCGAGTGAAAAGGATAATTGCAAGGGCCTCACTTCTATCGGACAACAGCACTCTGCATGCTTGCGTCTCAGCAGCGCAATTGCGGCACAACGACTTATATAGGCCATTCATGCCGCTTCGATGATCAGGGCTTTTGATTTAGATTCAGCCATGCATCTATAGCTTCCTAGATAAAAATGTGAGGTTTAACGTCCCAAAACCACCATATGATTACGAGAGACAACGTAGTGGAGGGCTCCGGAAACTTAGACCACCTGGGGTTCTTTAACCTGCGCCCAAATCTAAGCACACGAGCGTACACAGCATTTTGGCCTCCATCGGAAATGCAACCGCCGCAGCCGGGATTCGAACCCACAACCTGCGGGCCAGCAGCCGAATATTCTTTAGCCACTCTAAACCACCGCGGCGGGGCATTACGGATCAGTTCCCTATCGAGGAGGGTCTGGCATTGAGACGGTGAATGATGCGAATAATTACACGGATGTGTACGATCAAGAATACTATCAATTAACTTATTGCCGTTCCAGTGAACGAACCCTCGGACGACCCAGCAACCGTAGAAAGTAACAATTTCCTGCGTTTGCCAGATGGGCCGCTGATACGACATCAGACATTATTTTGCTCATTTCTGTACTTTCCTGGCATTTGCGTAAATCTATGGCACGAAGTCGCTTTCGTCGTTATGATGCTAGACCCATCGTAATGCGAGCGGCGTTTAATGGAAAGGGCCGGTTGGTATTTTGTAACCGCGCTTACAGCGGCGTGGTTAAGCATGCGTATGACTGTGCGATATTTCGATAGGTGGGCGGGTATCGCAGTTCCGGCGTTGTACGTTTGCAGCGCTTGGGGGTCTTCGAGCTGGAAAATCTCTACTGACGAAATCATTGCCTACCTAGGCAGTTTCGTTTTGCAATCATTCTAAGATTATATAGCACGCGTGGCAGAAATGCCCACGTGCAACAGCTGCCACTGTGTGCTGCTGCGATGAGTGTTCCTTTCGTCTTCGCACTTTGCCACGCTTATCGCACCTTTCTGCTTCAAGTAAATAGCAAAGCTATTAGTGAATCACATGTTCATTAAGGCGGAAGCTTTAGTTATCTGTTCAGACAAAAAAATTACCTGCCGGTTTCTACACAAGCAATGAAAAAAAATCATCGCGCGATGACGTCTTCACATGACGCCGTCATGACGTCACAGGTCGCCAAAACACGTGACACGTTTCAATTACTACATAATTGACGACATCGCATGAGATGGTCGCTTGGTCAAAGGTGAACCTATCACGGAGGCTGTGCAAGGGCGAGAATGAGGTGTAGAAAGCTTGAAATGCCTCCGGTCTCGGAGGCCTTGCAAAACCACGTTAGGTGAATAAAGCGTTCGGAAGGGGCGGTGTAGGGAGAGGATTGATACATCGATTGAGAAGGAAAACATAAAAACGCTTGCAATGCTTCCAATCTCGGAGGCCTTGCAAAACCACGTTAGGTGAATAAAGCGTGCGGAAGGGGCGGTGTAGGGAGAGGATTGATACATCGATTGAGAAGGAGAACATAAAAACACTTGCAATGCTTCCAATCTCGGAGGCCTTGCAAAACCACGTTAGGTGAATAAAGCGTTCGGAAGGGGCGGTGTAGGGAGAGGATTGATACATCGATTGAGAAGGAAAACATAAAAACGCTTGCAATGCTTCCAATCTCGGAGGCCTTGCAAAACCACGTTAGGTGAATAAAGCGTTCGGAAGGGGCGGTGTAGGGAGAGGAGTGATACATCGATTGAGAAGGAAAACATGACGGCTTTTGCCTTCGAATCACCTTGGACGAATGCGTAAGCGTCCTCGGAGAGTCTCTTTTAATGCGTGTTAATAGTACCATTTGAAGTTCACCGACGTGTCGTTCTCGAGAGAAACGAGATGAACAAAGTATAACGTATAACATGTCCCCTTCAGGGCCAATTGAGGGCTGACAGCTAATAAATGCGTCAAATGAACAAGGCTTCATTCTGAGGGCCAACTGTAAAAAGACAAGGTGGCAGGGGTGAGAAAAATTCGTAAGCATGGAGCACGTGCTCGAGCCGACGTTTCGACTAGTGGACTTGCCTTCGTCAAGGCTCGAACTGATTTCTATCCCAGAAGAAGGCAGCTCAAAACGTCGCCTCGAGCAAGCGCTTCCTGCTTACGGATTTTTTCTTCTTTCATCGTAAGCTTGAATCTTTTCCTTCTTGCCGTTTCAAAGTGGTCGGGTATTCATTAGCACGTTTTGTAGTGATTCATTATAAATTAATGCAGTCAATTGACCATCTATCCAATGTGGAGTCGCTAATGTGGTATAACTTTGCATAAAAACTGCCCCGAGACTGAATGTTGGATCACATAGCATGCAGCTTTCAACTACGGACATCCTGTGGATCTCAAGAAGCTATGCCATGTTTGCCCTTCTGTTTCTCCACACGTACCCAATTTATAACGTTTTTTTTAACAGTGCCACTCACACACACTTTTGATATACATATATATATATATATATATATATATATATATATATATATATATATATATATATATATATATATATATATATATATATATATATTATTTGCCTGTCCAAGAAACTATTCCAACTGATCCGGGTTTTCAAATAAGTCACACTGGCAGTTAAAAGAGCACCGACATTAGTCAGACATGGGCCTCGTCGGTTATTCTATTATATACGCTGCCATACGATCTCGAAAAACGCTTCATTTATAGCACTTGTCAAAAAAGGGGGAAGAGGGGGGGATGGCGCGAGAAAGTATCCGCTTAGTTGCGGAATCTTTTGAAGGTTTGGACTGGGCGAAGCCTCGAGATTTTCCCAGTGAGAATATATTCTCACTTCCTTTTTCACTGGTCACGTTTCTTCGCTTCGCGATCGAGTGTAAAGCAATTTCGAAAGAGACCGTCGCGGGTTTCTGCGCGAACAGATTTCAAAAACTATATCATACGTGATGAAGAAACCGCCACATAGTCGCGAAAGGAGGGCTAGTAATTCAACGTAATATTTTAGACAGCCTGCGCATGTAATACTAATATACATACTGCTCTAACAAGCGTAACGAGAAGGAAAAAAAAACCATCGGCCACGTAAAAATGTGCGCTTTGAGCACACAGCGCACGTCGTCGGATGAGAAACCCCCTGGCGATGGCACGGTTCTCAGAGCGACCGACTTTATGGTGCGTATATATATATTTCTATTGCTACAAAGTTCCCTACTCTCTTCTTTGGTGAACAAAAAAAAAGAGCTGTGGAACGTACGAATGTGTGTTCTCTATATCACACTACACCCCACAGTCACATCAGATGAGAATACGCCTTGCAGCCAGCCCTACGCGTGCCTCCCCGATTTCGACATGGAGCATAAACCGATAGAACCGAGGGTAATGACCAGTGAAGTCCTTCCAGTGGCTCCCTGTCTTCACTGACAATACCATTTCGCAGTTCGTCTGCAGTGGAGGTCTCCTTACGTAAACACCTGTTACTAAAGCAGAAGGTAACCCATTTATTTCAAGTTCAGCGCAAGTATTATATAGCGATAGTTCATGCCAAGCTTATGTTTTTTTTTTCATTTATTTATACAGTCACCCAAATCTTTATCGTGCGCAGCGGCGACTTTTCTGCCTGTCAGTGCCACATGGTGGAACCAAGCTCTAAAAAATTGTTCTGTGGGTATGCATGTAGTACTTTTAATTCAGTCATACAGCAAAGGTACGCAGCAAACATTACTACTCACGCCCGGTAGTTAAAGATTTGGGTGACTGTACGGTCTCCAAATTATATAAACAAAGATGCGCTCTATCTGTGCAGCATTAGGCAAGCCCCGCGGTGCTAGAAACCTTCGGCGCATTATAACGGGAACGCGGCTCGCTGAAAAGACCTCAGTCTGCAAAAGTAAAACTATATAAAACAAGAGAGAGATGTTGCAGCACGACTGTGTTGTCACGTGCCCTGCACCCAACTGTGCCGAAGCGAGGAATTACGGCGCTCGGTGGCGACGCATTAAAAGCCCGCAGAGCCGCGCTGGACGTAGCTGGGGGTCACTGACTCACTCATCGCTTTGAACCAAGCTAGTGGCTTGTTCTTCCCGTGGCACACCGTGCTCCCTCCTCGGCAAGAAAAACTAATCCACGGGCCGCGGCCCATTGCCGGAGTCCACGCTCTGCGGCGGGTGCGGCGAGACTCCTTCGACGGCCTGGCCCAGTGTCCGTGTCGTATATACACGGCGCCGTCTGCTTATATATCGCGTGCATCATTCTTCTCCCTAACGTTCTCCCTTCGATACAAGGCAAGGAGGATATAAATGAATCCGTGCAGCTGATACATCCTTCGCCGGACGCAACTTCAAAGGCGGCACGTCATCCTAAGTAGGGCAAAACTGTCCATCACTCACGGCCCAGCGGCGCTCTATCCGCGTCCTGCAAACCGTTTGCCCTAGAGAGAATCGGTCCACACCGGACACGGCTGCCCGCATTTCTACATCGATGCGACTAGTCATTCTAAAAACCCCTGACGTACTCTTTCAGGCATTCCATTCTGACGGTGAATCTCTACAGCGAGTGCATAGTTTGTAACGCGCGAAAACCTTGCATTAAAATAGCACACCATTACTAAAACCACGCGAAAGAAAGGAGATAAGGTTAACGATTACTGATTGCGTGCATATCGTTATTGCTGAAGATGGCGCAGTATATCGGGCCACGCAGTCAGAAAGGACCAACAGGAATTGCAGATTCGGTGAATGCTAATTGCCCCCGTAAACTATACTGACTTATTTATTTATTTTTTATTTTTTTATTTAGTACATACTGCGAACCATAAATGGTCCAAGCAGGAAGGGCACATCACATAAAAAAAACAGGAATAACATGCACCATACCTAATGCGACTCACTCTACTTAATTCATAATGAATGGGCATCCCATAATTTGTTCCAATCAGACAGTGACCGTGGAAAAAAAGAATACATAAAGACACCAGTTGTCGCGAAATATGGGGTAAGCCAATTGGGATGGTGATGTCGGGTCTACCTAGTTGATAGGAAGGGTAGATACGGTGATGGATCAATCGTGAGTTTGTTGTTAAGTAGCAAGAAAACTACAACGTGAAAGCGAGTGCTCCTATTAAAGATATGTAGATCGCGTCGTGTTGCGCACGAATACAATGTGTACGCCAGTCACACACGCCAACTCAAGTATCACGCAAACGGGGGCGATAAGTAGTTTTTCAGTGTCTTCGTGAAGGACGACATGTCGCACTTGCGGTTCTTGCGTACATGACACGGGTTCGTTGGAGTGACTGCGCTGCTTTCGTCCCCGCTGTGGAGCAGTGGGTCAAATAATTAGAGTGAGTCATTCATACCCTCCTGAGTCAATCAAATGTGAATTAAGTAACCTTGCGAGCAAATCAAGGGTGAATGCGATTTTGATTTCAGTTTTTTTTTCATAAGAATGAACGAAATCCCAAACAAAAAGTGGTGATTTCCACTTGACCAAGATTCGGGGTCTGTACAAGGCATACAACAAAAAGACAAATTAAAGACATATAGTATATGACAAAAGTACAGAAAATCTGCATGTAGAAACTAAAAAAAAGTATATTTCATAAGCACTACATGCACAAAAAGAAGATAAATAGAAATATAACATTGAAATATCACAAACATAATTTGATATGTAAGGTTTAAGGTCCAAAACCACCATATGAATATGGGAGATGCCGTAGTATAGGGCTCCCGAAATTTCGACCGACGTCTAGTGTTCTTCAACGTGCACCCAAATCTGAGCACACAGGCGTACAGCATTTTCGCCTCCATCGAAAATGCAGCCACCGCAGCAGGGATTTGATTCCGCGCCCTGCGGGTCAGTAACCTCCGCCATCAAATTAAACAAACAATTCGCGAAAGTAGGTGTCACTGTAGCATACAAAGTCACCTATTCATGTTACATCAGTGGGTAATTAAGCAATTGGTATGACTATTTTATTACAAAGCAATTGCATAGTTGCTTTTTTTGTGAGGTTATTTACATCACTTTGTTGATGAAAGAACATGTTTGAGAATGCAGGACGCGTACATTGAGAGCTTAGCTTGCCATATTTGTTTATTTAAAAGGGTACTTGACAGAATTCATTGTTACGCGCAGCATACACGGGTGTCTGTATGTTAAATTCCGCTAGGTCCAGTAATATCTCGTTCATTATTCTGTTTATATCTTGTAGAGAGGGCGTATGAGCGAAGATATGGCATGGAGATAAAATTGAACCGAATGAACTGTTCCTTTGGATCCCCGTCGTGTGGTACACCAGCTATTTGTCGAATAGTCTTTATTTTTTTCTTTCAGGTGTCTGCAGGTGACCCAAATCAGACGATATGGTTGTAGCCCAAAAAACAAAGCAGTATATTTCAAGATGGGCATAAATAAGACATTATGAAATTTAAACATCTGACGGTAGTAATTATAACATGCAATTAAGGAACCTTGCATAGTGTGAATCAATGTGCGCTGAAGTGAGTTAAACGTTAACCCAGGTTCTTCAACTGTCAGTGAAAAATGAACAAACTATCTTAGGAGTAAATCAAGATTGAATCAATGTTATCATCATCATGATCGTCATAAGCAGCCAACGTCCACTGCAGCTCAAAGGCCTCTCCCATGATCCGCCAATCAACCAGCTCTTGTGCTTTCTGCTGCCACACTATACCTGCGAACGTTTTAATCTCATCACCCACCTAACTTTCTGTCTCCCCTTCGGGCGTTCGCCCTCTCTGAGAAGTCCATTACGTTACCCTTAATCACCTGCGGTTATCCTGCCTATGTGCTACGTGCCCGGCCCATGTCTATTTATTCTTTTTGATTTCAACTATGATAACCTTAACCCCGGTTTCTTCCCCGAACCTCTCTACTCTCTTCTTGTCTGTTAAAGTTACACCCATCATTTTCCTTCAACCGCTCGATCATCATCAATTTAAACTGAACCGTCTTTGTGACCCTCCAGGTTTCTGCTCCGAAGGTAAGTACCGGCAAGATGCAGTTGTTATATACCTTCCTCTTGAGGGTTGGTGGTAAATTACATCTATGATTTGTGTGTGATTTGAGAATGCTTGCTGAATGTGATCCACCCCATCCTTATTCTTCTATGTCACTCTCATGGTTCGGCTCCACGGTGACTACCTGTCCTAAGTAAACACATTGCTTTAAAACTTCCAGCCTCTCTTCACCTATCACAAAGTTATGTTTTGTGCCGAGACTGTTGCACATTGCTTTAGTTTTTGGCATATTATTTTCAGACCTACTCATGTGCTTTCCGTGTCTAGTTCAGTAAATATGAGCTGTAACTCTTCCCTTGAGTTACTCATCAATACAATGTCATCAGCGAATCGCAGGTTACTACGGTACTCTCCATTAACTTTTATCCCTAAATCTTCCCAATCTTGGGTTCTGAAAACCTCCTGTAAACACGCGGTGAATAGCATTGGAGCGATCGTGTCTCTGTGCCCTACACCTTTCTTTATTGAGATTCTGTCGCTTTCTTTATGGAGAACTATGGTGGCTGTGGATCCACCATAGATTTCTTCCAGTATGTTTATGTAGGGTCCTTCGATGCCCTTCAATACCCAGCTTTCAAGCATCTGCCGCTTTTTACAGTCTGCTCAATTTTCTTCACGTTATACCGTCTGATGTCGGCTACCTTGCGTCTATTGATTAACTTATGAATCAACCTAGGTTAAGGTAAATAGAAAACAAATTCATCTGACCTTACGTGAGATTCATGGGTGAATTTTAAGCGTAAATAAATGTACACTAAAGTCAATCAAAGGCGAATCCAGTGACTTAAGTGTGAACCAAGAGTGAACAAACGTATCATAAAGCACACTTAAAGTGAATCAAGTAAATTAACTGTTAATTAAGTGGTTTTACGTGAGAATCAGGAGTGAATCAAGTGAATTAAGCGTAAATAACGTGCGTGATGTAAAATGAGGGTAAACGAACAACGTACATTGAAGTATCAAGCTGATCAAAAGTTACTCAAATAAATGAGTATAGCTCATGGCATGTACAGGCTTTCCCCTGTGATCGCTTTAGTGTCAGCTAAAGAACACGGTGACCTTTTGTAGTTCTCAAGCGACGATATGCCATATATAGCACACGTGATACGTCAACGGCAAGTGGGTGCTGTCGACCATTTTTGTACAATTCTCGGCAGTTTAGAAAGCCATACCAAAACATTAAAGCATTCCTGGGCTAATTGGGTGGGAGGCAAGACTCCACCCCTAAGCTATCACTCCTCAGTGTCCTCACTCAAGGACCACCACCATGTTTCTGGGCCCCGTTGCGGTGGTCTAGTGGCTAAGGTACTCGGCTGCCGACCCGCAGGCCGTGAAATCGAATTCCAGCTGCGGTGGCTGCATTTTTGATGGAGGCGAAAATGCTGTAGGCCCGTGTGCTCAGATTTTAGTGCACGTTAAAGAACCCCAGGTGGTCGGAATTTTCGGAGCCCTCCAACTACGGTGTCCCTATTATTCATTTGGTGATATTGGGACGTTTATATATTTATTTATTTATTTATTTATTTATTTATTTATTTATTTATTTACTTATTCATTACCCTCAGGGCTTACAAGAAGCGTTACAGAGGGGAGGGGCTACATCAATAGAAGATTATAAGGCACGTAAAAAACGGGAAACTTAAAGAAATAAACCAACAGCCAAAAGGCATGAGCCAAGACACGCATGCTACGGTACAATAACAAGTATAAGGTGAATGTGATCAAAAACTTAAAAACATACTGCTAACAACAATACCAACTATAAGGTGAAAACAACTGACAACCACACTGCTAAGAAGCAATACGAATAAACAATACGAATATAAAGTAAACATGGGCAAGAACTCAAAAGTAGATCGTGGTGGAAAAATTCAGAGTTGACTTTAGCACACGTACCTTCATGTCACCAGCATAAATGAAAAAAAAGATAAGCAGGTAAGGCGTAGAGATGTACGTTCTAGGTAAGGTTTGTAAGTGCACCACGATGAAGATGAGTGTCTGCGATAGTCACCGATGAGGCAGACAAGTGATTCCAATCAGCGCACCACGTTAAAGCCCAAATATCAATCAATCATCAACGATGTTTCTGGCAGCCTGTCTCGTTTTGCTACAACAAACTGACATTATGCAGGAAGCTCGGCGTGATAGTCCCGTTCCACAGGGGAAAGAAAAGGCCACTACAACGACGACGACGCTGATAATGATAACGAAAATTTTCCACTGATGTGAGGCAGCAACGCCAATGTTTCTGACGCACGCGCTGAAGCGGCGAATGTATCCGCCAGTAGCGTTGTGAAGCGTGGCACGCATAATTCGGGAAGTCGGAAGACGCCTCTGGTCAGTTTCTCATCGCCAACACGCAAGGCCCGCATCCTCGGTCGATCGTTTTCGAGAATCGATCACTCTAGATGTAAAGCACTTTCTCGGCGTGCGAGTGAGGTGCGCCGATTGTTCAGTTCGCGCACGTCAACAGTTGGCGCCGCGGCGTCCATAGTATAGCTCGGTTGTGGAGCCTATTGACGTTCGGCGCAGTCGGCTATAGCCGTCTGGCGTCAACAGTGATGGGCACACCGTGCGCGACTAAGCTGATGCCGCATAGCGTGCATGTCTCAGCGATAAGCGACCAAAAATGGCAACAATAAGCGAAAGTACCTCGACATGCTGGCACCGACAATATAGGCCATGCGACCTGCCCTGCAGATCAGGAGAAAAATGCGGAAATAAATGCCGACAGCTCGTTTTTTGTTTTTTTCGTGCCGACCGGTTGTGCTCCCGCGATCTCCGACGACTGCGCTGCTCTGGCCGACTGAGCTCGCCCTACGCCATCTCCTGACGCCGACAAGAGCTCTCGCCGAGTGGTGCCCCGTCCTCGGACTCCTGCCACCATGTCCATCTTTCCTATCTTCTCCTTACTTCCTTTGTTCGCTGTCCCTGCGACTCACTCTCTCCTTCCCAGTGTAGGGTAGCCAACCGGATGTCTTTCTGGTTAACCTCCCTGCCTTCTCCCTTTTTGTTGCTTCCTCCTTCCTCTTCCTCCTCTTTCTCTATCTCTTTACCTTTCAATCCTATCTTTTGATCACTTCTTTACCCCCACCCCTCGTGAGCTACTGTTGAGGTGTCCTCCCCCTGAGAGCCAGTTACGGGGCTCACTTTTCTCTTCTTTTCATTTAAAATCACGTCCCCCTCCCCGGTTCCGCGCATCTATCATGCCGCCGCGTTCTACGACCGCAGCCGTGCTACTATTGCTCGCGCCATATACAACTGCTAAGAAGCTGCATAATAGCTTCTATTGCGAATACGGTAACGGCACGCAAAACCAGTTGGAGCGCAAAAATTCGCAAATCCCACGTACCACGGGAATCAATGTTATGCGAAGCATGCGGAAGGAAGGTGACCACGGTTCAATTTTTACATTGAGCGAAGCGTTACGGAATGATGCAGAAGATATACTATGTACACAAATGTTGTGGACAAACTTTTGCGTTGAACAGTCGTATATTGTCTATACAAGTGGTGAGTTGGGCTTCTTGGTACATTATTCTCATGCACTACAGCGCAAGAAAACACACAATGGACGCAACGCAAATGATGACGGCATCAGCGCTCGTCGGCGTCATCATTCATGCCCGTGTTTTGTGTGTGTGTGTGTTTGTGTGTGTATGTGTATGTGTATGTGTGTTTTGCACGTCTAATACAACCAGTTCTTTACAGCTGCGTAACAATATCAACCGCAACATGTACAGATTGTGAACGCCAGAAGCGGTAAGTTGATATGTAGCGCTTGTGCTTCGAGGATGGTAGGCCTGAATAGTGACGTAGATTGATGATTGATATGCGGGGTTTAATGTCCAAAAACCACCATATGATTATGAGAGACGCCGTAGTGGAGGGCTCCGGAAATTTAGACCACCTGGGGTTCTTTAACGTGCACCCAAATCTGAGCACATGGGCCTACAGCATTTCCGCCTCCTTCGGAAATGCAGCCGCCGCAGCCGGGATTCGAACCCGCGACCTGCAGGTCAGCAGCCGAGTACCATAGCCACTAGACCACCGCGGCGGGGCTGAATAGTGACGTAGACTAGAGGTGTGACGTAGAATAGAGTGACGTAGACTAGAGCCATAATCCTGGAGTGTCAATCTACTTGCCGTACACTTAACGCAAACATAATGAGGTGTTTTATCATTTTATTTCTTATAACAACATCCGTGGTTTAATCTCCGAAAAGCACGATATTATTATGAGCGATGGTGTATCGCAGGGCTCCGGAAATTCAGACCACCTGGTGTTATTCAACGTGAACTGAGACCGCAAAGCACAGCGACCTCTGTCGTTTCGCCTCCGTCGAAATGCGACCGGCGCGGCCGGGATCGAACGCACAACCTTTGGATGAGCAGCCGAGCACCATAAGCCGCAGCGGCGGGGTCAGGCCATGAAATTCTCACCATAATATAAGCGTAAAAGAATCATTGCTGTTTCCTGGTTTATATTAGGGAGTTTTAGAATAGCGCACCCGAGCCCTTGCGGTACGGTCGCTGCCACTGCGCATGCGTCGTAACGCGAGTCGGCGTTCGCGGACCGCACGCAAAAAATCCGAATTTGCGTGCGGTGATGGCGGCCCGCATGTGGCCCGCAAGCGATGGTTTCGAGGCTGCGGTGCCGCTGCGATCGTGTCTTGCGGATCGCAGCAGGGCAAACGCTATTCTAAAACTCATATGGCGCCCGCTACGCCCGCAACGACCGCAACGCCCGCAACGCCCGCAGCGCTTGAAAACGGTATTCTAAAACTCCCTATTATCGCGATACGTAGGCCACGGTCTCCGAAAGGGCCGGCGCGCGGCGGCACGCCTGCAATCTCGGAGGCCATGCTTAAGCACATGCATGGGTCACTGTATACCCGGTAGACCTACTGCGTATTTTTTTTTCTGTAGACGACATCGCAGACAACTCGTGGACAACAACTGTGGGATGCCGAAGAAAGTACGTTACATTAGGTACACTTTGACGTCCGGAAGTGTCTCGCCGATGTTCGAGGGGCCTTTGGCACTCGCCAAGCACGCTCCCATGCAGATGCATGCTTCCTGTTGATTGATTGATGTGTGAGGTTTAACGTCCCAAAACCACCATATCATTATGATAGACGCTATAGTTGAGGGCTCCGGAAATTTGAACCTCCAAGGGTTTTTTTTTTTTTTAACGTGCACCTAAATCTGCCTGTTGCCCAACAGCGCGGGAAGAATGCGGAGCGACCTCGCGTAGAGATTGTCGCGGCCGCGGGGCAAGGTCGCCGCCGATGTGATCGAATGCGGCGCGCTCTTCCGCCACATCGAGATCGCTATACGACGAGCGGCTGCGTATACCAGCTGCGCGTTCGGCGGGCTCACTCTCAATATCGCCCGGATCAGGACCTTCAATTTGGATTATATCTGAAATTGCGTGTGTTGTTTCGCGCGTGGTTGTAGTACAAGAAAATTGCGTGTAAAAAAAATAAAACGTTAATTCACGAGTTCTTGTTCATCCACCACCTCAATTTAACTAACGATGCGGCAAAATTATTTACGCTCCGACGCAGACTTCGCCTGCTAGGATGACGGATGCCTGACTGTCACTACATCTTATTAAAAAATCTTGACTGTATAAAAAATAGAAAAAACTGCTTGCATATAAATGCACAGTAGCCACGCCAAAAATGGTGATTCTCAAATATCTATATATAGATGCGTCTGTATCACGTTTATCTATGTTCCTTTTCCCTCCTTCTGGAACCGGTTCTCAATCGATGTTGTCACCGTTTCCGCTGTTATCGTGATCATCATCTTACTATTATTGTCTATACGTTCGAAGGTGAGGTTAGGGCTCTCAAATAGCGTGTGCGATTCTTCGTACTTACGCGAACAAACACGCAATGATAACAATACCCTCCCACTTTGTTTTAAGGAACACGAAAAAAGGTCCAAGAGAACCAACAAATATGCACCGGTTTTAGTCACGAAACAGACATCTTTACCTCTTTCAGGTGGCTTAGCAGACGATATAAATATATTATGTAATCGCCTTGCATTAACGTGTCAAGGCCACTAAAAAAAAAAGCTGGAGAACGTGATCGCGCCCTGGGTTTTCAAATGAAGCGGCATGCTACAATAATGGATGGTCTACCGTATACAAAAACACCGCCTACATGCATGGCCGTACCAAGCCGCAGACGGCGCAATAGAATGTTTACCATCGCAATTATCTTTTGTTTTTGCAGAAACGCTTTTCATTATGCAAAACTTCGCTTCGCGGTCGGGTAGCCAGCGTGGTCACCTAACGTGGCATTCTTTGTTCACGCTCTTTGTTCACGTTCTTCCCGTACAAGAACGCGGCGTTCTCCTTTAGATGCTGCTAGAGTCCCGGCACACACAGGAGTGCCTTCATGTCATGTCTTTTTTTTACTTTTCTTAATTATTATATTCATGAGCTACACAGACAGGGGTGTCAATCTTTGTTTTTTTTTTGCGAGGCGCCACGTGCGGTCCCCAGATGCGAACACACAGCCGCGAAACAAAACTCAATATTCAGAATCGGCGACCTGACTTTAGTCAATCTTAAATATTGTTATTGATGTGTAGTTTGACAATCCAGGCGCCAAATCTCCTTCAGAAATGACTCGAGATATAAAATAGGTCATTTTTCAGATGGCAACGTTAGCTGACATGGCGCCTCGTAGATTTTTCGCTGTATACTGGCCCTAGCGGTAGCAAATTTTCGTGAATGTGGCCAGCTGGCTGGATTGATACGTATGGCTTACACTATGCTGCAGGATTTTCTTCCGCGATAGGCAATCGAAGTACAAGTTCCCAACGTGAGTTCACGCCACGAGGGCATGTCCACAGTTCATCTCGACATGAACAAAATGCCACACAATTGCGAGCAACGCGACGCCAGCGATACGCGCACACTAGTAACGTGGACTGACTCAATCGTACATAGTGACGTATGCGTAGCGGTTTTACACTTCGCACTCCACAGTATCGCCAGACTGAACTCACGCTTCAACGCTTCTGCACCGAAGAAATCACGTTTGTAGACTTTTTATAATACATATTCAGTGAGATAGCCCGGAATTTTTAACAATGGTAAGCCACTTACACTTTTTTCCAAAATAGCCTCAGTCCTTTCTTGGAATCTCAAGCGGCTGCTCTTCCACGGAATAATGCAAATTCACTTGCAATACAATGCACTTTTTTATTTATAAATGTATTCACTTCATGATTTTTTTTTCTTTTTGTACAACCTCACTTTCTTACTCACCAGTTTGTTTCTTCATTTCAGCTTCACCATGTGCGTTCTTGAAATATCTCTGCCTCTGCTTGCCCGAAAATCTGAATAAATTTGCCCCAGCCCTTTGGCGCCACTAGACAAAGACAGCCACAAAGCTTACACCCGCCGTCTAAGTTGGAGCGTCAACAAAGCCTTCAGACATCGCAGCCCGCGTGCTAAGTCCACAAAGCCGGGGACGAGACTTTCTGGAAGTCTCCGTCATTCCCGTATCCCTGAATTATGCATGCTGCCTGGCTTGCGACGATCGATCCTGCCAATACTTATTTTTAGGGGCGAAGCTCCTTTTAGTCTTACCTCGTCCTGCGTCAGGCGTTACCGGTAGGGTCTAACAAGCCGCGGCGGCTCGTGCTCGTCGACAGACGGACGGAAGGACAGACAGACAGAAGACAGACAGACAGACAGACAGACAGACAGACAGACAGACAGACAGACAGACAGACAGACAGACAGACGGATGGACGGACATACGGACGGACGGACGGACGGACGGACGGATGCACGGACAGGCAGAAAAATACACTCAGGGACGGACGGATGGGCGGACGGACGGACAGGCAAACAGACAGATGGACGGATGGACAGACAGACAGATGGACGGATGGACAGGCGGAAGGACGGACGGACGGACAGGAAAACAGACAGACGGACGGACAGATGGACGCACGGATGGATGGACAGACAGACAGACAGACAGACAGACAGACAGACAGACAGACAGACAGACAGACAGACAGACAGACAGACAGGCAGGCAGGCAGGCAGGCAGGCAGGCAGGCAGGCAGACAGACAGACAGACGGGCGGGCGGGCGGGCGGGCGGGCGGACGGACGGACAAATGGGCGACGGGTGGGCAGGCAGGCAGGCAGGCATGGCAGGCAGGCATGGCAGGCAGGCGGGCAGGCAGGGCGGCAGACGGACGTTTCGCCCCACTCATCAACATTCACTCCTTGAATATGCTGCCGATTTTTTTTGTGGTAGCCCTCCCCCGCACTACTTTTTTCCTTTTCTCATACCACAATACATATATCGCCCGGTATCTTTGAAGTAGACACATGACATCAACCAAGTCTCTGTAAAATCACTTTTGTGTGACACAGCAAAATATCCTGAAGAAAAGTGCACTTCCAGGAACCGACAAGCAATTATTACCTCATACCAACACATTTTCACGGACGTCACTGCTGGTGCTGCGCATGACGCAACAAGGAAATCTTGCACTGTATCACCCAATGCTGTCTGGATGACACATCACAAAAAACCTTTACTTTCAGCACGTAGCAAAATGAATCGAGTCACTATCTTTAAAAAAAAGGTTCTGTAATTTGAAGAGGATCTCTTCTTACCGAATGAAACGAACTCAAACGACTTGTGCCCTCATATTTAAGGAAACCCTCTCTCATCCTAAACGAGAATATTACCCCTAGACCATGCAGCAAGCCGCCAAGCAGCCCTGAAACAAATTCCATGCGGTGTGGAGCATGCCCGGCTCCTCGGTCTGGATGGTCAGAGCAACCAGTTAACCACACCCTGTACACATGTAAGTTGTCTAATAAACTGAACGGTGCAAAAAAAAGGAACTTCCCAAAAGAATAGTGCGATGAATACGAGGCAATCGTCCCATTTCAAACTCCGATTTACACACACACGCACAAGAAGAGCGCTCGTCTGGCACTGGAACCCGGGGCCACTCGCTCCGTAAGTGAAAATCGTTCGCCTAGACCGAGCAGCCGACACACAGCCTTAAAACAAAATTTTATGCGGTGTGGAGAATCCACAGCTCGTTGGTCTGAATGCTCAGGCCAACCAGTAGACCAGCCCCGAACACACGTGGTGGTAGTCATTGCGATTTAACGTCCCTAATCCACCATATGATTATGCAAGATGCCGAGGTGGAGGGTTCCGAAAATAGCACGAACACCTGCAGTTTTTTAACGTGCTAAAGCTAAGCACACGCGCCTTAAGCATTTTCGCCGCTATCAAAAATACGGCCACCACGGCCGCATTTTCTTGCGGCCGATCTCTAAACAGCTTTCGCTAAAAAAATGCTTTGAACACGACCTAAAGGTCACCTTTCATCCTCCGATGAAGACAGAGGAAAGAGGAAGTGTTCGGCGGTTGAAACACCACTTCACACCCCCGCAATACCTTAGCGTTGCCGAGGTGGGCTTACGACATGTCTAAATACTCCCGCTTACATACAAAAACACCTACTAAAACGCAGAGAGGGGGTTCACAATCAGCTGCAGCCGCGCAAACTCGTCTCATAAGTAATAGTTCGGAGTCTGGTTTCGGGCATGGCTTTGGACCTCAGTGTGAAAGCGTATGTGCGCGAGGAACGCTGCTATGTGTGAGTGCGTAGCACTCGTTTTCTCATCCTTCGCTGCTTTGTTCGTTTTCTGCCTTCTTTCCTCGTCTCTCTTCTTAGATTCTGTGCTGAACGGTTGTGTAGTCCGCGATCTTCTAGGCGCCAGCGCAGCTAGCTTTCGCCAATCGGTGCCCCGTCCTCGGACTCCTTCGACCGTGTCCCAATCTCTTTCTTTCCTCCATCTTTACTTCTCACTCTATCCCTTTTAATTTCTCCTTATCGCATTGCCTTGTGACTACTGGTGTCGCACTTAGCTGCAAAGAGTAGATGATTGGCAAAGACCAGACTGACATTTTAGATTTGGCTGATCGCCGATAACTTCCGATCGAGAATCATTACTTTTTTTTGGGGGGGAGGGGGCGTATAATTAGGCATGTGGCCGGAGCAAGTTTAAGGGCCACATTTTTCTACACTTGCCAGCACCGGTTATTTTAGGGACACATCGTGCAAGTTGGCTTTTTTTGTTTACTACGGGACAGCTTTCACCTCTCCCGTAGTAAAGAACCAAGTGCTCCGAATCGTTGAACGTTATAAGCGTGAACGATCTCACAGCGTACTACAGGCACTTTAAGTGTACTTACAAATAACTATGCAGCTGCTTACGTGTGAGTGCCCTCGCGATCACCCACTTAACTAGGCGCTTAACTAACCAATACAGTATAGAAGGGTAAGCTGTATAGACGAATATCACTCGCCGGTCATGCATGACATGAATATTAACACAATCCCGTCACGTACGTCGGCAAACCCTTTTCGCCAGAGACCTGTGGCGCATACCCGAATCGGTATATCCACCTAGGAATGGCGGCGATAGACATGAATAATTTTAACACTTGAGCGTTAAAGAAAGGTGACATGGGCAGCATTGACCCAGCAAACGCAAAAAATAAATGTCAGGGTCCCAGCAGGAATCAAACCCCAGCATTATGCATGGTAATTAAGTATTCTACCATAGAGCCACGCCAGGTCATGGAACAACTCTTTACACGGACCCTATGTTCAGGAAACGTCCACTTTGGTTGCAGCGCTGGCTACCAAATTTTATAAACATTACATGTGTACTCCTATTATACAGCCGTCACGTCGGGTTAACGTCAATTTTAGTAAGGCACCATTCAGTGAAGTTGTCTTACGTAGCAGTGTCCAGAGCTACCGTACCCCCGAGCACTAGAACTTCATTTCAGCTTATCAGCTTCTGGTGTTGCTAATATCCATATTGTGTTGGCATCATAGCGCGACATTGAACAAATGATTAAACAAAACATATGTGGCTGTTTAACGTGTGCCTGTGAATGTATTAGTACGCATCCTTAGCACCCCTTCATAACGTTAGGCTCAATAAACAAAAATTGCCACACAGGCACCTTAAATCCGCATGATTAGTGTAACATCCATTCTGAAGGTACGTGGGATCTGCCGAACTTTTTTTTTATTGAAACGCTTTTGCACGACTCTATTTTCAAAATAAAAAGAGGAAGAGCACAAGGGAAAGAAGTGCGGGGGGAGGTTAACGTGTTTTTTTATAGAATAACTAGCACAGCCTGATTAGTGCCTGTGCTACGGGTACATATTCATATTCATGATGCTGCTCCTGATGAGGATCCTTCTTTGCAGAGTCGCAAAACTTCTATGGGAAATAGGCGACAAACTCGATGGTCTTATTCGAGAAATATTATAATGATAACAATAAACCAAATACGTAAATATAAGCATAATTGAAATGCTTACGAAAATGCATCAGTGCGTAAGAACATTAAGTCGATATACTGCTTAACATAATCGCTTGAAGAACTGTCAGGTAATTTAAATAGGCAAAAAATGATATTGAATGCCTTAATCGATTAAAACAAGAAAGCAAACAAAAGTACGGGCATATGACATAAATGAAACATGGCCTCATCTTGGACCTACAACACCGTAAAGAAGAATATGCTTCTCGACAAATGCACGTGTTTCAATTATTTTTATTGCCGTTTGGCGCAGTAAATACAAAATTGTAGCTGTCTAGAAAAGATAGTATTGTCAAACGCTCTTCACTTAGCGCATCGATTCTGTTTTTTTATTTTGATGATTATATGCACTCATTTTATAGCACAAGCTTCAAATTTATTATCAACGTAGACTACGAATATTTACGTCCACATCTCTAACCTCCACGCACACCCACTACAGACTGTGTTGACCTATTAACATAGACATATGTCACCAAATACTTCTCGGATATTTTATGTAAAAATTAATACAGATTTCACAATAAAAAAGTACAAATGTCACAATCATAGCATTAACAAACCCAAAGAGAAACATGTAAGTAAACGTATCGAAAATCCTATAAAGTACGAAAGTGGGTGCTATGCAGTCTTGCACGAACAGGAAGAAATATAAATAAAGAATAGATACCACTAATATTGATTATCCTAGTATACGTAAATGAAAAGGATGCTATCAAAAAGGCGAAATCATATGGTCAACCGCATAAAAAACGAGCTCGTCCGGGATTTAAACCCGGGACTTCTCGCACACTAAGCGAGAATCATAAGTCCCAAACAGGGTAGTATATCAAAAAAGTATTAACGATATCGATAATCAATATCAGAGAGATGCATAAATAAACATATCAAAATTTAATTTAAGTCATATCGCGAATGTGGCAGCCTCTGGACAGCACGGCCAGCTGGTGCTGCACCGAAATGCCTTCATACATAAGCACTGTCTTGAGAACAGAGTCATGGGCGTGCTTTTGTACAGCCTGCGCCATCTGGATGGCCAATTCGCAGATTCACGACAGAATCACCGGGACTGGAGTCGGTACGGGCTGGTAGAACGGGTTCCCGAGGAAAGCGTCACTTAGCAGCGAGTGCATAATGGGAATCTCGAATACCGGCGTCGTCTTTCCCGATCCAGTCTGTGCTCAGTCCATCATGATTGTTCATCCATAGTAGAGTACAGCATGCTCTAAATCGTCGAACATTCGTTCTAAACAAGGCAACTGTAAGGTAGCCTCATCCATAGTAGAATAGAGCGTGCTCTAAATCATCGAACATTCCTTTTAAACAGGACATCTGGAAGATAGCAGGGACAGGATCACCAGGATTGGAGTCTGTACGGGCTAGTAGAACAAGTTCTCGAGGCCAGCGTCACTCAGCAGCGAATACCAGCGGCTTTCCGGATCCACTCTATGCTCAGGTCATCATTATTGTTCGTCCATAGTAGAGTACAGCGTGCTCTAAATTGTCGAACATTCCTTCTGAACACGACATGTGGTAGGTAGCGGCGACAGGATCATCGTCACTGGAATCTGCATGGGCTGGTTGAACGGGTTCCCGAGGCCAGCGTCACTCACCAGCGAGTGCATAATGGGGAGCACGAATACCGGCGTTTTTCCGGATCCAGTCTGTGCTCGGCCATCTTTATTGCTCGTCCATAGTAGAGTACAGCGTGCTCTAAATCGCCAAACATTCGTTCTAAACACGGAATTTGGAAGCTAGCGGGGGCTACAAGCAGAACACACGGATGCCGTTTAGAAGAAGCATCAAGCCCATACAGCGAAAGCAATATTGACGGCGTACTACAGTACGAGCGTCGGCTTGGCATATTTGGCGCGCCGAAAATTCTGCAGCAGTAGGTCCCCCAGGCCTATTTACTCGAAGCTGGTGAATGGCATCTGGAACTGAGGGTTACTAACTTCCACTGGAATAGCGTCGTACTTGTCGAAGTTGATGCTGGTGGAGATAGTCTAGAAGAGGGTGTCTTCATCCGTGGGTAGAGAGGGTGGCACATCGGGTGCCTCCATTGGCTTTGCGATGTGGCCCTCCGGCTGGCACATGAAACAACACCAGCGCCGGCCACCCCTGTCTCCGGAGTACTCTCCCCCTCGTGCACCGCCAGCGTCTGCATTGGGCAGTCGCGGCTCCACTCTTCCTCTTTCCAGGGGTCGTACAAGGCCGCCATGTCTCTTGTTGTTGTCACCATTGTTGTTTTAGCCAGAGCTGGCAGTAACATTGGCGTTGCCCCAGCTGGACTGTTGAACACCGGGTCGCGTTGCAGCCGGTGCTCTTCCACCCATGACTGTAGCCACGCTAGCCGCCACGCTGCGGCCACGGCCCAAGCCGAAGCCGCCCGCCGTGTAGCCAGACAAAGCCTCAGCCATTTAAGACTCACTACCCGCAGCAGACCATGTGACTGCCATGATGATGTCCTGCGATTCCCGATTGGCGAAACAGCTGTGCCGTCGGGTTCTCGGTAGCTTCAAACCCGTGCTGAACCTGGGTTCGCACCTCTGTCGTAGTATCTGTGATCCAGTGTGCAGAGACTGTCGCCGACTATCATCGATTGGATGGCGTATAATGAAGACCAGGACGCAAACAGGTTCGATCTCTCAGCGTCGTCGTCTTCCTTCTAGCTGCTCGGAGCAGCAAGCACGTGCATCGGTCTTCGTTTGCTTCGTCCTAACGCACAACCATATACAACAATGTGTAGAAGCCTTATTATCTAGTCAGCCATACAGCGAACTCAAAATTACGTCATCTGAATTAAGTAAAAAAAAAGTTACGAGAGTTGTCTTCGCAAAATAAAGGAAAGATGAAACTAAGTTATACATCACAAACCATCAATCAATGTTAATCACTTAAAAACATGAAATGCATGACTTCTTATTATGAAAATACATTTATCGTAAATAGTGCCAGAGAATGGTACAACAGGAAGGAAAACGAACGGAGGCACCATGGCAGACAACTGATTTTATTTCCTGCTTCCATGCTTTAGAATTGCATCGTTTTCTCTATTTCCAGATGTATATCCCCAAAAGTATGGTGACCACGTACAATCTTAATAAGAAAGAGATGGAGAGAGTTTTCTCCGTAAGTGACGATGTACGGAAGTGAAGAGTAGCAAACTAAATGCGTGTTCTGGTTAATTATATTTACCTATCCTGCCTACCATATTCCTTCCCTTTTGGGTGAGTTGAATATTCCGGTGAAGTCGGCCCAGCCACGTACCTGACGATGTGGCTTGAGACGGTTTTTCCAGCGGGTCACTTCAGAAAATACTTTCACTTTCACGAAAACCGTGAGACCAACCTCCGTTCACTGTACGGGTCTAACGCTATCCCTTGCAATCAAACAGTGTATAAAGTGACTACGTATGTATTTAGACAGTCTGTAGACTGTCTGAGTTAACTGTTTGTAAGGGCATTCAAGCTAGCGAGACTGCTGCAGAAGGCGCAATCGCACTAATAAATAGTTGAATAGTTTTACCATACGTAATGCGATTTTTCTTTAGTTTTTATACGCTGAGTAATATAGGAAGATGCTTGGTGCGCTATACATAAACGAGCCCCGTTAATCATACGGTTTTCAATATATAGGTTAACATGGCTCGCTTTGCTTCGCTCTCTTCTTTTATTCTTCTTCTCAAGGCCTCCGTGATCAGTTTTGGTAGTGCACAGCGGAAACCAATCGCGCAAGCCACGTTTGCAACGACACAACCCAAGCGCCGTACCATACAGTAATATAAAAAGGTTAAGAAAGGACACTTCCAGGAACCTCTGCGGCTAGATAGACAGATATTATGTGGCTAAAGTACCCTTTGTATCGGGTGGACTCGGTATAAGTGTTCTAGCCAAAACTCGGTATTAGTGTCCATGATTTGGGTTCGCAGTGCACCAAACAGATGTGGGAAAATTTTGCAGCCTCCGAGATGGCAGACCGCAGAAGAGACTGTCTCGAAGGCCATTTTGTAGTGACTAGGAATATTATAGCCTCCGAAACCACTTCTACGTGCGTGCTGGTCTCTGAGGCCATACTGTATTCTTTTTAACGCGTCGTTTGCATGCATCGATGAGCTTCGTGTAAGCTGCCCTGCTAGAGCGGCAAGCACACGATGCCAATGACTTAAAACATGAGAACCATAGGAGGAGCGATAAATCCAGGCGCTGCAGCCGGGATTTGGTCCCGTGACCTGCAGGTCAGCAGCCGAGTTTAGTCACTAGACTACCGTGGCGGAGAGATGGTAGCTTCTTTTATATGCGAAGCATTTCTAAGCAAACTTCGGTGACATTTAACGTATCTTTCTGTCTATCCGCTCACGTTTGAATGCTCTCGCGGTCACCTCCTTAACTTGGCGTGAACCAAAATTTGCATGGGAACGTATAAGAGAGTCTGACGGATATGACGCGCAGGCAAGACATGAATAGTGTCACAATCTCGTAGCGTACGTCGTCAGACACGTCCCGCCTGACAGTGGCACATACCCACGGGCGGGTATGCATGCCGCTGGTATGCGGGTATTTGCCACAGCTGATTGACACAGTATATCTAACCAGGAACGACGAGAACACACATAGGCAATTTTAACATGTGAGCGTTAATAAATAACCAAACTCGCTGGCGTCAACTTGACCAATTCATTGAAAAAATGTCAGGGTTTCAGCTGGAATCGAACCCAAGCATTCTGCGTGGCAATGAAACATTTTACCACAGAGCTACGCCAGGTCTCGGAACTATACTTTTCAAATAGACGCTAATCTTCGTGAAACGTCAATAGTGGTTGCAGAACTGCCTACCCAATTTTATAAACATTACATATGTACTCCCTTGATACAGCCGTCATGTCGGGTTAACGTCAATATTGGTTGTGTTGCCATGCGCTGAAGTTGATTTATGTAGCAGTGTATTCCATCCTTTAGAATTGCCTCGTTCCCTCTATTTCCAGATGTATACCCCGAAGGTACGGTGACTACGTGCAATTTTAATAAGAAAGAGATGGAGAGAGTTTTCTCCGTAAGTGACGATGTACGGAAGTGAAGGGTAGAAACTAAATGCGTGTTCTGGTTAATTATGTTTACCTATCCTGCCTACCATATTCCCTTCCTTTTGGATGAGTTGGTTATTCCGGTGAAGTCGGCCGAGCCACGTGCATGACGATGTGACTTGAGACGGTTTTCCCCGCGAATCCCAGCATCCTCGCGAGCATAAACGCTTCATATCAGCTTCTGGTGTTGCTAATACGCATCTTTTAGTTGGCATCATTGTGCAAGTGCAAAAAATTGGTTATATAAACATCTGCAAATCTCCAACATATGCCTGTGCGTGCAACATTTGTACATATATTTAGCGTAATTTCATGACGTGTCGCTCAATAAAAAAATTGCTATATGGTCACCTTGCCTCCGCATGCTTTGCATTATACCGATTCCCAGGTACGTGCAACCTGCCGAATTTTTATTGTTCCAATGTGAATGTGCGCACCATTTTGGTTGAACTTATAATAGTAAGCCATTTAAATCTTGCCGGAAATGAATTTAACACGAGCGCACTTTCTTGAAAAAAAATATATTGCGCTTTAAAGAACAGTAATGCAAAAACGTTGAAAGCAGTTCCAACACTTGTTATACTTCAAGTAGGCAGAACGAAGCCTAGCGACTTCTTGAATGCCGGTATACACTCGAAAACGCCCCATTAGTGCTGCTCGTATATATGTAGTGAGTGCATTGCATATATACAGTGCACTCAGAGGCGTTGTGAGGCATACGAGAAGGACAGTGGCCAGTGCAATGATGACGTTACTCGATCCAGTTATCTGTTTGTGCAGTTATTTATGTTACATTGTTATTCAGTTATTCGTTAATTCAATATTTGAATGAACCAGGTGGTTCAGTCAATGAACACGTCAGAATCTACGTCACGCAAAGCCACACTGCCGCTGACAATGGTCTCGGGAGTACGGCTACCGCACCTGTTTTTGTTAAGGAAGAATATCTGCAACATGATTGTCTGACCATTTATTATATAGCGTGTGGGAAAGAACCTGGCATACACCTGGTATACACATATGGTTTGTTAAATTTAGCGCTGCAGATCTCAAGAACACGATATTTAAATTATCTCACCCACAATGATCCAACAGATCAAGTAAGAAGTAGGCGGTTGCGTGGTGACTACTGCTAAAATAAAAAATACACATTCAAATCCAGTTTTATTTCGTCTCTGTTATCCAGATCTTCATTCGACGGTTCAATGTAGGGCCCGCGATGCAAGAGCAACACTGGGTCACATAGTACGGGAGTGCTCGATCTAAGACGACGAAGTTCACAGGCATCACGAGAAGGTTGTTTCGAACTACACGGCGTACTATGGAGGAGACTCTGCTGAACGCCACATTAAAAGACCAACTCTGGGCCATGTGGCAAGCCGAGAAAGCTGCCAGAGCCCGAGTGCTTGCGGCTGATGCCCGGGGCTCAGCATCACCACCTCTTAAGACCTCTTCAACCCACTCCACATGAGCGACCTACGTCACATGTGTTTTCCTGAGTCAACAGAGCGTGTTTTGCCGCACCGCTCAGTTTTTTATGGTTCTGCCCTTGACCTCTTCTGCTCGGTAAGACCTTCTGTCATCGCGAAGTCGCACGTGGTGAACTCAGTTTTTTATTCCTTGCGAGTGTTTTTTTTTATTTTTTATTTAAGTTGCCGATTCGTTGAACAGTGACAGTTCGTGATTGTGCACTTGTGCTTGTGATACATTCGTGTATCGTAAAGTGCACCACTGAGTAACACAGGAACGTCAGTTCCTAGTGCGAGAAATTCGTTGAGCCACACGTGGTCGTACGCTTTGAGCTACATAGGCCGCTGTTGCGCCCTATGGCGTCAAGACAAGTGGAAGAATTGAAGTTAAACGTGACAGAGTTCACCTGAAGGAAGGAAGATGCTTTGCCCGCAGTTTATCCCCGACTGTTCAGTCTACCTTAAGAACAGCTTCTGCTCGTCGAGTCTCTCCAGTGTCCAACCCAGAAAAAAATAAATAGCAACGCGATCGCTGAGGCTATGAGGAATTCCCTTGGAACGGAAGAGGTGAAAGAAGTGAAAAATTCTGTGACGTCATTTGAAGAATAGAAATCTAAATTGACCGGTGTTTGCTGCCCTAACTTTTAAACAGTGGTCGAGTTTGTCATGTTTTTTTTTTCGTCGTGCCGAAAGCGCTCCTGCTCCACACGCGAATTTTCCCGTCACAGTTCAGCCCGATCTTTCTGTTTGCGTTTCAGCTTGTTTAGCGAAGCTTCCATCTGAAACCACAGAGCCAGATTGATTGATTGATATGTAGGGTTTCACGTCCCAAAACCACAATATGATTACGAGAGACGCCGTAGTGGAGGGCTCCGGGGATTTCGACTCCCTGGGGTACTTTAACGTGCACCCAAATCTGAGCACACGAGCCAACAACATTGCCGCCTCCATCGGAAATGCAGCCGCCGCTGCCGGGATTTGATCCCACGTCCTGCGGGTCAGTAGCCGAGTACCTTAGCCACTAGACCACCACGGCGGGGTCACACAGTGCCAGACAAAGTGAGCCACATTTCTGAGGTGGTTTGAAGTGTCCCTAGCCGTCACGAATACCAGCACGAAAGAGTTGTTTCGTGTTAGTATTTCTGTCCCACCCCCCACCACCCCGACCCCACCTCTTCTTCTTTTTTTTTGCAGCACATTGGAAAAAAATAGCCCGTTTTCATTAGAATTACGCACATGCTTCGCCTGTCTGTATTAGAAACATAGACATGTTTATATTATGTGTTAAGGTGACACAAAACGTTGACTGAATGCGGCAAAGTATGTGACTGGTTGTAAGAAACGTCCGATTCTCAATCTTACAATAAAAGCGTGACCAATCAGTACTCCGTTTCTTTCAAAGCGAACCAATTTATTTTGCGATCCCTACTGTAAAATTACCAAATTACTCTGCTTTGGTAAGCATGTACACGAAATATAAGTTTTCTTTCAATTATTTTCATTCCGTACGCACAATACACACACGCACACACACACACACACACACACACACGCACACACACACACACACACACACACACACACGCACACACACACACACACACACACACACACACACACACACACACACACACAACACTATAAATAGAAGAAACCGTTGGCCGCACGCAAAACCGTGAAGCGAGCGCTGCGGGCAAGTACCATGACGTCACGATGGGAATGGAGAGGCCTTGAGCTATAGCGTAGTTGATGTTGGGCTGAGGACGACTCCCAATCAACTTCGCTGGACTTTAAATAAAGTTCTTCCATTCCGCTACCCACTTTTACAACATTGTATCAAACTGGTGTCATTCCCACGCTTAACATACGCCTGTTTCTCATTTCTCTCTGTTCTTTTTTGCTCTATTGCTTGCTCGGCGAATGCAGCAGTAGCTCACACAGCATGCCATACAAGCCAGCGCTGCATCAATCAGCCGCCTCCCCAACTACAGCACGCTATATAGAAATGCTACACAGAACCACTTACATTCCAAGAGAAAATCTTAATCTGATACACGTATTTCGTCGTTTCGTTTCGTTAAAGAAAGAAAGAAAGAAAGAGAGAAAGAAAGAAAGAAGAAAAGAAAGAAAGAAATTTAGCAGATCCCACGTACCTGGGAATCGACATTATGCGAAGCATGCGGAGGGAAGGTGAGCATGTTGCAATTTTTTATTGAGCGACACATGATACTGACGCTAAAAACATGTACAAATGTTGCTCGTACAGAAATATGTTGAAGAGTTGCAGATGTTTATATAACCAGTTGTCTGCACTTGCGCAACGATGCCCACTACAACACGCGTGTTATCAACACCAGAAGCTGATATGAAGCGCTGTTGCTCGCGAAGATGCTGGCCCTGGACACTGCTACATAAATCAACTTAGCGCATGGCATCTAACCACAATTGGCCTTAATCCGACGTGAAGGCCGTATCAAAGGAGTACAGATGTAATGTTCGTAAAATTGGGTAGGCAGCACGTGCTGCAAGCACTATTGAGGTTTCACGGAGATTGGCGTCTATTTGAAAAGTAGTTCCGAGACCTGACGTAGCTCTGCGGAAGACTACTTTATTGCCACGCCGAATGCTTGCGTTCGAATCCAGCTGGGACTCGGACATTTAGTCTTAGCATTCATCGGGTCGACACTACCGATGTCGTGTTTTTCTTGACGCTCGCGCGTTAAAATTGTCCACGTGTGTTCTCGTCGAACCTAGGTAGATAGGTCAACGCTTCGCATTTTCGACGAGTGACACTAGGTTTGAAACTAGGTTCGACGAGTGTCAATCACCTGTGGCACATACCCGCATACCAGCGGCATGCATACCCGCCCGAGGGTATGTGCCACTGTCTGACGGGACGTGTCTGACGGCGTACGCGACGAGATTGTGACATTATTCATGTCTTGACCAGCGCGTCATATTCGTCAGACCATCTTGCCCCCCCCCCTCCCATGCTAATTATGGTTCACGACAAGTTAAGGGGGTGACCGCGAGAACCCCCAAATAGATAGATAGATAGATAGATAGATAGATAGATAGAAAGAAAGAAAGAAAGAAAGAAAGAAAGAGAGAAAGAAAGAAAGAAAGAAAGAAAGAAAGAAAGAAAGAAAGAAAGAAAGAAAGAAAGAAAGAAAGAAGAAGAGAGGAAGGACTTGAGGGAGGGGCCTCCAAGGAAGGCCATCCGCCGATCCGGCAAATGCGACCGTGTCTTGGTCAAAGCTCCGAGGGCGGATAGATTCGCACATGACTCCATGTTACACGCGCACGCCTTTGCAGGAGAATTTTCGCGCGGCGTTCGACGCCACAGCCCGGAGGGAAATGCTGCAATACACGGCTACGCCGTCAGGCGGTGCATAGCACATACCGAAGCGTATACAGGAAAACAATGACGGCATACAGAGGTTGGCGCCTACCGGCTATGGCCGCAGCGATATGCAGGTATCTGTGGCACGTTGGAAGCTGTCGTATAGGCGCAGAAAGCGTACGTTTGTGAAAAGAAAAAATTGTCATCCAGCCGTTTTTGCGGAACGAGGCTGCACAAGGGAATCCAAACCTTGTCGACAGAAAGAAAGCTTCTCGGCTGATGAAAAATTCGCCATGGTTAAGGACATGAACCTTAGACCAACGCCGTGCTGGGGTGGTCAATCTACCCAGCGAACTCACAAGGCGTGTAGCAAATGGCAGCGCGATGGCAAATTATTCAACAACACACGTGTACTAAAAATAGTACATCAGGTCTGCCTTGCCCCAATATACATGCTACGCGTAAGTCAATAATCAATTAATAAAGAGCTTCACACACACGCACGCACACACACACACACGTGTGCGCGTTTTGTGACATTTGGTTAATGTGTATGATGAGGGGGTTGAATCTGTTCTCATAATGGATTTCAAAGTCGTGAATGCGAAATCCTTATGATTATACCCAGTTTTATTCTTACATTCAAGTATGCCGCCAGTTTTTTTTTCATTTCAGTGAAGGAGAAAAAGGCAAATGAATGTCTCTAAGACTCCACGTATATATAGCTGTCTAACAGAAGCACCCCCGCTTGAGTCATTTTTTCTGTGTCCTCCATCATTTCGAAAAAGAAAAAAAAAGCAGAAATAAAGTGACTGCACGATTGCGTCACCGGTATGTGCAACACAGTGAGACTACTTGCCCAACAGTATAATGAAGATGAAAAACTCCGGCGTTTTTTTATATACACACAACAGAACCACATACCACGTAACCCGCAAGCTCATGTTCGTTAAATCTCACTTAGTACCCCTGAACCCCCCCCCCCCCCCCTGTACTGTACGACAACTTTATGAGCAAATGAACTGACATCTACTCAAAACACGCAGAGCAGCCTCTAGCACCGAGTCATTCGAATTTAAGGCCGATTGTATAGCGTGTACAGGGTGCATACAGTGCTCGCCTGCGGCGCGCTCCGACGTCAAAACGCTCATACATGGCATACTGCACCTTTATACGGCACTCGAAAGCAAAATAAAACAATGCCGTGAAGTGCATCGGATGTCTCAATGGCTCCCGTTCAGCCGTATACACTCGGGTGACCGACAAACAGGCGGCCGGCGAATAAGAAAGCACCCGTGCGGAAGCACTAAACTGGCTGTTTGAATCGATTCACGGGCGCGCTCGGAGGCTTTAGAGAGGCCCACTGGGACCAGCAATCGCGAATTCATACACGACAGGAAACACCAGGAAACTAAGTGGAATAAATAAATCTGGCAGTTTCATTTTTTTTTTTTCAAAAAGAGCCGAGTGCACACATCGAAACTAGGCTAAATTTTACGGGAGCCTAAAGCGCGCCTAAGTATTTCTAACTTCTGAAACAGTTGTAATTGCAACGATCAATTTCATGGAGATTATAACGGGAACTCAAAAAGGCAGTTTCTAATCAAACGTGAGCTAAGTACTGCAACTGTCTCAATAAAACTGAGCCATATTCATTAAACCAGCACTGCGTCAACAGTCGTGACCAAAATAATCGGTGTGGTCTCCTGCAAAACGTTTATTTTGTGTCATATATATATATATATATATATATATATATATATATATATATATATCTGATTTTCATGTTCACGTTCAACAATTAGTCTTTTCAGGGCAAGTCGGCAATTAGTGAACGACATGATGTTCTATGCAAAATGCGAGTATAAAGTGTGAGAGGCGGACTTTCTTGCTTCTTTTTGCCCCTTAATATTTCTTTTCGAGTTTAGCGCTGCGGTATATCATGTCCTCCGTTCGCCCATACGCGGTATATTCGAAGTAAAATACATTTCAAAGGAAGATGTATTATCTGAATTTTATGTCGTATAAAACAAACTGAAGCACTTTTCAAGGCCTTCAATAGATGCCAAAAACGAGAAAACACTGGTGAGAGTCTAGAATAGTGCGCTTTTTGGCAGGAATGAGCGTCGCCCTTCAAGTCTGGTAATCACCATTACACCCACGCGACGTAGCACGGCACCGACGGAAGCACAAGCATCATGTTAATTTTATCAGAAAATATTACTATAGCGCACATTCTGATCGCTTAAGACTTACCTTACAAGCCTGATGCATGCGAAAATGAAATCATTTGAATTTACGAGCCAAACACAAACATTACCCCTCAATACCGACAATACTGGGCTCTGCATATATTTTGTCCGCAATATACATTTGTGGTATTTAATGGAGAGGAACATACTGGCAATAAAATTATTTGATCAGACCCGACCAGTAACGAAAAATTGGCAGCTCCCACGTACAATGGGAATCGATGATAAGCGAAGCACGAAGGAGGAAGGTTGATACGTCGCTTTAAAATCAGCCCAACTTTATGACTTGGACGTAAATTATGCCGTACATAAATCTCATGTCATGATCATCGTATTTGGACGTGTCGTTTACCTTCGTCGTTCATTCACATCACGTGATTCCAAATTTGGTATATGTGGAGCTAGCGAAACGGCCGCGAGCACGCTAAGAGCGTAGCATATTGCCGCGACAGGTTGGCCACGTTCAAGTAGCCCGCCGCAATCATCGTGGCAAGAGCACAAGCAAGACCCGGCTAGCATGCGCCACGCGTTCGTGCGCTCCGGCAACGCGGAAGAGAAAGATAGTTAGATCTGTGCCACTCGGCTACTCGGACTTGACGACCATAGTCTTTAGAATCGTGGGCACAAGTTTGCCCTAATAAATACGCTTGTTTTTTAACCTGTCTGCCTCAACATCGCTACATTTCTGGTGGAGTTGCTGGGTTATGAATCGAAGCCCCGCGAGCTCAAGACAGCGTAGCCCCGACGAACAGCGTATTAACCCCGTGGAAGTGACTCCTGTACACCAGAGGGCAAGTCGCCGTCTTCGAGGTGACTCACCTGAGTTCGGTCCTCTTCACTTCGCACCAAGGGGAATTCAAACGATGGATGCCACCACTATGACTACCCATGTAACACCGGCACAAGTGTTCATTAGCCAATTGCACCAGCCGCCAGTATTCCACGGCGACTCGTACGAGGATGTTGAAGATTGGTTGGACCTGTTCGAGAGAGTGGCGAGCTTGAATGGATGGGACGAAAGAGAGAAGCTCCGTCGCGTATACTTCGCCCTAGAAGACTTCGCAAAGACATGGCTTGAGAACCATGAAACCTCGTTGTCTACCTGGGAGGTATTTCGTCGACAAGCGGTGGCTACGTTCGCAAACATAGACCGGAAAGAAAAAGCGGAGGCTGCTCTTCAATCGAGGAACCAGCTCACGAACGAGAGTGCTGCTATGTACATTGAGGACATGGTCCATCTGTTCAAGCGTGCGGATTACAACATGGCTGAAGATAAGAAGGTGCGCCATCTAATGCGCGGAGTGAAGCAAGAGCTGTTCGCCGTTCTCGTCCATACCCCTCCAAGCACAGTTGCTGAGTTTTACTCGGAAGCGACCGCCATCGAAAAAAACACTGGAACAGCGGGCTCGGCAGTACAACCGGAATCTTAACTGCGCATCTGCACAGGTATTCTCTGGAGGCGTGCGAAACGACGTTGAAGCCCTGCGAGAGCTCATTAGATCAGTTGTTATAGAAGAACTGAGCAGACTGCAAATGCCCCAGACTCCAACTGCACTATCCGTTACGGACGTTGTTCGTGACGAACTGAGGCAGGTGATACGAGAGCCAGAGCGTCAGCTGCAGCCGGTTCGACCTATCCGAACATACTCTGAGGTTGTTAGACAACCCACCGTACACAGCAATGCAGCAGTTGCGATGGCGACGACTCCTCTCCAACCTGCGGCACGCAGCGCACCTCGTCCACGGGAACCAACAGCTACATATCTGCCCCCAGGAGAACGTAGCACACATCACTATGGGGAGCGTAGGCCCAGGAAAAGTGACGTCTGGCGTGATCACGAGCGCAGGCCTCTGTGTTTTCATTGTGGGGAAGCGGGTCATCTGTACAGATTCTGTCCTTACCGACAGGCTGGATTAAGAGGCTTCCCGTCGTATGCACCGTGCCCCCGAAACGGCGAACGACCAGCAGAGATTGAGGAGTACCTGTCCACGCGCCAGAACTCGCCAACTCTAGGCCAACACCGGTCACGGTCACCATCGCCTATGCGCGACCGGTTCTCCATCCCACGTAGACCTTTAAGGCAGCCTGGTCATCGCTCTCCAAGTCCACTCCCGGAAAACTGAAGCAAGCGACCTGTGGAGGTCAGGCCGCTGATAACGTCAGTTACGAAGATCCTCCAATATGGTTGGAGGGTGATGACGGTGTATTTCCGGTAGATGGGTGCAGCAACGAAAACGTTACTTCAGATTAGCGGTTGAGAATGGAAGGATGGGAGTTGAATGCCTTAGTCGACACCGGTGCTGATTATTCAGTGATAAGTCACAAAAGGGTGAAAAAGCTAAACAAAGTTGTGACACAGTGGAGTGGATCGCAGATACGCACGGCAGGCGGTCACATTATTACGCCCCTTGGCAGATGCACTGCAAGACTTGAAATACGGGGCTTTATTTACGTGGTCAATTTTATTGTGTTGCCAGAATGTTCAAGGGAAATCATTATAGGAATGGATTTTTTGCGAGCTAATGACGCCGTAATTAACCTGCGTAGATCCAGCGTGTCGTTTTCGACTGAACGAGCTATACCTGTGGAGGAATCAGAGGAACGACGCCTAACTGCTCTACGCGTTGTTCATGATGACGTAACTGTGCCGCCACGCTGCAGTATAATGGTGCTCGTAGAAAATGACGCAATGTACAACCGCGAAGGCATAGCGGATACAAATGTAGGGCTGTTTTTGAACAAAGGTGTCTGCGTAGCTAGGGGTCTTGTTCACTTGACGAAAGGCCGTGCAGATGTCCTACTCACAAATTTCTCCAATGAACTTCAACACATCGCTCAAGGCACGGCTATTGCCTATTTACACGACTTCTGTATGGCGACTGAACTATGCAGCTTAACTACATCAACCACTCGACCAGTGGCCTGCAACATCGACACATCCGTGACCGTCAATCAGAGCCTTCCGGACAGTCAAAAGAAACAGATTTACGCCTTGGTAAAAGAATTCTCTGATTGCTTTTCAAGTGCCTTGAAGGTCCAGCACACGTCAATCACGAAACACGGAATTATAACGCAAGACGACACGAGGCCTATATGCCAGCATCCATATCGGGTGTAACAGAAATAACGGGAAATTATCAAGAAGCAAGTGGAGGAGATGCTTTCGGATGATGTCATCCAGCCTTCGAATAGTCCATGAGCGTCCCCCGTAGTTCTCGTTAAGAAGAAAGACAACACACTTAGATTCTGTGTCGACTACAGAAAACTGAACAGTGTAACTAAACGAGATGTCTACCTCTTGCCACGTATCGACGATACACTAGATCGGTTGTGATCCGCAAAGTTTTTCTCCTCCTTAGATCTGAAAAGCGGATATTGGCAAATAGAGGTCGACGAGCGGGACCGTGAAAAAACGGCATTCGTAACACCAGATGGCCTCTACGAATTTAAAGCGCTTCCATTCGGCCTCTGTTCCGCACCAGCAACGTTCCAGCGAATGATGGACACTGTCCTTGCCGGATTGAAATGGCAGTCATGCCTAGTGTATTTGGATGACGTGGTGGTATCCTCTGCAACGTTTGACAAACATCTAGAGCGACTACGCACAGTATTGGAAGCCATCCGGTCAGCAACATTGACAATCAAACCCGAAAAATGCCACTTCGGCTTCGAAGAGCTACGATTCCTTGGACAGGTTATTAGTTCCGGTGGTGTTCGTCCTGATCCTGAAAAGACAGCCGCTGTTCAGAGGTTCCCTACACCCAGAGACAAAAAATCAGTGCGTCGATTTTTTGGGTTTATGTGCCTACTATAGGCGATTTGTTGAAAATTTCTCAAAGATTGCGGATCCTCTTACAAAACTGACGAAAGACGACGTGCCCTTCACGTGGGAAAGCGAACAACAAAAAGCTTTTGACGAATTAAGAAAACGACTACAGTGTTCACCAATACTTGCTCATTTTGATGAGACAGCCAACACAGAAGTCCATACCGATGCCAGCAATGTCGGCCTCGGCGCCATCCTTGTCCAGTGGCAAAATGGTCAAGAGAAAGTGTTAGCCTATGCCAGCCGCAAACTATCAAAAGCTGAGGCTAACTACTCTGCAACTGAAAAAAGAGTAGTGCCTCGCAGTCATCTGGGCAATAAACAAGTTTCGACCCTATCTTTATCGTAGACCGCTCAGAGCTGTCAGTGACCACCATGCTCTATGCTGGCTGGCAAATCTCAAAGACCCGTCTGGTCGACTAGCAAGATGGAGCCTCAGGCTGCAGAAGAATGACATTACGGTCGTGTACAAATCTGGAAGGAAACACCGTGATGCCGACTGCCTGTCACGCTCTCCCGTCGATCCAAGTGTACCTGAAGAGGAAGACTTCCCGTTTCTAGGCGTTGTCGACGCATCCGAAATAGCTCAACTACAACGAGATGACCCGGATTTGCTGGCGCTTATACAACACCTGCAGGGTCTCGACGTTCAAGTCCCTCGCATATTCTCCAGAGGGCTCTCCGCGTTCTGCCTTCGAGGAAGTGTCCTTTACAGGAGGAACTTCGAACCTAATGGTGAAACGTTTTTACTAGTCGTGCCCACAGCAATGCGAGAGGAAATTCTGCACGCATGCCACGACAAGCCAACATCTGGACACATGGGTGTGAGCCGAACATTCGCGAGGATTCGCCTGAAATACTATTGGCCTAAGTTGCTCGCATCAGTGCAGCGCTACGTGAAATCTTGTCGTCAATGTCAACGGCGCAAAACTCCGCCCGTAAAACCAGCCGGCCTTCTCCAGCCAATAGACCCTCCAGATGCCCCATTCCAACAAGTCGGTATGGACTTCCTAGGACTTTTCCCGACATCGTGTGCAGGCAAGAATTGGATAGTCGTAGCCACAGACTATCTGACCCGTTATGCTGAGACTGACTCTCTGTACAGTGCGACTGCTGCCGAAGTCGCCAAGTTCTTTGTGAACAACATAGTGCTCAGACATGGTGCGCCCATCGTCGTTATTACGGATCGGGGCACCGCATTTACTGCAGACGTAATGCAATGTCTGATGCGCATGACAAATACGGATCACAGAAAAACAACGGCGTACCACCCTCAGTCAAATGGCTTAACCGAACGCCTCAACCGAACTCTGACCGACATGTTATCAATGTATGTCGATGTTGAACATAAACAGTGTGATGAAATATTACCCTACGTAACATTCGCATATAATACAGCCGTTCAAGAAACAACCCACGTTGCTCCTTTCGAACTAGTATTCGGTCGAAGAGTGACCACCCCACTGGATGCCATGTTACCACTACAGGACGAAAGCAGCTATCCACCTGACTTAGATGACTTCTTGCAAAGAGCCGAAGAAGCACGGCAAATGGCAAGATACCGAATACGCCACCAACAGCACGTCGATTCTAGTCGGTACAACAAGCGATGCAGTGATGCACTTTATCATCCCGGTGACAAAGTGTGGATATGGATACCAGTGCGCCGCCGCGGACTCTCTGAAAAGCTTCTTTGCCAATACTTCAGCCCTTATGAAGTACTCAACCGTATCAGCAACGTCGATTATGAAGTCAGAACTGCTGGACACGTGAGTTCAAGACGCCGCAATCCCACGGAAGTGGTACACGCAGTCCACATGAAACCCTATTATGACAGATTGTCGGAAAACGAGTGAGAGTGCGCATGTATCTTTTCACTGTCTTAAGCATCGGGACGATGCGTCTGAGGAGAGGATAATGCTGCGACAGGTTGGCCACGTTCAAGTAGCCCGCCGCAATCATCGTGGCATGAGCACAAGCAAGACCCGGCTGGCATGCGCCACGCGTTCGTGCGCTCCGGCAACGAGGAAGAGAAAGATAGTTAGATCTGTGCCACTCGGCTATTCGGACTTGACGACCATAGTCTTTAGAATCGTGGGCACAAGTTCGCCCTAATAAATACGCTTGTTTTTTAACCTGTCTGCCTCAGCATCGCTACAATATAGTCATGTCTTCATTGACACGCATGTCATAATTATGATGTCAGGACGTGTCATTTACCTTCGTCGTCCATTAGCGTCACGTAATACCAAATTTGGTATATGTGAAACTAGCGAAACTGCCGCGAGTGCATCGTGAGCGTTGCATGTAGTCATGTTCTTACATGGCATGCATCTCATGATCATCATGTTTGCACCAGTGTCATACCTTCCTCGTCCATCTACGCCCAATAATATCGAATTTGGTATATGTGAATCTAGCGAAACGACCGCGAGCGCACCATGAGTGTGGCATGTATTCATGACCTACATGATACGCATGTCATTATTTTAAGTTAGGGTCTGTACTTGTGTTCGCCATGCAATCATATGATACCTCACCAGTTTTGCAATATGTCATGTGAACGAAACCACTGCAAGAGCAGCAAGACAGGAAATGTAAATTATGACATTATTGGCACAAATGCCGTAATTTTCATGTTATGACTAGTTACTTATGCTCGTCATACATTCATATTATACCATACCAATTTTGGTGTCAATACCATTATCGAAACGGCCACGAGAGCTAAAAGTCGTAGGCGGATAGATAGATAGATAGATAGATACATAGATAGATAGATAGATAGTCAAACAAGCAGAGGCCTTATAATAATAATAATAATAATAATAAGAAGAAGAAGAAGAAGAAGAAGAAGAAGTCTTACTTTCTTTACTTTCTTACTAATATTTATTACTCCCCAGGGCAGAGTGAAGTAAACGCAGCTGAGTGCTAATCATAACACCTCAAATCTCAAAATTGCTCAAATTGATTTTTTTTTCGTTTGCTCTTTTTATGTTGTTTTTATTTTTACATTAATCTCATTATAATACCAATTCATTAAACATTGTTAAAATGATTACACAAAAAGTGCACTACACTTTCTTGGCCAATCCCCCTGAGTGGGTATGAGCCAGCCTCCCAGGGAAACAAAACAAAACAAAACAAAACTTTCTCCGCTATAGGGCCGGGCTGTGAATTCGGAAGCAACAAATTAAAATCTTATACAAAGTAGAATATGCAGCTCACTCTTTTGTAACCGATCTTGCCTAACTTAACAAAACGCTGGATTAAGAGAATACGGCTGCTCTAGGACGAGCAGTTTTCGTGCTATAGGAGTACTCTGAATGCGAAGTTGGCGATCAGAGCACAGCAAGCTTTACGAGGCATCTCCTAACGTCCCTCAATAAAGTACTCGTGCGCCAGTGCTTGTGACGACGCCCCCTTATTATGAGTAGAGTTCACCTTTTCGGCTCGAGGCCTTGCTAGACAGTCCGGAATGTCTGCAGCACGTGCATTGAAACTGCGGAGGAAGCAACTTCATCAGGTACGTATTCGCAACTTTCACAGATAGTGGCATCACGATGAGGCATCCGTCCTAACTGTCGTTTGCGGGATGCCCACGCAGCCAGCCTATGCCCTCGTTCAGTCGGCCTTACTTTGGCGGTTCGCTGGTGCTTTACATTTGGCCACTGGTAATTTTCAAGCAGGCGCAAATGCGCACATTTGATCTCACGCGTGTCCGATGGGAAGACTCCGATTGGATACTCATAATGCTATTATTTAAAGCACCTACCAAGTTTTTGTTTAAAGATCACATTCAAATCAAAGGCGAAATCTGAGAATTTTCAATCGCTACTTTCCATACTGCGGCTTGTGTGTTTAAAGCAAACGTTCAATGATTCACAGTACGGTGTACTCTACGAAGGAAGAGCATTATGACGTCGCGCTCCTTCCGATAAGCAGGGAAGAGTTCGTTTAGAAAAAGGGGGGTAACGATTCAGAGTACCAGGTACCCTACTATGGGAAAGCTGAGAGCCGTCCCGTGGATCTCGCACTTCTATAAGAGGGGGAGGGGTTTAGAAAAAAGGGGTAACGATTTAGAGCACAGGGTACTCTACTATGGGAGAGCTGAAAGCCGTCCCTTTGTTTGCTGCCTTAGCACTATAAGTGGGGGGGTTAGAAAAAGGGGGTAACGATTTAGAGCACAGGGTACTCTACTAGGGGAGAGCTTAAAGCCGTCCCACATAAGTGCAGTCTTTGCCGTTTGTGAACTGCTACATGAGAGCCAGAAAAACTCCGCATTTTCTGACGGCTCTTCGTACAGGGCTACAATACAAGGTCTAGGTACAGTCTAAACGAACAACATAAATCGCTTCCAAAACAGTCTAAATGCTTGTTCACATAAATATTAGGATTGTTTCTTTCTAAAAAAATGAATTGTTAATTAAAGTCAATGATGCCGACGCCACCAAGGCAGATATTGCATCATATCCTTCTTCGTTTGAACGCAAAAGCTTGGCGATCGAGGAGCGCGCTTGCATTCAGGCACGAATTCTCGCATATTTCTGGAGATGGCGCCACATGGCGTGCTATGAGATGCACATCTGCTTGTTGTCGTGTCGTGGTCATCTCAGCCTTATACGCTGTTGCGAAGCCACTTCCGAAATCCCACCGCTGACCTCCACTGTTGCGAATCTTCCTCCGTGGCTGCCACCGATGCCACCACTGTTGAGAACGACGGGCCGATCCCGCCGAAGCCACCACTGTTGCGAAAGACGGCGACGCCGACCCGGTCCCACAGGCGCCACTGCTTTCAACTCCGCCGGGAAGGTCACCAGCCGTTTGGTAGCGTATGTTTCTCAGCTCGCGACTGCTTCTGCGCAGAGCTGATAAGACGAGCGGACGAGACGACGGAGAGTTAAACAAGGTTTATGTACAGCATATATACAGAGGCGTTACAATTTCGGCACTGGGGCCGACAGAGACTCAAAGAGCCGAGCTCCCCTCTCTAACACATAGGTCAGCCCTTCGCCTAAGACCGCTGACTCACACACATGTCGGCTCTCCGACACGGGGCCTCCTCTCACTCACATAGGACCGCCGATCGCGACGCGCCGCAGGGCTTCTTTTATTTACACCGGGTCCAACCAAAATGTCCAATCAGAAGCGCCGCTGGTCGTCAGGGCAGATTCCTCCAATGGGGTTGCCGCGCCATGCGTCAGACCACCAGACACGAGGACGCCGGCTCGCTGTCACGTGCGCCGGTGACTCAATGCACGTGGCCCAGAGAGGCGCCGCGCGTGTTCACGCCGTTGAGATGTTCGCGTCCGGGCGGACTGGCCTTGACCCGGATTGCCTTTTTCAGAGGCACGGACGTTTGACGAGGACTCGCTGGCATAACAGCACCCCCGCCGCCAGACAATGCACCGGAAAGACGAGCTGCTTCCACGGGGCTCGGATGTCAGGTGCGCTCGTTCGCCAGGTCCCTCCAGGTTCGCCTCCAGGGCCATGGGGAGAATACAGCTCCAGACTGTTCCGGGAATACAGCCCATTCTTGACGACGGATCCCAGCTCCACTGGCTTGTCGCCACAACTTGTCGACCAGCTTCACTCGTCTCTTCTGACCATCTTCGGCTTCAGCACTTGTCGATGGTTCTGCAACTTGCCAAGAACGGATCGACAACAGACAACACACGACACACGCAAGTGCCCTCGGTCACCCGACAGAACACCAGACAAATTATAGTACAACATATACCCATCTACGTGTCTATCGGAATTTTGTTCCCTCTACATCAAGAGGTACATGTGGGACACAAGACTCTTAAAGGAAGAACTTGAATTTTTCACAATTACAACAACGCAACGAATTAGAATACCACATAAAGTTGGCCCCTTGAGATCACTCCAAACGAGAGCGCTCAGCCCAGGTCGTGATGAGGTCAACATTTTGCCCCGAATCGCCAACGAGAAACCGAAAGGTTGAGAAGTTACTAGCTGGAACGCACTGCTCAATGCACCTGCATTAGCGTTTAGCTTTCCTTTTTTTTTGATAGCGAACGTCAAAGTTGCGCTGTGGAGCAACAGGCTCCACTTCAGTAACCGGCCACTTTTAGGCGACGATACCTATGCGGCACCAAGAGCGGCTCACACTTTCGACGTTGCACAGGGGAACAACGATACGGCTTGCTACGGATTGGCTCCTCACCTCTTAGCTCGATATCGTGTTCGATCACCCTCGTGTTTCCGGGGCGGTCCGAAAACACGTCTTCAAACACCAAAACAATCTTTCTCAGGTCCTCCTTCCGGACTTCACTTAACCTAGGCTCTAGGTTTATCTGCTCCCGGATTACTTTCGATCCCCCTTCGATTACCTCACTAGAACTCAAATTTTCTGCTTCCTCTTCCTCTGAAGCATTCAACAGCTGATTTACGACCTCTTGATGTTGAAGGTAGGGTTTCATCAAGTTGTAAATTTTGTCCGGCCGCCTTCCTAATTTCACTTCATAATTTGTATCGCAAGGCTTCGATAATACTTTGGCGGGCCCTTCCCAATAAACCTCAAGCTTGTTCCTTTTGGATGGCTGCAGCAGCATTACCTGACTTCCTACTTCAAAAGCACGCTTCTTCACCGATTCCTCGTAGTGCTCCTTCGACAGCACTTTTGCCGCGTTTTTCTGGCTTTCCACTAGCGCTTCAATTTGGCTTTCCACTAGTGCTTCAATCGCGAGATCCTCACGCTGCTCTCGAATGAGCGTCTCTCGATCAACTCTCGGCAGCTCGCTCCAACTTTCCGCTACAGGCGAGAGCGTTGCAACCCTCTCGCTCTGACTCAATGGCGCCATGTCGTCTCCCCCTACCGCGCCGGCCGCGCCGACCGCTTTCGCGACGGGCCGCTCGCGTGACTGCTCACATGACTCATGCGGAAAATTTCCTTTCTGGGGTTCCGTCGACCCGCCGACAAGGTCACTTGAGAGTTCACTGCATTGAACCAGATCAAGCTGCCGCGATAACTTCCGCGCTTGCGATCGCGTGAGGGCCATGCACGCAAAGTTGGGGAAGAACGATTTGCCCTGCTCTTTGAGAAGCTGCTCCGAGTTGTTGGAGAAAAGATAAGGAAAACGATCATTTAGCGCGGCAGACACAGCCGCTTCGGTGCGAAGCTGACCGAACGGGCCTTCAATGATAACCGTGGCGATTGGTAAGCGAACACTCTGCTCCTCGGCGACTTGCCTGATCCACGCGCATTCTCCTGTGAGGTCATCCGGAGACACCAATGAAGGATGGACAACGTCCATGGTTGCCGCTGAGTCTCTAAGTGCTCGGCACGTTTTCTCATTCACCCTAATTTCTTGGAGATACGGCTCCAACAACCGCATGTTTTTTTCCGATTCTCGGATTGTTGCGAAAGCAAACTTTTCCTGACAGTTTCTCGCGATGTGCCCTTCCTTTTTGCAGTTGTAGCAGATTAGCGGCTTCCGTTTGTTTTCCGATTCAAATGCCTGTGTTGTAGAAACCTCACTCGATTTCTCCGCTTCTGTTTGCCCTTCCCCTACACTATCCTTCGTAAGAGACGGTTCCTTCTTGAAATTACGGTGCGGAGCGGGTTTCCGTTGATCAGGTTTCCTTGAAAAGCCCTCTTTCCTTTCATCCTTTTCAACGCGCACTGCCCTGCTATGCAACTTTCGGCGAGCATAATACTCCTCAGCTAACTCAGCTGCCTTATTTAACTGTACTTCCCCAAGTCTGTCCTGCAGCCAAAGTCTGACATTATCCTCGATGCAGCGGTAGAATTGCTCCAATGCAACGCATTCCACCACTTTATCGCGGTCGTCATAAACACCTTCGCCCTTGAGCCATTCGATTAAATTGGCTTTAAGACGAAACGCGAAGTCAACGTGTGACTCATTGCCCTTTTCAGCATACCGGAACCTTTGCGTGAAAGCCTCGGGTGACAACTTATAACGTCTCAAGAGCACTTCCTTAACGTCGTCATAGCTCTCAAACGCTTCCCTCGACAAGCAAGTTATCGCGTCGGACACTTCGCCGGGAAGAAGAGCTATCAGGTTCTGCGCCCAAAGAGACCGCTCCAAAGCGTTTCGCTCACAGACGTGTTCAAACTTGACGAGGTACTTCGCCATGTCCTCGCCTACTACGAACGGTGGCAGTTGGTCCCGAATTCTAAAACCGCTGACCTGAATCGTCGGCGAAGCTACGCTAGGCGCCTGCGAACACTGTAGGATTGCCAATTCTAGTCGTTTCATCTCAAGGCGCTCCTGTCTCTCGGCCTCCTCGCGACGTTCGCGCCTTTCAGCCTCCTCACGTTCGCGAGCTTCACGCCTTTCAGCCTCCTCACGTTCGCGAGCTTCACGCCTTTCAGCCTCCTCACGTTCGCGAGCTTCACGCCTTTCAGCCTCCTCACGTTCGCGAGCTTCACGCCTTTCAGCCTCCTCACGTTCGCGAGCTTCTCGCCTTTCAGCCTCCTCACGGCGTGCTTTAATATCCACCCAGGCCTCATCGACTTCCTCAGCCGACACTCCCTCATCCTTCATGATCTCAAGGATCGCTTGCTTTCGTTTCGCACGGCCTAAAGTAATGCCGAGTTCCTCACAAATTTCGATGAGTTCCTTCACTTTAAGGTTCTCCATCGTTCACACTAGCCTCTTGCTGTTTGCCCCTGTTAACATTTTACTTGCCGTACCCACTATAAGCCTACTAGCACGACGCGCAAGCAATATATCACACTCCCGTGTTTACGCCCTCCGCATTAACTTCGGTTTCAAAGCACTTCGACTTTGCTTGAAACGATCAAAGCTCACTACAATGCTTCACACAGCCCTTCTCTAAACTACTACAACCTGAGCTAGAGTAGTCTGGTGAACTGAGGGGAAAACATCGGGCACTCACCGCATCGATGTCGCTGACGCCGGCCGATCCCACCGCTGCCACCACTGTTGCGAAGCCACTTCCGAAATCCCACCGCTGACCTCCACTGTTGCGAATCTTCCTCCGTGGCTGCCACCGATGCCACCACTGTTGAGAACGACGGGCCGATCCCGCCGAAGCCACCACTGTTGCGAAAGACGGCGACGCCGACCCGGTCCCACAGGCGCCACTGCTTTCAACTCCGCCGGGAAGGTCACCAGCCGTTTGGTAGCGTATGTTTCTCAGCTCGCGACTGCTTCTGCGCAGAGCTGATAAGACGAGCGGACGAGACGACGGAGAGTTAAACAAGGTTTATGTACAGCATATATACAGAGGCGTTACAATTTCGGCACTGGGGCCGACAGAGACTCAAAGAGCCGAGCTCCCCTCTCTAACACATAGGTCAGCCCTTCGCCTAAGACCGCTGACTCACACACATGTCGGCTCTCCGACACGGGGCCTCCTCTCACTCACATAGGACCGCCGATCGCGACGCGCCGCAGGGCTTCTTTTATTTACACCGGGTCCAACCAAAATGTCCAATCAGAAGCGCCGCTGGTCGTCAGGGCAGATTCCTCCAATGGGGTTGCCGCGCCATGCGTCAGACCACCAGACACGAGGACGCCGGCTCGCTGTCACGTGCGCCGGTGACTCAATGCACGTGGCCCAGAGAGGCGCCGCGCGTGTTCACGCCGTTGAGATGTTCGCGTCCGGGCGGACTGGCCTTGACCCGGATTGCCTTTTTCAGAGGCACGGACGTTTGACGAGGACTCGCTGGCATAACAACGCTAAGCAGATATCAAGGCTTATCTGGCCCATTGACAGCAAGCAATGGCGTTTGTATATGAGTGAGTCGTGTGATGTGATATATGTGATGTCGTGTAGTGTGGTGGACATGTATCCTGGAAACAATGTTGCTAGCACATTGTCTAATCAGTTTACTTTCCTGGCGGAATGGTCAAGCTTCAAGAAAATCTAGAGTAAGAGAGGGCCAGGCAATTTTCAGTCATGGAATTCATTTCCTTATCAACACCATTTCGCAGCATAAACGTCGGGATGATTTTGTCTTGAGATGCGTAAAGCCGTCTTCGGTCCCGGTATGTGGCTGTATGTTTCTCACTCGTACTATTAGGAACATTGATGTGACGCGCCTTCTGTACTATGTGACACAGACTAGAATGAACGCTGCACTCTACTAAGTCACTTATGAGTGAGTGAGTAAGTGAGTGAGTGAGTGAGTGAGTGAGTGAGTGAGTGAGTGAGTGAGTGAGTGAGTGAGTGAGTGAGTGAGAGTGAGTGAGTGAGAGTGAGTGAGTGTGAGTGAGTGTGAGTGAGTGAGTGTGAGTGAGTGAGTGCGAGTGAGTGTGAGTGAGTGTGAGTGAGTGTGAGTGTGAGTGTGAGTGAGTGAGTGTGAGTGAGTGTGAGTGAGTGAGTGTGAGTGAGTGTGTGTGAGTGTGTGTGTGTGAGTGTGTGTGTGAGTGAGTGTGAGTGTGTGTGAGTGTGTGTGGAGCGCACGAGGACCGCTCTCACGTCTGCTAAGTATGTTTACTCATGGCGTATTCGGTTGGCCGCCCTGGTCCTGCAGATGCAGCTGCTCAAAATTGGAGCGCAGGAGGCAGCGTATACTAACCGAATACATCGGCAATCTCAGAGCAGCTGAGAGCAGCGCGCCTATAGCGCCATCATGCAGCCAGCGCGGGAAGCTGCCGGGTAAACAGTGCTGCGCCGGCACCGCGTCAACAAACGGTGCTGACCAGTTCGGTGGATAGGTTTGACCTTTCCTATATTCTTCCTTTCCCTCTCTCTGACATGACTGGATGTAGCGAAAACCTTCTGAGCTAAGCACATAAATCTGGCGATTTTACTCGTCCGAGCAAATCACGGGGGTGGCTTCAAGTCGCTGTAACGGCAGCATTGAAATTTCAACCGCCTTCATGAGCCGCCTCGTTAATCGACGTGGAGCATTTATAGCTTCGTAGATCTGAATTCACCCCACATGCGCTCAAAAACACTCTAGCCACTCTTACGCCACTAACAACGCACGTGCACGGAGTACTACGCACCCCGCAGGGCCTTTACAATCCCTCCCAACTCCAGCCGGGGACTGCAACGCCACGGCGAGTCGCGGAGCGAACTAATACCAACGGCCGAGTGCTAGGTGCTTTTTCTGGCGACCGCGCGCGACCTAGGCACCGAAATACGCGAACATCCCTAATCGCCAATGCTGCGGACTCTAGAAAACTTTCTCTAACACCAGAGCCCAAGAAGCTCACTGCTTGCGGCCATATAGAAAACATGTGGCGCCATCTGTTGCAAGCTCGGCGAAGCAACACCCTCCACTGTCACGTGAGCAGACGCTCTGCAAATCAAACGCCAAACTTCAGAACCCGAATGCGGCTGTAATCATGTTTCGCGCTGTTCCTGTGCTGGAATTCGATTCTGATTTCTTGTAAAACTTCGAGCAAACCTTCTCGACAGTCCGGAATGTCTGCATCACGTGCATAGTAGACTGCGGAGGCAACTTCATCAGATACGTATTCACAAATTTCAGGGCTGGTGGCGTCGCCATGAGGAATAAATGGAAACTGTCGTTTGGGGCAAGTCCATGCAGCCAGCCCATCTCATGGTTCAGTCGGCCTCACTTTAGCGGTTCGCTGTGCTTTATATTTTGTTGCTGGCAATTTCTGCTACGGTTTTTCTGAATTCGGTAGTGAACTAATGAAGTCGGACAGGTACAGCGAGTCGTAGTAGCAATTATTTACTCTTTATTGTTTGCTGGCTGATCTAGAAGAATCGTGAAATGTGTTGGATGCCGCTATGCAGACACCGTGCAGTCAAAGGTGAGGTATCCTGCTTTGTACGAGCATAGCCGCTCTATCTTCACCGGCCGTGGCACAAGCAGCGTTCACAAAGCTGTACGTGCATTACTTCACACTGCAGCCGACGATGTCCCTGGTGTTCAACACCACTTTTCCTTCAATATACACCGCACACGCGTTTCTCAACAGGCAGTGTGGAATATAATACAGTCAACGACTTTCTCAGCAAAGCCTTGACAACACGGTGGCTGCAGCCGAAAATACTACGCAGCTCGAATTAATGGGCACACCGGAGGCTGCGGCCGGTGCGCCGGCTACATGGTCCCCCAAACGACAGCCATAGGACCAGACGTAGGTTCGTTTGCATTGCCCCTGCGTCGACGTCGGCGTCGCGAGGGGCATTGCATCTCGCTCAGTCGCGAAGCGTGCACTTCAAAATCGGTTGTAAGTATGTTCTCGACTACATTTGCTCTTGATATCTCGTAGATATTGTGTATGTTTCTATATAGTTCTATCTCTCTCATTATCTGGCTTTCGAGATTTCGTCAATGCTCCTTCCACTCATTCGGAAGGAGGAAAGTAGAGGGGAGGCTAACACATGCCTCGCCACCGTTATAGATATGGTACTCTTAAGAAATGAGATGTGCACCTTCGTCATAGTATTTCTACAAAATAGAAACCTTCAAAAGATGACTGGCAACCACACTTACTGCAATGAAGAGACACTTCACTATCGCTGGCTAGTTTTGGTTTGTTTGTTTGTTTGTTTGTTTGTTTGTTTGTTTCACCTTGCTCAAACGTTTGAGCATGCGGTCATTAGCGCAATGCACCGTTTAACTAGCATGACAACACCCGCAAGACAGACAAATCTTACACAGAATACCATCACAACATTCAACAAACTTCGGCATCTTTTCACCGTGACATCTCGATTTACTTGCTGACACAGGCTACCAAGCTTAATTCTGGCGCAAAACAACAATATAACGCCTGCCCTGCTGATCATTTTCTTAATTAAGAATATCTGCCGCCTTGTGCAAATGAGGGATGACGGTGCACATGTGGTTCGCTGCGGATGTGTGCCTGATTGAACAGCTCTTGAGCACTTCCTTTTAAAGCCTCCACGATGCTGGTCAAAATCATTCCTGTGAAAGCTGCAAGCTTCCGACGCCCTACTTGAGAGGTGTTTCAACAGTTGGTAGTCACAGGGTCCCTGAAGTGCCGTCTTCATGAAAGACCTTGCAATGCTGCGCTTAACAGTATTCGAGTGCACAGTGGAAAAGGGGAGAAAGCTCATTTGAAACCTAGGCGCAGAACCCCAAAACGACATGGTCATTTGAGAACGAGATTTCCAAGTCTAAGAAGCACAGTCTATGAATGCGACATCGTTAAAGAGCTCGTTTTGCCCTAATTTGTCGCCGTCAGGGTCGGCGTCGGCGTGGGCGTCGTTCATCGTGAGCGAAAAAGTCATCTTGCCCGTGACCGAAAAATCAAAAAGACGCAAATAAAATAAAACTTTCAGGGCATCAATTAGGATCGAACACAGGCCCTCTTCGTGACAAGCAAGTGTTGTTCTACCACAGAGCCACACTGTTTCTTGAAACTGCTTTGAAAAAAAAAATTTCGCAGATCGCATGTACCTTGGAATCGACGTTATGCGAAGCACGCGGAGGGAAGGTAACCGTGTTGCAACTGTTGTTATTGTGTGACACGTCATAAGATGACGCTAAATATATTTAAAAACGTTGCACGCACAGACATACGTTGAAGAGTTGCAGATGTTTATATAACCAGTTATTTGCACTTGCGCAACGATTTCAACTGGAAAATACGTATTAGCAACACCAGAAGTTGATATGAAGCGCTGATGCTGGCCAGGATGCTGGCCCTGAACACTGCCACCTGAATCAACTTCAGCGCATGGCAACTAACCACAAATGACGTTAACCTGACGTGACGGATGTATAAAAGGAGCACGTGTGTAATGTTTATAAAAATGGGTATGCATAACTGCAACCACTACTGTCGTTTCACGAAGATTAACGTCTGTTTGAAAAGCAGTTCCGAGACCTCGCGTAGCTCTGTGGTAAAATGTTTCATTGCCACGCAGAATGCTTGGGTTCGATTCCAGCTGAAACCCTGACATTTTTTCATTGAATTTGTCAAGTTGACGCCAGCGATTTTGGTTATTTCTTAACGCTCACACGTTAAAATTGCCCATGTGTGTTCTCGTCGTTCCTGGGTAGATACTAAGTGTCAATCACCTGTGACACATACCCACCCGTGGGTATATGCCACTGTCTGACGGGACGTGTTCGACGACGCGACGGGATTGGGACATATTCGTCATACCATCTTACCCTACCATGCTAATTTTGGTTCCCGCCAAGTTAAGGGGGTGACCACGAGAGCACCCAAACGTAAGCGGCAAGATAGATAGATAGATACGCTCTAACTCGCCGAAGTTCGGTAAGGAATGATTGGCACTTAAAACGCTGTATGAATGTCATGTAGTAGAAGGGGTCTTTTTAACGCATCATATATTGCATGGCAGAAACGTAGATTAGCGCCAGGCGTCAAAAAATGTGAATTGAGCTACGAGTGTGTGTTCTGAAGGCCCACCTATATCAAAGCGCTCAGGCATGTTTAATCATCATCAGCAGCACCAACAAAATGCGTAGATGCGTAGATTCGTGCGCTGCCCTATGGACGCGCTGATTCGGGAAATGAAAAATCATGCAGTTGTGGACACTCAACAGCTATATTAGCAATAGAGATTCAATGATACTAGAAAACGTCCAAGGCTACACTCACAGTAGTTCACTTCCTGACGGCACGGTTGAGGATGCATGCCCCGAGAACCAAAGCAGGCTAGCTGTTCAGAGAGTGATGTCCACGAGTCCCGATTACGCTATCGCTATCCGCTCCTATACTGACGAAGCTCGAGCGTCCTTTAATTTTAGTCTGAAGGATGCTCAGTGGTTAACCCTAAAGACTTATCTCCGGGAGGAACACATTCATGTTTTCAACATCAGGCTGTACCTCACGAGAATTAATGCTGAAGAAAAATGAAAAGGTCGTCCACTTGCCGCATCACATTTACCGTGCTAATATGTCTGAGCCTGCTCTCGAGATTATGGTTATAGCTGGCTAGTAAAATGTCACTGAGAACAGGTGTGATGCACAAGCCTTTGCAGACTCATTTCCGCGGAATAAGAAGCTTGTCTTTGAAACTGATGAAGATGGATTGCTTATAAAACTTTCGAAACTGGGAAAAATGTTGTCAACAGTTACATTGAAATCGTCGATGTAATTGTCAATACATCGTAACGTTGGTGCTACTCTTGAACATTTCTGTATAAAGACCTGTCACAAAGCATGTCCATCTATGTGGTGCGTAAATAAAATGTGATTGTTTATTGCGCGTGGCTCTCCTTGAGACTCTTTTTCTTTTCAATTATTTGTCGTCTGCCATTTTGGACACAATGTCGCACATTGATAATGAAGAGGTTAGAGTTTCTTGATCTTCCTGAATTTGAATTTCATGGCATAAATAGACAATCGTCCGACGAAGCTTTTGTTTGTACCAGTAGGCTGAGTACAATATCATGGATAAAACACAAAAAAATGAAAGCTAAATTTTGTGGAATACCTGATTTCACGTAGACAGAGTTTGAGCTTGCACCATCCATTCTTACACACCGACTTCTCATAGAAAGGTATGCTATACTATCCATACAAGTGATTCATTGTTTCTTCGGCATTGGTTTGTGTTTAAACAGTGGCTTTTGGTAACTCACGCGATCATAAGCTATACCGAAGTCGAGTATTTTATGTACTTTTTTACTATGCGTGAAGTCACGAGTTGTGTCGATGAGCTGGGTAATTAATTGAGTACTTTCAACTAAAGAAGTCCTATGTTTAAATACCAATGTAATGCTGAATGTTGTTACACTGATGAGTCGTTAAACAGTGGTCCGTTGATGACAAAGCACGAGCGATACGCCACCTTTTCGGTGTGTTATTGTTTTGTTTGTTGTGATGAGGTCTTTATATCAATGTCACGCACTTCGGGTGAGGCCCCGCCGATCTAACATCGACGTGCGGCAGACTCGCAGGCTTCCACTTTACGCTTCGGCCTGCGACGCCTGAAAGGCCTCGAGGTGGTGCATTTCAAATTTATTTGCAGGTTGGTCTACCCGTGCGGGATTGCACGTGTGGTGATGTGTGGGCCTGACCGACGTACTCATAGAGCAGACACGGAGATTTGATTACACACAAACAAGCATTTAATTAAAACAAGGTCAAAGGCAGGAGTTGACAAAAATAACAGAGGAAGAAAACTGATACGCGATGAAAAAGAACGGCTATAAAACAAAATATGCTCTGAAAGAACACTACAAGAGGTACAAACAAAAGACAAATGCGGGGAATGCGAAGAAACTAATGACATTAATCAAAGGACATACAAGAGAAATTTACGAGAGAAAGAGAAAAAAAAACTCAGGCTCGCGCTTCTGAGCTTTACGTGCGACGCAGCGCACACTACAAATATTTAAAAAAAGGGCTGGTTATAATAAATTAACGGTTTAAAAATGTCACAATAAAAAGTTCCGTACGGACCAGGTGAGCTCCTGGTGAACGTAGGGGAGTTGGCGGGTGCCGCTGAAGATCTCGCCGGCTTGGTATACGACGAGGGTGCCCGGAATTGTAGCCGTCTCAATACGTCTCGCGGGTCACTCCATGCTCGACGCCTACGCGAGACTCGCGACACCAACGACCACACTTGTTGCTGGCTGTACGTCAACTGCCTATTCCGATGCAGTCCACACTTCTTCAGGGACGTACGCGTGCTCTCTTCCTATCGAGAGGTAATTTCCTTTTTTTTAGACCGTACGTGCCCCTTTCGGTACAAGTGCAGGGAAGACGAGCCGGCGCCACGCTGGGTCATTAGTCGCCGGATGTCGTCCTCCCAACACAAAAGCGCCCTTCCTTGGAAGATGGGGCCGGTGGACGATCCGAAAATTGGAGTCGTTTGTGACAATCATGCAAAGCTTTCATTAAAATTTCAGTTGCGAAACAGCGATCGTGGCGTTGGTCCCTTGTTCAAGCCCCGTTCTACATGAAGACGTTGAAGAGCATGCCCTGTGTTCCGGGAACATTAAAAACTAATAATTCCACTTAAAAACGCAGGCCTACCACAATACTTTGTAGCAAGGGTAGATTCCTTCTTAAACGACAGAGAATTTTACTGTTATCTGGTTTGTCGTCTTTAAGCCTCAAACAAACTAGAGGTCTCCCACAAGGAGCAGTGTTGTCGCCACTATCATTTATTCTTTTACTACGCACTATTCCTACACAGATGGACGTGCAAGTGTATGTGTATGCCGATGATACCACATTTTTTTGCTAGAGCTGCAAGTACGCATTCATTTTATCGAAGTCTGCAGACGTATATGAACGCTCTAGAAATATGGTTAGAAAAAATTAACTTATCACTGAATGTTAAAAAAATGTGCGATGGTAGTTTTGCCTCTGAGTGTTCCGGTTCATATCGCTTTGCATTACCGGCAAGACGTTATACCGCAGGTAGAATCTGACAAGTATTTAGGGATCACTTATACTGAAAAACTTAATTGGAGTCCACATATAGAAAACATGGCTGCCAAAGGCACACATGTGCTAGATGCTTCGTAGACTCAGCAACAAACGTTCAGGTTTACGCCGTGATGTTCTCATCAGGATTGACTGCATGTATCTTAGCACGATATTACAGTTTGGTGCTGCGTCTTGTTTTCTGTGCACCTGCATATACCAACTACGACCACTGGTTCTTTTAGAACGCGAATCATTACGATTATGTCTTGAATTTTTAAATTTGAATCAACTACTATTTTATACAAAGAAACACGCCTGCCTTCTCTTCGTACTCGGTTTAACATGCTGACCATACGTACATTTCTAAATATCTATGCATCACCATTGAGGAGATCGCAACATATTTTTTCTTAATCATTCAACGCAATTTTTCGACCATCATTGGCCAAAATTACGGTGCCCCCAAGTCATTTTGCTACAGACACAATTGGAAACACTACAAGTGCAGCTCCGTGAATACTAATCATAAGCAGATCTGTACAAACAATTCGAATAGAAATTTACGACATATTTCCCATGAATTTCAAGAATCTACCCAGTAGATGCCTAAATTGCATTTTGGAGAACCATTTATCTAGATTAGAAAAGGGGGTAACGTTTATCTAGGTTAGAAAATGGGTTAACGTTTCAGAGTACCACGTACTCTACTATAAGAGAGCTGAAAGCCAATCCGTGGGCCTCGCACTTGAGGTCGATGGAGGGGGGGGGGGGTAGGAAAAGTGGGTAACGATTTAGAGTACTTGATACTCTACTAAGGGAGAGCTTAAAGCCGTCCCAGTACTCATTGCTAGCACCCAACAGTGCAGGGAAGCGAGTAACGACTGACGGCTACATGATGACAGGCAATGAACGTTCGCGTTTCCCGACAACTCTTTGTATAGGACTACGTTACATGGTCCGGAAACAATCTGAACAAACAACAAATTCAGTCGCTTCAAAAGCGGTCGAAGTGCTTGTTCACATAAATAACAAGATTGTTTCTTTGTATCAAAAAGAATTGTTAATTAAAGTTAATAAAGCCGACGGCACTAAGGCAGATATTGCATCATATCATTCTTCGTTTGAACGCAAATGTTTGGCGATCAAGGAGCGCGCTTCCATTCAGGCGCGAATTCTCGCATTTTTCTGGAGAGGGCGCCACGTGGCGTGCCGCGAGAAGCAGATCGGCCTGTTGTCGTGTCGTGGTCATAGCGGCCGCATACGCTAAGCAGATATCAAAGCTTATCTGGCCCATTGACAGCAAGCAATGGCATTTGAGTGAGTCGTGTGATGTATATATGAGATGTCGTGTAGTGTGGTGGACATGTATCCTGGAAACATTGTTGCTAGCACAATATCTAATCAGTTTACTATCGTGGTGGAATGGTCAAGCTTCAAGGTAATCTAGAGTGAGAGAAGGCCAGGCAATTTTCGGTCATGGAATTCATTTCCTTATCAAGAGCATTCGGCAGCAAAAACGTCGGCATGATTTTGTCGTGAGATGCGTAAAGCCGTGTTGGGTTGTGGTATGTGTGTGTTTCTCACTCGCACCATTAAGCAACGTTGATGTGACGCGCCTTCTGGACTATATGGCACAGACTAGAATGAACGCTGCGCTCTATTAAGGCACTGATATATTACCGTGTGTGCGTGTGCGTGCGCGTGCGTGCGTGCGTGCGTGCGTGCGTGTGTGTGCGTGTGCGTGTGTGTGTGTGTGTGTGTGTGTGCGTGTGTGTGTGTGTGTGTGTGTGTGTGTGTGTGTGTGTGTGTGTGTGTGTGTGTGTGTGTGTGTGGAGCGCATGAGGGCCGCTCTCACGTCTGCCAAGTATGTTTACTGATGGCGTAATCGGTTGGCCGCCCTGGTCCTGCAGATGCAGCTCAAAATCGGAGCAGCGCGCCTGTAGCGCCATCATGCAGCCAGCAAACAGTGCTGCGCCGGCACCGCGTCAACAAATGGTGCTGATCAGTTCGGTGGGTAGGTTTGACCTTATCTATATTCTTCCTTTCGCTCTCTCTGACATGTCTGGATGAAGCGAAAACCTTCTGAGCTCAGCTCATAAATCTGGCGATTGTACTCATACGAGCTGCTATCTTCAAGGCTAATCACGGGGGTGTCTGCAAATCGCTGTAACGGCAGCATTGACATTTTCACCGCCTTCGCGAGCCGCCTCGTTAATCGACATGTTGCATTTATAGTTTCGTTGATCTTATTTCACCCCACATGCGCTCAAAAACGCTCTAGCCACTCTTACGCCACTAACAACGCACGTGCACGGAGTACTACGCACCCGGCAGGGCCTTTACCATCCCTCCCAACTCAATCCGGGGACTGCAATGCCACGGCGAGTCGCGGCGCGAACTAATACCAGTGGCCGAGTGCTAGGTGCTTTTTCTGGTGACCGCGCGCGACCTAGGCACCGAAATGCGCGAACATCCCTAATCGTCAGTGCTGCGAACTCTATAAAACTTTCTCTAACACCAGAGCACAATAAGCTCACTCCTTGCGGATATATAGAAAACATGTGGCGCCATCTGTTGCATGCTCGGCGAAGCGAATCCCTCAACTGCCAGGTGAGCAGACGCTCTGAAAATCAAACGCGAAACTTCAGAACCCGAATGCGGCTGTAATCATATTTTGCGCTGTTCCTGCGCTGGAATTCGCTGCTGATTTCTTGTAAAACTTCGAGGAAACCTTTCTCGACAGTCCGGAATGTCTGCACACGTCCATGGCAGACTGCGGAAGCAACTTCATCAAGTACGTATTCGCAACTTTCACGGATGGTGGCGTCGCCATGCGGAATCCATCGAAACTGTCGTTTGGGGGATGCCCATGCAGCCAGCCCATCTCATGGTTCATCGCCCTCACTTTGGCGGTTCGCTGGTGCTTTATACTTTGTCGCTGGCAATTTCTGCTACGGTTATTCTGAATTCGGTATTGAACTACCGAAGTCGGGCAGGCACTGCGAGTCGTAGTAGCAATGATTTACTCTTTATTGTTTGCTGGCTTATCTAGAAGAATCGCGAAATGTGTTGGATGCCACTGTGCAGACGCCGTGCAGTCAAAGGCGAGGTTTCCTGCTTTGTACGAGCATGGCCGCTCGATATTCCCCAGCCGTGGCACGAGCAGCGTTCACAAAGCTGCGCGTGCATTACTTCAAACTGCAGCCGACGATGTCCCTAGCGTTGAACACTACTTTTCCTTCAATATACACCGCACACACGTTTCTCAACAGGCAGTGTGGAATATAATACAGTCAATGACTTTCTCAGCAAAGCCTTGACAACACGGTGGCTGCAGCCGAAAATACTACGCAGCTCGATTTGATGGGCACACCGGAGGCTGGGGCCGGTGCTCCGGCTACATGGTCCCCCAAACTACAGCCATGTTGTGCTTGCACTAGCGGCCTCCCTAGGCGGTGAAAGTTGCGAATTATCCGACAGAAAGAAACGCGAACAGCGTTAACTGCGGCGTTCCCTGGCTTTGACAAGGCAGAATTTGTGCTGTAAGCTGGCGTCAACATAGCGCTAGTATCTGGCTCCAACTTATGCTTAAACACCACATGTGTGTCAATTGCCAGTCCTGCCAGGCACTCGGAGCACACACTCGGTGCAAAAGTGCCAGCCAGATCAAAATTTTAAAATGTTACGGTGGCGCCGGCCGAAAGAACATGCGGATTCGCCTAGTGACGCAGTTCGACCGAGTCGAAAGCCATGCTTCCCGCGCCGTTCACATCTCTTTTCATCGCGATATTAGTCCATTATAGTTGTACTAAACATGCACGGCACGTGTATCCACGCATGAGTAGTAATACGTATATCATATTATTGACATGCGGCCTGCGAAAGAGTACGGCAATAGTTTTGTGCCGCACACTACAGGCATACTGCACGCAAATCGCTGCTGTAAAGTGGAAGAGCTGTAGTCGCGCTTGAATAAACGCAATAAGTATATTTACTCGTACACTTCACTGGGCTTGTAGTTTTCCCTGCTGATTGCGATTATATCCTATAGGGCGGCCGAGCTCAGCGTTTTTCGTTGTGGACGAAAATCTGTGCAATCGTAAAACACTGCACCGACATGATTCCCGCAATGCGCTGTGAACTTCACTGGCTGTGCTCAGCAATCTCTTCTTCTTGCGCTAATTGTTGTCGCATCAGGTGACAGCGCAGTGGTACCCAGATCACATTTTATAAGTGGACGCACCGTGAACAGGCGCTTTTTTGCATCTTAAACTCCCAGAGCCACTGCATGCCATGCTAGTGAGGCGCGCCTTGGCAGTTGGAAACAAATTATGGCGTCTCTGGAAGCGAGAGTATACCGCCGAAGGCGCCTGGGTTCGAGATAGGCCAAAGCCTCCTAGATTTCCCTTACCTGCCGGATCAGTGCGAAACGCCCGTCATCTATGGCGGCGCTAACTACGTAGGGATAAGGGTCTTTGTACTTGGTCTTTGAGATCGGCAATATTGGTGTTTGCTACTAATTTCAGATGCTATGCCTTGAATTGAAAAAGTTGCCAACTACATGATGGCGTCACTTACGTAGGGTTAATTATAATTACGTTTACGCTTTTTTAAACGTTTTCACGTTATTTTTGTTGCATATAAGCTACAAAAACGTGAAAAATTATTTGAAAAACACTCCTACTTAGATGGAGCCGCCACGATAGTTCCAATGACAGCCGCTTTTCAAGTGACCGCCGATAATCAGGCAGGCAAGGGAAATCTAGAAGGCTATGGATAGGCGTGCCCTCGTCTATACAATAAATCATAACCCAATTGCGAAGGGGTGCTGATGGATGTTGGGCCAGTTGGGGTGTTGGGCGGCAGCTCGACAGACTATTTCTCGTTTTCTTCTTTTTTTTCAAGCATTTCACATTCCATAATCTTTCACACTGACACCTAAATGCCAGAATTTATTGTTTTAACCGATAAAAGGCCATGAGGGCATTGCTGTAAGCGGGTTTTTTTTCCATACGAAACCACAGCTTCTCGTTGTTATAATCAATATATTGTTAAACACGTACCGTAATAAATGGGCTACACAGTAGTAAATATGTGGCACGAGCCTCTGTTTTTCTTCTAGCGTGTTCAGGCTTCATTATTGCACTTCCGGGCGTTTGGTACGCCTGCTTGTTCAGTCTCGCGAATAACAACGTACACGTTCAGTGCTGCATTGTCCCCAAGACGGCTGCACCGGCATTCAGCACGCCATCCTGTAGACGGTGTGACAGAAAAAGGGAGCCGATCCTGGAGACAGAACAATATAATGCCGCCAATATACCACTTGAGCTTCCAAGCAATTCCTTAAGCTATAGACAATTTCACGGTTTCTCAGGCCATTATCCCGTGTTTATCTATAGAAGCGTGGCCTGAGAACTTTCGACAATGACTGTGTGTTAAACAACCACGTATGTTTTATATAACCAGTCTTTTACAGCTGCGTAACGATCCCAAGAGCAACGTGGGTAATTCCAACACCAGAAGTAGTAAGCTAAAATGTAGCCTTCATGCTTGCCAGGGTAGTAAGTCCTGGATAGAGCTAGATAGACCGACTACAACACATGACGCTTAACTGCAATTGATGCTTACCCGACGTTAAGCTTGTGTCATGGGAGTAGGTATGTAATGCTTATAAATTTAGATGGGCAGCACTGCAATCACAACTGACGTTTCACCAACATTACGCCTGCATAATGTCTTTTTCATAGGAGCTCCGAAACCTGTCTTGGCTCTGTGGTACATTCCTTGATTGTCACGCAGAATGCTTGGGTTCGATTCTTGATGGGACCTAAAAATATATTCTTTGCATTCGTCGAGGCCAACGCTGCTGATGTCGGTTTTTCTCAACGCTCTCGCATTAAATTGGGAATGCCTGTTCTCGCCGTTCCTTAATAGAAAAAACTGTCAAACACCTGTGGTTCAAAGCTGCATACCAGGGCACATGGTATACGGTTTTGTGCCACACGTGTTTGGAGGAAAGGGCTTGAAGTCGTACGCGACGGGATTTTCACATAACTCATGTCATGACTATGAAGTCATAATCGTCAAACCCTCTTACCCTCCCATCTCCTACTAATTTTGGTATACACCAAGTTAATGAGGGGATCACGAGAGCACTCAGGTGCAGGCGGATAGATAGTTATATAGATAGATAGATAAATAGATAGATAGATAGATAGATAGATAGATAGATAGATAGATAGATAGATAGAAGATAGATAGATAGATAGATAGATAGATAGATAGATAGATAGATAGATAGATAGATAGATAGATAGATAGATAGATAGATAGATAGATAGATAGATAGATAGATAGATAGATAGATAGATAGATAGATAGATATTGACGCAAGACAGACGCAGTATTCAAACTACGCACGCTAGTCGTGCGCCCCCCCCCCCAAGAGACCAGCGGCCCGACGATGAGACAAGAAAAGGCCGTGACGGCGCGTGCCTCCTCAGCACGGGATTTTGACGAAAAATAAGTGGTGCGCCGCTCGAGGGCTTCTCGGAGATTGATTCCTTTTTTGCTGACCACCTGTTAAAACGCTGCTACATTTTTCTTTACTTTTCGGGCCCAAGTTAGCCCCAATATACAGTTACTCTCACATAATTTGGATTGTGTGTAACAATTTTGGTGGAGGAGCCGGTTAATGATCCCAAACCCAGTTGGACTTCTAGGAAGCAGCCCGTAACCACTACCAGTCGAACCAATTGTGCTCACGCCTGTTCATCAGCGCTCCAGCCGTCGTTTACGTGGTGAACCGCCGGAATTTCCCTTGCCACCAGAGCCTAGAGTGTCTCATGCTGTCTCCGGTGAGAGTACCGAAATGTCCTCTCCAAGCACCGCCGCATACGTCGTTTCGTCTCCAGTCGCTGCCACGCACGTCGTTGTCGATGAGCCACGGACGCCCGACCCTTTTCATGGCGATGCTCATGAACACGCCGAGGATTGGCTGGAAAGTTTTGAGCGCGTCGCCAACTGCAACAGATGGACCGAAGAACTGAAGCTCCGCCGCGTTTATTTCGCGTTGCAGGACAGTGCACGAACGTGGTTCGAAAACTATGAAGGTGCCATTCGATCGTGGGATGACTTCCGACGGGAGCAACTGGTCACATACATGAGCACAGACTGCAAGGAAAGAGCTGAAGCTCTCTTGCAAGCAAGAAACCGGCGCAACAATGAAAGCGTCGCAATGATTGTGGAAGACATGTGCCGGTTATTCTGCCGGTCTGATCAAAATATGAGCGAAGACAAGAAACTTCGCCACCTGATGCGTGGGGTGAAGCAGGATATTTTTGCTGGTTTGCTCCAATGCCCCCCACGGAACGTCGCCGAATTTCGCACCGAGGTGACAGCGGTTGAAAAGACTCTGCAACAGTGAGCGAGGCACTACAATCGAGATGATAACGTCACATCTGTAGACGCGGTGTCAGGAGTCTTCGGGAATGGCATCGATGTGTTACGAGAGCTCATTCCATCGGTGGTTCGAGAAGAGCTCCAGAAGCTAAGCGGCAACCCCTCAACAGTCTCGTCATTAGCGGAAGTTGTTCGGGAGGAAGTGACACAGGCAGTCCGTGAGCAGCAGTCACAAGCACAGCCTGTTCGAGCGTTGGTTCCGATGCATCCCGCAGTCTCGTACGCTGAGGTGCTGAGAGGCGCCCCTGTACCTCCTTTCGTCGCCCCTGGACCTTATTTCGCCGCATCAAGGACGCATCTGCCGAAACCTCGATTCCCGCTGTCCCCAGCCGAGACGAGGATCCGAAATCCTGATATATGGCGCACTCCTGATCGAATTCCGCTTTGTTATCACTGCGGCGAAGCTGGCCACCTTTGCCGGATGTATGAATATCGCCGAGCTGGACTTCGGGGTTTCCCGTAAACGCTGCCTGTCCATGGAATGGGGAACGACTCTTTGAAATCTAGGAGTACTTGTGAACGCGTCAAGGTACTCACTCCTCGCAGCAGCATCAGTCTCTGTCGACAGCACCACTGAGGTATCGGTCACCAAGTCCGCACCCATCTTCAAACTCTCCGGGGTGACTTCCCCAAAGCCCGCTGCGGGAAAACTAGAATCGGCGACCTGGGGAAGTAAGGCCGCTGCCGACGCAAGAAAACAACCTCCCGTGCCGATTTCAAAATGTGATCATGTACACGAGACTACGTGCGGAAACGGTAACGGCTACGAAACAAATGCTTTGGTAGACACGGGCGCAGACTATTCCGTCATGAGCAGGGGACTTGCCAGAACACTGAAAAAAAGTGCTGAACCCTTGGATAAGACCATCAGTGTGAACTGCCTGGGGACACCTTATCGATCCGGCAGGCATGTGTACCTCTAGAGTCGGAATACGCGGCTTCACCTACGTCGCCAGCTTCATTGTCCTGTCGGAGTGTTCAAGAGATGCAATTATCGGAATAGACTTTTTTGCAGGCCAATGTCGCAGTGATAAACTTGCAGGAAATGTGCGTCTCGTTCTCGACAAAACACGCAATCGCGACATTCGAGAGTGAAAAACGATTCGATGCACTCCAGATTGCAGGTGATGATGTACCTGTACCTCCAAGATCCATAATCGTTGTTACCGTAAAAAGCAATGTGTACAAGGACTATGAAGGAATGGCTGAAAGCAATACTTGGCTATTACTCAAAAAGGGATCTGTGCAGCGAGCGGTATTGTACGACTGCGTGATCGGTGTACAAGTGTCTTCCTGACAAATTTCCGAAATGAGGTGCAACATCTTGTGAAGGGAACTGTTGTTGGTCACTAGCACGATTACGTTCTGGTTGTGAATTTGAATTATTCTTAGAATGCACCACTACACCCTGACGGTATAGATTGCATACCCACATCGAAGCAACCCTATCACCGAACCATAAACGAAAATTCGAGTGCTTTATACGGGAGTACACCTCGTGTTTTTCCACGTCATCGAAAGTGCAAAGAACATCCATCACCAAACACTGCATCATAATCGATCAATCCGCTAGACCTATTTGCCAGCACCCATACCAAGTGTAACCAAAAGAGAGAGAAGTCATCAGAGGCTAAGTTGAAGAAATGCTTAGAGACGACGGAATTCAACCATCGGCCAACCCATGGGCCGCACCTGTAGTGCTGGTAAAGGAAAAGGACCAGACCTTGCGCTTCTGCGTTGACTACCAAAAATTGAACGTCGTCACAAAACGGGATGTCTATCCTCTTTTAAGGATCGATGACACCCTTGACCGACTACGAGACGCTAAATTCTTTTCCTCTCTAGACCTCAAGAGCAGATACTGGCAGATAGAAGTGAATGAACGTCATCGCGAGAAAACTGCTTTCGTCACCCCAGATGGGTTATACTAGTTCAAGGTACTCCCATTTGGCCTGTGTTCCGCACCCGCCACATTTCAGCGGATAATGTACACTGTGCTGTCTGGGTTAAAATGGCAGTTCTGCCTTGTTTGTCTCGATGACGTCGTGATCTTTTCGGCCACCTTCGATCATCATGTGGAACGACTGCGGACTGTGCTTAAAGCGATTAGTTCAGCAGGGCTGACGATAAAACCCCGAAAGTGCCATTGTGGTTTTCATGAACTGCTCTTCCTCGGTAATGCCGTTAGCTCTGAAAGCATTCGATCTGACCCCGAAAAGACAGCAGCTGTAGAAAAGTTTGCTAGACCAACGGATAAAAGGGCTGTGAGACGATTCTTAGGACATTGTGCCTATTACAGAAGATTCAACAAAGATTTTTCGAAGATTGCGGAACCACTAACCCGACTGATGAAAGAAGACACTCCTTTCACCCGGACAAGCGAGCACGAAAACGCGATCAATGAGCTACGACAGCGACTCCTAAACCACCCCGTCCTTGCACATTTCCACGAAGAAGCCGAAACAGAGATTCACACGGACGCAAGCAATTTGGGACTAGGCGCCGTCCTCGTGCAGCTGCAAAAGGGAGAGGAACGAGTGGTCGCATATGCTAGTCGCACTCTTTAGAGAGCTGAAATAAATTATTCGGTGACGGAAAAAGAATGTCTGGCGGTAATATGCGCCATACAGAAATTCCGACCGTACTTATATGGTGGACCATTTCGAGCAGTGATCGATCATCACTCGCTGTGCTGGCTCGCAGGCCTAAAGGACCCTTCTGGGCGACTTGCTAGATAGAGCCTCAGGCTGCAAGAATACGACATAACAGTCGTGTATACAAGCCGGGTCGCAAGCACAATGATGCTGATTGCTTGTCACGCGCACCAGTGGAATCAGCACCTGTGGAAGATGGAGACGACTTCCCGTTTCTTAGAGCCGTCAGCACCGCAGACATGACTGAATATCAACGATTGACGCGGAGTTGCTTCAACTGATCAAGAATCTCGAACGACAACCCGAGCGTGTTCTTCGAGTTTTCGTCCGGGGATTGTCCTTGTACCTGATGAGAAACAACATTTTATACAAGAGAAACTTCGAGCACAGCAGGGAGAAATTTCTATTCGTCGTTCCTTCGGCCTTGCGACCCGAAATCTGGGAAGCCTGCCACGATGACTCACCAGCAGGACACCTCGGAGTGGGTAGAATATTGGCTCGCATCCGCACCAAGTACTACTGGCCAAAGTTACTGAATGTCGTGCAGCATTATGTGAGGACATGTAGAGATTGCCAGAGACTCAAAACGCCTCCATGGAAACCTGCAGGATTTCACCAACCAATAGAACCCCCTAAATCTCCGTTTGAACAAGTAGGAATGGATCTACTTGGTACATTTTCTACTTCATCAATGGACAACCGATGGATAGTAGTGGCGACAAACTACCTAACCCGGTATGCCGAGACAGCCTCTCTCACCAGGAGCACGGCTATAGAAGTCGCTGAATTTTTCGTCACTAACATTGTACTACGGCATGGTGCCCCAAAGGTGGTTATCACGGATCGAGGAACTGCATTCACAGCCGATCTGATGCAGTCTATTATGAAACTTACCCACACATGTCATAGGAAAACAACGGCTTACCACCCCCAAGCTAATGGGCTAACCGAGCGACTCAACAGGACTCTAACCGATATGTTGTCCATTTACGTTCACTTTGAGCACCGTACGTGGGACAAGATACTGCCGTACGCCACTTTCGCTTATAATACTGCTGTGCAGGAGACTACTAAAGTGACGCCATTCCAGCTAGTCTGTGGTCGAATAGTTACCACACCATTAGATGCAATGCTGCCTGTAAGCGACAATACAGAGCACAATACAGAGCTAAAGTTACAAATGAGTGAAAAAGTAATTTTATGATTCACTATAGTGTCTTCATTCTGTTTGGTTCATGCCAGAATCACTGCTAAAAACTCATTGATACAGAGCAAAATAAAATTTCAAAACCGGGAACATTGACGTGCACAACAAAATGTTCAAGTTAACTGTGTAACAGGCATGTCTCAGAAAGTAAGCCAACATCACAGGTTACTAACCAGTAAACCTTTATGTGCGACTTTGCAAAACATGCTCGACACGTGTTTCCCAAGTAATTTATTTCGCAGTACTGCAATGTAGCAGAAGCTATCTTGAGTGTTATTTGTGGTTCCTTTCATTTTATTAATAGGACTGACATCCAAAACTTGGACCTGCTGACGTCTACTGATGTTACACAAGCCTGGGGCAAGTTAAAGACGAATGCACTATATGAGGCCTGTAAACTCAAAGAACTGTGCCATGTACAGTGTGAACCGCTGCCAAATCTGGGCACCGAACAACAAGAAGAAATATGCCAGCGACTGATTGCGACAGCACACTAGAGTGCATTGGGGCTGAATCAGCGTGGCAGAATGCACCATATTGAAAGCAATCAAGTTCGCGAGTGTGCCACTATTCAGGAGCAAATTTTAATCAACCACATCATGAAGAATGAAATGGAACAATACAGTAAACTAATATTCTATGACGTGGCATTCAGTGATGCAACAGCAATGAGAATTTATAAGTTTTCCAAAAATGACCTTGCGAAAAATGAGCTTCAATTCTACAACACACACATTGAACTCTCTGAAGAGGAGGCACTTCTAATGTGCACTGAGACAATGCATCAGGACAACACAAAGCAGCGAAAAGTTCGAAAAGTGAGGATAACAGGGAGCATATGTCACGCTTATTTTACATACATTCCAAAAGATCCAACATCTTGGGAAAGCAAGGTGTCCAAAATGCTCTCCGAAAGCTTCTGGGGAAATAACGCTACTCGTTATGGTAAACACTGTGAATAATCAGCCATTGAGAAATACAGTAGCATAACCAGAAACGACGTTTCAAAGATCGATTTTGCTACCCAAGGTCCCATGGCTTGGATACAGCCCAGATGGTGTTGTTTTCAAGAATTCCAACCCTGCAATTTTGTTGGAAGTCAAGAGCCCTGTACTGGGAAAAACTTCAACTGCTGCCCAATTCGCTACGCAAAAGAAGATTGCCTACATAAAGAAGAACGGCAAAAACTTCACTGTGAACCCTAGGCATGCATACTTCTCATAGGTGCAGCTTGGCATGTTTCTTTTGAACTTAGCTGTTACACATTTCATAGTGTATTCAGAACTGGAGTCGATGATATTAACTGTGCATATAAATTATGACCATATCGACAAACTTGTCCGCAAGCTGCAGTTTGTGTATTTCAAGCATGTTTAGCCGAAACTTGCTCAGCTTGCTTAAGAATGAGCAGGCTATGCATTTCTGTTCAGTAACATTTGGCCTCGTTTACCTGCTCTGCCATGTTAAGTTCTTAAGGACTGAGGCTAGGGTAAATTTCATAAAATCAGGTTGTTTGTGATGATAGAGCTTTCCTTAACACTATTTAGTTCTCCACACATTTTTGTGTGTTTTGATGAAGCTGAACGACCTGGCTTTTGAAGACCAACTGACGAGCAGCCAAGTCCTTTTTTTTTCTCAGAGCGTACACAACCTGGGGTTCCTGGCTCAAGTGAATATAAGGGTGCTTTAGCAAGTTAGTATCTATTCATTGTTACGTCATTGCGCACCACTTAGATTACGAAGACTTTTGTAGGACCAATGTGATACCATACTTTCACAATGTTTCCCATAGCCTGAAAAGACAGGGGGCCGTGTCTGAGTGCAAGCGGTTCTTCTGGCACCCATTAAGTTCTCATCACTTTGCAGGGCAACAAAAAAATTGTGACTGGAACAAATGCTTGCACAACTAACCACACGAACAAGTTTGTGGATTGTGTCCAAAAAGTGGTGGTGTGATACCGCTCTCGTGCAGAAAGAATTACGAAGGCCAGAGGGGATGGTGCCTTAATGAATGACTCCGGGAGCAGAACAACACTGTGCACAAATCTGTACAAGGACACCTAAGCTTGCATTGTCAAGAATGCAGATGTCAGCCGAAGTCCCATGAAACCAAGGTGGTCACTATACACAGGTATTAGATATGCGAAATCATTGAGGTGTCAGAGATTATTCGACTGCGGAATGGCTGCGTCAATATGCCATCTGTGGGGCCAACACAGAAGGATGTAATGTACCTGTATTCGTAATGTAGGGTTGTGCGATAGGTATGTGATTTCTCCGCATGTGTGATTATCAGCAGAGTACTGTTTACATTTTTATAAATCAATCTCTGTCAACATTTTTTTTTCTAACCTTGAAACACGATTGTACAAAAGCATCATGTGTCCGTCTAAGAAACTAAGTTAAAAGTTTGCGCTTGTGTCCGTGTGGTTCAGTCTTTGTCGTCTAAGCGGTGTGCAATAACTTAAAAATCAAGTTAATGGTTTTTAAAATTGCAACCAGTAGTTCTTATTAGCGTAACAGACTTCCAGAAAAGTATTATGGCTACTTAAATGTACTTGACGCTGCTTTTCTTAACATTTAACATTTGTCATTCACTTAGGCCTATTGCCTTGTGTGTCCAGGACGTGCATGTAGGCGCTGTTCTGCGCATCCATTTTCAGTTTAGTTGCACTATTGTTGATTTCGTTGTGGAGGCAAATTATATTCTCCGTTTATTTATGTGGAGCTTCCACAAACCGTGATTTCGAGTAATTCTATCTGCCCAGAATGCAAAGAAACCATGGAACATATAGAGAACACAATGTATTATGTTTATTTAAATGAAAAGCCCCTAAAACTGCCATCTTTGAAACTGTTCTGACTATTTAAAAGGCCTGCATGGCCGCACTGAACACTATCAACGCCGTTTGGGCGTAACGCTGCGATATGATTTGGTGCAATTGACCGCCATTATCAGTATTCGGCCAATAGAGATGGAAGTTACAGCAAAGCAATCCAGGAACAAAGAAAGGGAGATGACTCATGTCATGATTTCATGGCAGATGATCTATTCGAACAAAACAAGAAATAAACTTTTTTTTCACTTCAGCTCTTTATAGGTCGAAGCTATTTTTTGTTACCTTTGACCAATTATCGGAGCAACCTAAAAAATTTGGCAGATCTGACATACCATGAGAATCTTATGTTATACGAAACAATGGAAGGGAAGTGACTGTGCTGTAATTGATTCATTCAGTAAAACATTACAAAATGATGCTAAAGCTATGGAGAAATGTTGTACACACGCACAGTCATGCATTTTATATAACCAGTTGTTAAGAGTTCCGTAACAATACCAACAGCAACGTGGATATTACCAACATCAGAAGTGGCTAACTGATATGTATCCTTTATGCTTGCAAGGACAGTAGTCCTGGCTAGTGCAACCTAAACTAACTTTGGAGGATGGCACCTAATTCCAAATGATGTTAACTCGACATGACGCCTGCATCATTGGAGTACATGGGTAATATTTAGGTTTATATAATTAGGTAGCAAGCACCACAATTGACACTGCACTGGCATTATGTCTACACAGGGCCTTTTTCCAAAACTGTTTCGAGACCTGGTGTGGTACTATGGTAGAATGTTTAAATGCCCTAAAGAATCACCAATGTTTGTTCTCGCCATTCCTAGGTAGATAAAAACTGTCAATCACCTTTCTCGCATTACCTGTCTACCACGACCCATGATAACAGGTATGGGCCACAGGTGTCTTGAAGAAAGGTTTAGACAATGTACGTGACATGATTGTCCCATTATTCATATCATGATCAGCCACATATATTCTCAACACCCTCTTATCCTTCCATACCAATTTTGGTCTACCCCAAGTCAAGGAGGCGATAATGAGGCATAGCATCCAGGCTTAGGCGGCAAAACAGATGGCCTGCAGTTTGCTAAGAAATACTTCCAATTTAGGACAGAAGATAAATTCTTCCTCAAATAAACCAAACATCAATACGCAGCTACCAAACTATAATGAGGTAATGACGAAATGTACATGCTTCGTTAAACAATTGTGAAAAATGTCAACAGTGGATAGATTGTTATGATTTAGTTCCAGTGCAGGAACATGCTAATGCACAAAATGAAACAAACCCAAACACTTTACATGCAGTAAAGAAAAAATGCATGCTACTGAAGCCTTAGAATACATGGGAGATATGGGCCTTCCCTCTGCTCTTAAGATATGTGTAATGTCACTCGTCATGTGCTCTATACACAGCCATGGTGTGAGCAGTCGGAAGCATCAATGGGTTTGTGAATAATAATGTGGTAGCATTAAAGAGCTCGTTTCCCAGAAATTTTGGCGTCGGGATCGTTGGTTGTGAGTGAACAATCATCTTGTCCATGATAGAAAATCCAGATATATGCGAATAAAATAAGTAATGAATTTACGGGTCCGAGTGAGGATAGAGCTCAGGCCATTTGCGTGGCTAGCAGGTGTTCTACCAAACAGCTATGCATATACTTAGGAGTACATCGAAAATAACTTCCTCAGCTCGGAAATGCAGTTAAAATTACTCTTATCACAAACACATGTGTCCTGGGTGGGGGGGGGGGGGGGGGTACAACTGTGCATCGACACAGAAGAAAAAGAAGATGGCTTTCGTTTTCAAGTCTTCTTAGGTGATTGCCCAAGGGACCCTGTGTGTCGGTCCGTTAACTCAATAGTCTTTACATAGCACAATGGTGTGTTATATCTCATGTTGTGGTGCTCAGCTTCTTAAGCTTCTTCATTGACCTCTTCATTGACCTCAGTTTTTGACTACCTGCATAAGTTCTATTACATTTCATTGTGAACACAAGTTCCATATTATCACTCGAACCTTTTCTCAGAGAAAATAGGGGAGGAGAGATTTACAATTTCACCAATCACAATAAATATTTCATCAAGGGCGCCGACAACTTCCCGTGGTACAGGTTTCTTCAGAACTTTAAAAACTTTTATCCTCTGGATGGCACGCTCGACGTGCACAGGTGCGCTGGCTATTTTTAGAGTGTTTTCCGAATCCTTCACCATGAACTGTAGCTGTCCACGAAGAAATGGAGGCTGCACAACCACCAGCCCAAGGTTTTCACATAGCGAGCCCAAGTTGAAACCTTTGTCAATCATGACATCACCTTCAAAACAGTCGAGTTTTTCTAGATCTCCCGATTTCTCTACGTAAGTCCTGTCCGACGCTTGGCCTCGGAAACCGCTGCTCACAAAAGTAATTAAGCCAGCAGGTGAGACGCTAACAAGAAGCTTTGCTGTGTGTGTACCTTTGTAATGGGAGTATAAAATTCTACAAGAAGCACAGTGTGATTTTTCTACTGCAACCTCTGTGTAGTCTAGCACAACACGTACCTCTTTATATTCTTCAAAACGTTCAGGCAGATTGCTTTATATTTCTTGTTTGTTTGGCCATGGAATTGCACATTTCAGTACCACTGCAAGGTTAGACAGTGTGCTGTAGAAGTGGCGAGAGATGGTTGTGCGGCTCACAGAAAATAGTGGTGCCATACACACAAAGGGTAAGCAAGTTTTCAATCGCACAAGAACGAGAATGACTCCTTCAAGAGTATACATTTCAGCTACAACGTCTTCAGTCCTGCTCAGTTCATTACTAATGGCTACAAGCAAAGTCATTGATGACACACCAGTAAAAGCAAGCACAGTATTATCTGATGTCAACATATCTACAAGCCTGAACTGCTTCCCTATAATGGAGTCTACGTCGACCTGGGTTCCTTTGTCTTGTGTGCACATGATGTCTGGCACATCCTTCATGCACTGCGAAAGCTGAAGAAGGGCTTCTGCAACCTCCACTGTTGATACAGCTGTAGCAGTTGCACCGCTAGCACATGGATGTGATGCAGTTTCCTGGCCCTGCTCCTGTACCTGCACCCAAGAAATATTTCCCATAAAGACAAATTCAAGCCAATGCAAGCATGCTGAGAATCTTCTAATCCTTGAAAGAAATGACGTCAAAATGATTGAACTTGTTTTAGCTTGATTGCTATAAAAAGCAATTACATAGCTCGTTTGGCTTTGTAATTGTTTTTAAAGGCTTCGTAGCATCACATGTATACACAGTTGCCTAACGACTGATGATGCGTGCTATAGTGCGATGCCATGATCTTATACTCTTTATATCAATTTGTGCATACGGTTGAACCCTTTTATAAGAGGCATACACCGGGAAGCAATTCTTGTCATGTACACGACATGTCACTTATGAGCAGGGTACCACGTAAGCATTTTCTTATGAACTTCTATTTAAATCTAGGCACAATAGTGTCACTTATATCCAACTGTTTCTTACATTAGCGTCTCTTATAAATTGGTTCGACTGTATCAGTGTTCTGGCATTTCACTCCCTGCTTATCTTGTCAACTGCTTGACTCATTGTTTCTGTGATAAAGTGGCATGTTGAGATTTTCGACTACGGAGCAAAATATGAGAAAATTTAAGGTACCTGCTGCAACAACCCTATTTTGAAACAAGAGTATTAATGCTTGCAATAGGTGAAATGTGGCATATTTTTTTTTCCTGAAGCGTCTCTAATAATCAGTAGAAGTTTTCACTTTATGTTCAATGATAATGCATAAGTTGATATGCATTCCTTGAGCCGTTTTGTAACTTTACCATGTGAATACCTTGCATACTAGCTCGTGCTGCTCACTTCATTCTCCGCTGTCGTCCTGCCAGCTATTAATCGTGCCAACATCGAAGGTTAGATCAGTGTACGGCTTATGGAGGTAAAAAAGTTGCCAGAGGGCGTAACATTGCTTTGAGGGATACGTGCTTCAATCGATTGACATAAAGTTGTTCTCTCTGGTTAGTATAAATCCTTATTTTAGTTTCCAAGCTTTCACCCTGGATGCATATAACTACAATAGCACTACATATTACAGCATATGATTGAGCCTTTACATCACAAAGGGCTCCATCGGGGTTCTCATCATAAGGTGACACATGCACAGGTTGAGCAAGCTCCCAATATGTTCCTTGAGAAGTTGATCCTGCACAGAAGTAAAATGAAAGAATTCGTAAACATTCTGCATTACAAAAGAGCATACAGGCACAGTGACAGCTCAGTGTGTACTTACGATATGTTGAACATGCAAGCCTGAGGCAGTGTATAATAAAGAGTGATTGAAAACTGCTTTATCTTGGCCATAGCACGACATGGGTATACTTTGAATAGTTGTAGATTGGTTTACATTTTCTAGCCCCAGATGAGTGCAAGCAGCTCTACTGAGCAGCACATTTTTATTCTTGTTTGCAGTGATGTAGTCTAGCCATGTGAGTAATGCTTTAAGTTAGCCCTGTTATGTCCTGAATTTCAAGATATTATCTGGCATCACAGGTTGGCAAACTCACAAGTGAACTCCCTCAAACTCGAAGTGGTGAGTCTGTGTATGAGTGAGTCGGGGTAAGTAATTTAGTCAATTTGAGTCCGATTGAGAAAATGTTTTGTAAGCCTGAGGCCGAATGAGCCCTAAGGGCAAAATGTATTTGCCGAGCGTGAGTTAGCTCCAATGTTTTGCCGGCATACGTCTGACATTATACATCTTATGACCACCTGAAATCACTGCAAAGAAGCCAATTTTTGGAGAGTAAAGGAGTGTAACTGAAAGCTCTCACTTCCTGTCCTGTCATTTCTTCACTGCTTCAGCTGGAGCACGAGAAAATGCCGTTTGGATGAAGTCACAAGCTACATTTTATGCCTTGTAAGTTTTTTTTTTGCTGCAGACTTTTTACAACATGCACTCGAAACTGCACAGCAGCTTTTTTATGTAAAATAGTCAGAGCGATAAATTTTGGCAGCCAATCAGTCTGGCTCGTTTACGGTTCGTCAACCATGCATTTCTGCAGCCATCTGTTGCATTTTTTAAAGACTTAGGCAGTTTCAAGTTTCTTTCTAATGTGATTGCAAGGCACAGACTCAACACAAAAGACAAACAGAGACAAAAGGGCAGTGTGAACTCTACATAAGGACAAACAATGTCACCAAAACGCGCTCTGTGTATGTCTTCTTTGTGCCTTTGTTTCTCGAAGTGGTGAGTGCACGTTTCAACCAATTGCTAATATTGGTGTCATGCACTTATGCATAAGTGCATAAGTGCATAAGTGCATTTATGCATAAGTGCATAAGTGCATGCATTATGCACTTATGCCCTAAGCATTTTATTCTATTGTAAGACTAAAATTAATGTTCTGTACACCTTTTTGGCTTTCCCTGTCTGCTGTGCCTGACATATAAAACGAGCTATCGGTAAATTTTCCTCCTGTCTCTGTACAATCTTTCATCAAATTGTATTATTTCGTTCGTAACAGCACCATCGGCTAGCACATTTCGTCTGATACGGTGTCGAAGTGCCGACAAGATCGTAGAGCACGTTCAGTTTTGGGACGTTGAACCCCACAAATCAATCAAAATCACGTTCAGACAGCTCAGATTCTGTGCAGCACACCGGCTCCCATAGGTCGCTCGGGGCAAGAGGGCATGACGAGTGCCGCGACTTTTATCAGCTGGAAGCCACTGTAACAACCCCGCCCATGATGCGTGGACGCGAGCGTGAGGGCACAGGCATACCGCGTGCTACGTGAGCCCTGACACCTTTAATAACGTATATATTTGAAAGACAAGATTAAATTTGAGGCTCCAAATGCCAAAAGAGCCCCGTCGCACAAACCAGTTCTGTTTGAAACACGGCTGTATTTCTCATATCATATATGAATGCAAAGCTTCGGGCTTTAGTGTTTCTTTTGTTACGAATACTCAGCTCATCAAGGCTTTCCGTAAAAAATCAATAAATATCTCAACACCGCGTTGTATACGTGGGCGAACGTGGTGAACGCTCGACGCAAAGCACGCAGCCTCAATTCGCATTGCGCTGCTGGTCACGTCTCGGGCGCCTATATTGTATACAGGAAGCGCTGTTCTCTCTCTCTCTCTTTAGCACGCTGCAGACTCCTCTAAATATCTATGCCCCGAGAATTCAGTTCAGAAGTGCCGGAGCGCTGTCTCGTACCGTTAAGATTAAACAGCGCATTCAAGCACACGAGGACAGTGCTGCGTTACGGCACTGCGGAATTTCAACAACTCTTCAGGTAATAATGCCGAAAGGGTATACTCATTTCTAATCACATGTATTTAGAAATAAACGCCACCCGCCACAGTGGGCTTGTGGTTAAGGTGTTCGACTACTGAACAATAGGTCGCAGGATTGCATCCCGGGTGCGGCGGCTCCAATTTCGATAGAGGCGAAAATGGTTGAGGTCCGTGTACATAGATTTCGGTGCACGTTAAAGAACTCCAGGTGGTCGAAGTTTCCGCAGCCTTCCACTACGGCGTCTATATTTTTGTTTCCTAAAATATTGTTTAATTAGATCTGTTTAATAATTACATTTTGAAGGAATAAAGATGAATAAAAAATTTCAATGAGAAAGTTGTAGAGCTCTTTGCAAAACGTCCCATTAGACAGTTTCCAACATTATATCTGTTAATTGTTACGGTTTTTCTGCTAACTACAAATGCCCGCAAAATAAAAAAAAATACCACATGACAAACCTGCTGGCGCGGCAGCGCGCGCCGTGATTCTGATGCTATCTAACGTACCGCCTACGAACGATACGCATCCCTCTCCCTGGTTCATGACAGCGAGAAGCAGTCTCAGCAGTTATCGCTTTTGTGGCCGATAGCAAAACGTGTTCATCGCAAAGCCACCACCATCGTTGGGATTCTGTTGACAGAGCACAATGGGGCAAATGCTGATTGATTGATTGATTGATTGATTGATTGATTGATATGTGGGGGTTTAACTTCCCAAAACCACCATATGATTATGAGAGACGCCGTAGTGGAGGGCTCCGGAAATTTCGACCACCTGTGGTTCTTTAACGTGCACCCAAATCAGAGCAGACGGGCCTACAGCATTTCCGCCTCCATCGAAAATGCAGCCGCCGCAGCCGGGACTTGATCCCGCGACTTGCGGGTCAGCAGCCGTGTACTTTATAGCCACTAGACCACCGCGGCGGGGCTATGGTCGTTCGTACCCGGAAGGTTAGGGAGCACTAAAATCAACGTGCGCACTGGCGCGCGAGCGGCGTTGTCACGTGGTATTTATTTTTTTGTATTTCGCGGGCATTTGTAGTTAGCAGAAACACACGAATAATAAACAAATATAAAGTTCGAAAATGTCTACTCAGACGTTTTGCAAACCGATCTATAACTTTCTCATTGAAGTTTTTTATCCTTTTCGATCTTTTAAAAGTTAGTTATTAAGCATATCCAATTGAACAATATTTTAGAACAAAAATATTCTAATTCCAGGCAACGGTCAGCAACATGCATTTGGTCGCGTCGTAACTGCGTGTGTCGGCATATTTTTTAAACTCTGGCTAGAGATAGGTGGGGCACCCTAAATATATACGTCAAGCGCCGTGGCGGTCTTTTTTAAAAGCACCAACAAACTTATTTCTGCCTTACCTCCTCCGCACAGAAATCGCTTGATTCGATGTCCCGAAACAAACCAAACAAGTAGAAAAGCTAGCCGCCATGCGCGATTACAGAGCCAACGCGAAAACGCAACAAGGCGCGAAAGAAGTGAACAAAAAGCTGCGGCTCAGCGAGGCCACGGACGGTGCTTGCAACTAAGCAAAGGTTTCATCATCGCACGCGCTTCCTATAGAGAGATTGCCGCTCAAGGAGGTGGACGTATAATGTGCTTTGGCTGATGGTGTCGTCGAGCTCGGGGTCATCGCCTGCGCGAGAGATTGATTCGGATCTCGCCGGTGGCTTAGCTCTGTATGAAAACTGCTTGCCCCGCCGCATTACCTTCATTTGTGATACATTGTTAGTTTACCGCCTCCCTGCCGACTCAGTGAACTGCTATAGTGTCCAGATTGTAAATCGTATAGCCCTTTCTTCAATTCATCCTCCACTTTTGTCGCGCGCCGGCTGCAGCCGTTTTACCTCCCCTTTTATTTATTTAGTAAAGCGGTGCTCGCAAACTTCAGGCACCTTCTTCCTCAGCCTTCTCTCCATTTCCACGAGCTTCTGACAGCGATAACTGAGAGAGAGAGAGAGAGAAAGTCGAGGGCTTTTGCGTGCCGTTGCCGCGACATGATTACAAGGCACGCCGCAATGTGGCGCCTCCTGGTAATCTGGGCTCCCGTGGAATTTCTTGAACGCGTGTGCCTGAGAATTGAAGGAAAGCTTGAATAAGAGAGAACAAATATGAAAATACCACAAATAGGACAAAAAATATAAGACTAAAATTTTACACTGACGTCACTCACCCGCGGTGCGATGACACTTTTCTGGCACAACGTTTGTCGGCTGTTCAGACGGAAAGCTATCTTAAAAAAACAATCCTGACCAAGTATAATAATAATAATAATAATAATATAATAATAATAATAATAATAATGATAATAATGATAATAATGATAGTAGTCTGGCCAGGAGATAACATAATCTTTTGGTTTTTTTGATATTGAACATGGCACTAGACATACAGATCGTTTTCTTTCTATTTAAGTGAATATATTACAATTGGGTAAGCGGTAAATGTGAATTCTTCCACAGAGCAACCCTCGCATCCCCGCGTGCAAAATTTATCGGAGAATAATGCGTAAGCTGCGCATCCCGACAACATGCGTATCTGAGGATATAAAATGTTCGCACACGGGTTTTTTTTTTTCTTTGTCCAAGCTGATTTTCTTTATTCATCTACCACGTATACACGTACAGGTGCATCTGCTTCGTCCTTTATACTGGCAAGTATAGCCACAAGCTACAGGTGGACACAGCCAGGGCTTCCAGGTGCTTCAGCTCTCCGAGGTTGCGGTGACTCCAGTTACCACCATCACAGCCTTTTTTTTTTTCTCGACGAATGCGCAATACCAAAAGTCTCGAAGAGGATGTCGGCCGAGGCTTTAGTCGATTCCATTTTCCGTTTCTCTTTCTGCCGAACTCCGGTTGCGCACCGTACTGACTAAAGCAGGCACACTGCCAGGGAAAATAAGGTTTCCGTTCCGCGCTGCTGGCACCTACGGCAGAAAGTGACAGCGTGCCACCCCTTTCCACTCTTCTTGTTTTGTTTTTTTTTTGTTTGCTTCGCGTTATTTCGAGCAGCCTTCCTAACCATGCAGCTGTTCGAGACGGAAGGTAGTAACCAGCTGTTCTAGAAAACTCGAACGAGAAACTAGTGATGTGAGCGCGCTGTGCACGGAACGAACGGACGGCAACGCGAAGGTTCAAGGGTGGGCAGCGTCCACCGCTCGCTCCGTCCAATTTCACGCGTTCCCTCGCTATGGCGCCGAGCACGTTAGCGCGAAAACGCCGGGACGCAGTGCATGACTGGCGACGTTCACGCAAGCGTAACGTCTGCTTCGTGGGCTTGGCAATGCCTTTGCAAGGACTCGGACGAACAGTGATGCTTTCCGAAGAAATTCAGCACGACGCAAGTGAGCGTGCGAAAGAGAGGAAAAAACAAACAAACAAGGGTAAACATAGCAACAGCACACACACCCGCGCGCACACCCACAAAGATCAATGGATAGAATAAACAAGCGCTTTCAAATCAACAACCGTGAAAGGAAAGTTACTAAGATAGTTTGACCAAGGTGGGCAAACCAGATGACGCATGTTGAATCGAAGAATATTAGGAACACTCGAGTAATCTCGAGCTGAAGGACCATTACCTTAAGTCATTTTTTATGGTTCCTGTTTTATTGCTCTTTACAGTGTCCAATTATGCAGGACAATGGTGAGTTAGGTGAAGTGATGAAATTAATAGGTTTGCATGCATAAAATCAAGTCAGCTCAGCGATGACAAAGATAATTGGAAATCATTGAGAGAGGCCTTAGACTTGCAAAATGTAGACATACGCGTTAAAAAGAGAAAATACGCTGCTGCCGATAATGGTGCAACGAAGATGACGCATGCAACATGCATTCCTACGTCAATGCGCGATAAATGATAAATCTTCGTTGCACCTAGCTGCGTTGCGAACCTACGCAGTTAGACGTCGAGTTTACAGCATAAAGATGGCGTACGGCCAATAGAATACAGATACCAAACCATGACATCCACAATGTTATAGCAGCGCTGCTTAAAGACGGGTATTTTCAAAGGCTTAGTAATTGCGTCAGGATAAGGTGCCAACACAAACGTACATAATTTGTGTTTGCAATGTTCATAGACTGTCGCGCCGCCTAGTGGTATTTAGGAGCGTCTTCTCGAGGATGGTCTGTAGGCAAATGCTCCCTTGTTCGGCTGTACTAGCATAGAGTAAGATAAACTCGGGCCAAAAAGCGGCCGAGCTACGCTGCTTCACCCCAGCCGTAAGATGGCAGCACATCACTGATTGCTTCAAGGAAACGTGCGTACTAGTTATTTACTACAGTACCTTTTCTAGTGCATTATACGTCTACGTGTTTTTTCGAATGTGATAGTGGCCTGAATTGGTCTTTATCGTCTGCGATTGTGCGGTACGATAACGTCGGGCTGGGATCAGGTATGCATCGTACGCGAGAGAAGTGCACATGACGTTGACGCGACGGCAACGTTGTCATGCTCGGTGTTCATGAGCATTTGCGGCAATGAAGAAGTACGGGCAGCAGCAGGGATATGCCATAAAATATGCGCGATAACGTGCCTGGCGTGCGTCGTGGTCTTCGCTTGTTTCGGCTGCTTCACAGCTTCGCTGCTAATAGGTATACGAATTCCACCAATACTATTGGATTGGATAAACTTTTATTATTGGATAAACTTTTATTATTGGATAAACTTTTATTGCCATCAATACTATGTTAAGTGCATATCGCATTTGTCGTTGAAGCCTTAACCTAACGTTTCTGGCATACTGCTCTTCGGCGCAAAGATCGTTTTTGTGCTCTTCCCTTCGCGGGCTGTTTTCGTGGATTGCTTCACACGAAAGAAAGCTGTCAGGAATGCTTCGCAGCACGTTTGTGAGAAAATTCGTTCTTGGCTCGAGAAATTGAGTCACCGCTCGCGTTGTCAGGTTTTCGTTGAGCCGCTACATGTATTAGAATTCGCTGCATGAGCCACACTTAGAAAGCTGTCAGGAATGCTTCGCAGCACGTTTGTGAGAAAATTCGTTCTTGGCTCGAGAAATTGAGTCACCACTCGCGTTGTCAGGTTTTCGTTGAGCCGCTACATGTATTAGAATTCGCTGCATGAGCCACACTTCGTGAAAAGTGCAGCTATGCTGAGTATCGTTGTCAGTGGATCGCAAATAGCTTGAAGCGCAAACGAGCGCAACAAGAGAGAAGTGGTGAATCTATAATAATGTTTGCTAGCTAAAGCTAGGACGTAATCATTGAGTAAACCCTCCTGCCTCGTTAAGGGCTTGCATGACACCTAAAATTGCTTTGTTTTTGCTGCGGCAAATGCTTGTGACTGTTTTTTCGCGAAAGAACGATGTAAAGTGTGCAGGAGAAAATTAGTGCGAATGTGTGAAGGAAAACGTAGCCAACATTTTTCTTTTCTTTTTTCGGTTCATGCCGGGCTCAATTGCTGAGGCAACTACTGCCGTGTTGCGCTGTGCTCTGTATGTGTAGTTGTATGCGTTATTTTCAGTTTTATTCTGCTGCTGTTCTTGTTCTATTGTTGCCTGTATGTTTATTTCTTGCGTGTAATTTGTAATCTTCATATGACAGCTGTATTTTCGCATCTCGCAGTGCAATGAACCCTTCTTTGTGCCTGCGTTTATCAAACATTAACAAAGTGTGCATGTACTTACCAAGAATATCACTTCAATATAAAAGTTTTCGTTCCTCCAATGATTATCATGTTTTAATTAAATTGTGTGCATAGACACACATTGGCATCGTGTGCTTGCCGCTCTAGCGGTGCAGCTAACACGAAGCTCATCGATGCATGCAAACTATGCGCTAAAAAAATATGCTATGGCCTCAGAGATGAGCACGCAAGTAAAGGTGGTCTCGGAGGCTGTATAATGATCCCAGTCACTACAAAATGGCCTTCAAGACAGTCTTGCCGTGGGAAGGAACCAAACCTGCGAGCTTCGAATAACGCGTTCGATGCTCTACCACTGAGCTACCACGGCGGCTATTCTCCCAGCCACTTTATTGGGTTTATACGTGAATTCAAGTGCGGGAGTGGCAATCAGCGCCTTCTGTAGCCGTGGCAGCGATGGCACTGACTGATACTCCCGCGCCTAAATTCACGTATTAGTGCCGAATAAGCACTAATTCTTTTACCAGCACAGACTACCAAACTGGATGTTTGTCTTCATTTTGAGCGTCCTTCTTTTCGCCATGTCACTTCTCTCTCCCTCTCTCTCTCTGTCTCTCTCTCATTCGCTTTCGATTTCTTAACCTTCTCAGTCAACCCCCTGCATTGAAGTATGATGGGTACCATTTTGCCAGAAAAAGGCCTTTACGTACGGGCAGAACCTTTGCGTGGAGCATAGCTATACATACGAATGATAAAACGATACACTATATAAAGTGCCGGCCGGCCCGCGCAAGCAGTTCGTCGGAGGGGCGGAAACCGCAAGTAGCGAACGGAGTTTTTTTTTCCTTTTTTTTTTCGCGGCCAGCCATATGGGCACCATGTTTTGTTGTCGTTTGTTTGGTTTTCTTTTGTATTATTCATAGCCTCCCACTGTCTGCCTACGTCAGCTCTCTCGACGCCCTGCCATCGCTCAGAAAGAAACGCAGATCTGAGTGCGCGCATGCTTTGTGCTCGTGGCAGGAAAGCCCCGGAATCGGACACGCGAGGCGATTCTCGAGACGTAAACAACTGGCTCTCCGCAGAAGCAGTAGCGACTGCCGGCGCTACCGGGAACGCGAGGCCAACGCAACGAAAAACACGGTTATAGACTCACTCTAGACGAGAAGCCGGCTCCGGTGAAATTACGCGGATGTTACAGTTGCCGAATATTGTGCACAGAAGGCACGCCATCGTCACGCTGTTTACGCTTAGAATCGGCTACAACGAACTCGGTGTGAACAACGGTCCACGGACGAGGACCTCACACCCAGACAGTGATGTGTGCGCATGCCGTGTTCGCCGAGATACGCGTCGAGTATTGCCGTTGCTGTCCAGAAGAGAGAATTCGCGTTTTCTGCCATGTTCAAGGGACGAACGTTTAGGAACTGTCTACGTCCATTACTTTAGCGAATTGCGACAGTTTGCATAAACACGCACGGCAACCGAACCACAATTCGGTTGTCGAGCGCCGAAGTTATACGTTGCGTATACGCAATACAAAAAGCTCGCTTTTTTCTTTCATTTCGGGTCGCGTCGGGCGTCTTGACGTTTCTTGTGTATTGTTTCTATCTAGGGTAATTTCACGAATGGATATCAAATAATTTTTATCATTTTGTGTCGGAAAGAAACGCATCTGATACAAACGCCCCTCTTGAGCTATGTCGACTACTGGCTGATAGCATGCTATCCTGTCAGTTGGACGTCGAACAGAACACCTCGGACAGCTCCCAAGAGATTAAGCACAGGGCCTCCGAATAAAAATGCGTGGCAACTCCAATACTGTGAAACTGCTGAGGAAGTGCGTAGCAGTGGGCACAGCAGTGATTACCGTTCGTATACGGTGTAACATATAGTATATGGAAAGTTTGGCGAGTTGGTTTGAAGGACAAACATTTCGGCGCGAACACAATAGACGAAAAAAACGTCTATTGTACGCGAGTTGAAATGTTTCCAAGAACGTTCATATAGAGTCTCCATTTAGCATCGATGGCGCCAATGTTTGAGGTAAGCATGTAGGGTTTTCCCGGCACAAGTATCTTGTTAGTGAAATTCGCAGATCCCGTACGCGACACGTGCTAGCTTTCGCTGCGCTTTACTCGCGTCTTCTGCAGCGAGTTCGGTCAGGTTGTTTCCCCCATCAGGTGTAGCGACGGAGCGCTGGCGGAAGCGCAAGGGGAGCCTTCCGCTTCGCACTCGACAACTGCGCGATCCGTTTGTGGACCCTCCGTGGGAAGCACGACTGAAATATTTGGCTAATCTGTTCACAGCAACGTCTGCTATCCGTACGCTGCGATTTCTCTCTAAGCACGCAGGGTGGTTCACGACCACATTCATCGCATGTAATGCCCGCACCCATGCCGCAGTTGCGTAACGGTGCTTCTTCTGAGTGGTAATAGTGAACTCAAATTAGCCTTCTTTCTCAAAGACAGTCCCTCTCACAACTAGTTTGCATTTCAAGACGATTCGTAGAGTACGCGTATGACTGCGAACATTAGAAAAACGTCAAGTATATAACCATTTTGGGATTTCTTACGAACGGGCTTTCACTATATAACCCAATGAAATATTGGGGCTTACATTGAATTACAACAAAGGATGACAAGAGCAACAATGAAAAGGAGAAAGAAGGTAAATTGCGAAAATTATGATAAGAAAGCGATGCCAGAACTTTAACGGGTACTTCGTTGAGCTCTGAGAACTACGAGAGAAAAGAAAACAAAGCTGAACGGGAGGTGTACAAAGTGCAACGAGAACGAGATACTTATCACTTGTTAACGGGTCATTAATCCCTTCTACGAGTGACTAACCAAGGCTGCCGACTTCACATGGATAAAGTCGGTACCCATGGCATTTATACACAGGTACATATACATTAGGCAGAGCAAAGATGCGATATCGATTGCACACAGTTTTGAATGAATGATTCGTGTCTCGGCCTGCTGCCCGAAAAACTGCGAAATATAGTCGATGTGACTAATGTGACGAGTGAGAGTGATATCTATAAATGTGTAAGTGCACTGGCTTTTTATCATATGAAATTTTCCAGGTTGCTACGCGATACCCTGCTTACTAGTAGATGCAAAGCAGCATTGCACATTCAAATTGAGGGTACACGATATGTAATAAGTGGTTTCGAAGACGCAAATAAACTGAAAAAAAAAGACAGCTAGAATAGTAGTCGCCTACGTGGTGCCTATCATTTTTTGCTGAAAAAAAACAACCTTATTTCTCCAAAAGTCAAGGTATTCTCTTTCGATCTGTACTACAGACCAGTGCGGTTTCTCGCATGCTTTATATTTCCATAGAGCTCTTTCTGGTCCCTGGTACACCAACTCTATAATAGTGTGGAAGAGAAAAAAAAATTGGCACATTCCAAGTACAGTGGGAATCGATGATATGCAAAGCATGAACGAGGAACTTGATACGCCACTTTCAAATCAGCAGAACATTACGAGGCGGACATAAATCATGCCCTACATGACTTCCATATCATGATTACCATCTTTGGGGGTGTCATTTATTTTCAATGTCTATTCCTGCCACGTGATACCAAAGTTGGTATATGTGAAGCTAGCGAAACGCCCACGAGCGCATCATGATCGTGGCATGTAGTCATGTTCTTGCATGACACGAATCCTATGATTATCATGTTTGCACTAGTCACATACCTTCGCCATTTATTCACGACCCGTAATACCAAATTTGGTACATGTGAAGCTAGCGAAACACCCACGAGCGCATCATGAGCGTGGCATGTAGTCATGTTCTTGCATGACACGCATCTCATGATTATCATGTTTGCACTAGTCACATACCTTCGCCATTCATTCACGACCCGTAATACCAAATTTGGTATATGCGAAGTTAGCGAAACACCCACGAGCGCATCATGAGCGTGGCATATAGTCATGTTCTTGCATGACACGCATCTCATGATTATCATGTTTGCACTAGTCACATACCTTCGCCATTCATTCACCACCCGTACTACCAAATTTGGTATATGTGAAGCTAGCGAAACGCCCACGAGCACATCATGAGCGTGACACGTAGTCATGTTCTTGCATGACACTCATCTCATGATTATCATGTTTGCACTAGTCATATACCTTCGCCATTCATTCACGACCCGTACTACCAAATTTGCTATCTGTGAAGCTAGCGAAACGCCCACGAGCACATCATGAGCGTGGCATGTAGTCATGTTCTTGCATGACACGCATCTCATGATTATCATGCTTGCACTAGTCACATACCTTCGCCATTCATTCACGACCCGTACTACCAAATTTGCTATCTGTGAAGCTAGCGAAACGCCCACGAGCACATCATGAGCGTGGCATGTAGTCATGTTCTTGCATGACACGCATCTCATGATTATCATGTTTGCACTAGTCGCATACCTTCGCCATTCATTCACGACCCGTACTACCAAATTTGCTATCTGTGAAGCTAGCGAAACGCCCACGAGCACATCATGAGCGTGGCACGTAGTCATGTTCTTGCATGACACGCATCTCATGATTATTATTTTCCACTAGTCACATACCTTCGCCATTCATTCACGACCCGTACTACCAAATTTGCTATCTGTGAAGCTAGCGAAACGCCCACGAGCACATCATGAGCGTGGCACGTAGTCATGTTCTTGCATGACACGCATCTCATGATTATTATTTTCCACTAGTCACATACCTTCGCCATTCATTCACGACCCGTAATACCAAATTTGGTATATGTGAAGCTAGCGAAACGCCCACGAGCGCATCATGAGCGTGGCATGTAGTCATGTTCTTGCATGACACGCATCTCATGATTATCATGTTTGCACTAGTCACATACCTTCGCCATTCATTCACCACCCGTACTACCAAATTTGGTATATGTGAAGCTAGCGAAACGCCCACGAGCACATCATGAGCGTGACACGTAGTCATGTTCTTGCATGACACCCATCTCATGATTATCATGTTTGCACTAGTCATATACCTTCGCCATTCATTCACGACCCGTACTACCAAATTTGCTATCTGTGAAGCTAGCGAAACGCCCACGAGCACATCATGAGCGTGGCATGTAGTCATGTTCTTGGATGACACGCATCTCATGATTATCATGCTTGCACTAGTCACATACCTTCGCCATTCATTCACGACCCGTACTACCAAATTTGCTATCTGTGAAGCTAGCGAAACGCCCACGAGCACATCATGAGCGTGGCATGTAGTCATGTTCTTGCATGACACGCATCTCATGATTATCATGTTTGCACTAGTCGCATACCTTCGCCATTCATTCACGACCCGTACTACCAAATTTGCTATCTGTGAAGCTAGCGAAACGCCCACGAGCACATCATGAGCGTGGCATGTAGTCATGTTCTTGCATGACACGCATCTCATGATTATTATTTTCCACTAGTCACATACCTTCGCCATTCATTCACGACCCGTAATACCAAATTTGGTATATGTGAAGCTAGCGAAACGCCCACGAGCGCATCATGAGCGTGGCATGTAGTCATGTTCTTGCATGACACGCATCTCATGATTATCATGTTTGCACTAGTCACATACCTTCGCCATTCATTCACCACCCGTACTACCAAATTTGGTATATGTGAAGCTAGCGAAACGCCCACGAGCACATCATGAGCGTGACACGTAGTCATGTTCTTGCATGACACTCACCTCATGATTATCATGTTTGCACTAGTTATATACCTTCGCCATTCATTCACGACCCGTACTACCAAATTTGCTATCTGTGAAGCTAGCGAAACGCCCACGAGCACATCATGAGCGTGGCATGTAGTCATGTTCTTGCATGACACGCATCTCATGATTATCATGCTTGCACTAGTCACATACCTTCGCCATTCATTCACGACCCGTACTACCAAATTTGCTATCTGTGAAGCTAGCGAAACGCCCACGAGCACATCATGAGCGTGGCATGTAGTCATGTTCTTGCATGACACGCATCTCATGATTATCATGTTTGCACTAGTCGCATACCTTCGCCATTCATTCACGACCCGTACTACCAAATTTGCTATCTGTGAAGCTAGCGAAACGCCCACGAGCACATCATGAGCGTGGCATGTAGTCATGTTCTTGCATGACACGCATCTCATGATTATTATTTTCCACTAGTCACATACCTTCGCCATTCATTCACGACCCGTAATACCAAATTTGGTATATGTGAAGCTAGCGAAACGCCCACGAGCGCATCATGAGCGTGGCATGTAGTCATGTTCTTGCATGACACGCATCTCATGATTATCATGTTTGCACTAGTCACATACCTTCGCCATTCATTCACCACCCGTACTACCAAATTTGGTATATGTGAAGCTAGCGAAACGCCCACGAGCACATCATGAGCGTGACACGTAGTCATGTTCTTGCATGACACTCACCTCATGATTATCATGTTTGCACTAGTTATATACCTTCGCCATTCATTCACGACCCGTACTACCAAATTTGCTATCTGTGAAGCTAGCGAAACGCCCACGAGCACATCATGAGCGTGGCATGTAGTCATGTTCTTGCATGACACGCATCTCATGATTATCATGCTTGCACTAGTCACATACCTTCGCCATTCATTCACGACCCGTACTACCAAATTTGCTATCTGTGAAGCTAGCGAAACGCCCACGAGCACATCATGAGCGTGGCATGTAGTCATGTTCTTGCATGACACGCATCTCATGATTATCATGTTTGCACTAGTCGCATACCTTCGCCATTCATTCACGACCCGTACTACCAAATTTGGTATATGTGAAGCTAGCGAAACCATCGAGAGCGCACCACGAGTGTGGCGTGCAGTCATGACTTACTTGACATGCAAGTCATGATTTCCACGATAGGGTCTGTCACTTATGTCCGCCATGCAACCATGTCGTATGTATATCATAGCATTCATGACACACATGTAAGGATTTTCATTTTATGACTAGTCCCTTACACTCGTCGTACAGTCATGTTATGTCGTAGCAATTTTGGTAATATACCATAACCGAAACGGCACGACCAGGAGAGCGAAAAGTCGTAGGCAGCTAGACATACAGACACACACACATAGATAGATAGATAGATAGATAGATAGATAGATAGATAGATAGATAGATAGATAGATAGATAGATAGATAGATAGATAGATAGATAGATAGATAGATAGATAGATAGATAGACAGACATACGGCCGAAGTCGCCGAAGTTCGCCAAGGAATGCTTCGCATTTATTGACGCGGCAAATACGCAGCGTTTTTATAGTTTTCTCCTGTCATTCTAGTCAGGAAAAGGGATAAGTCATGGAGATTCTGCGTAGACTATCGTCGCCTAAATGCCACCACAAAAAAAGACGTCTACCTTTTGCCACGTATAGATGACGCCGTGGACTGCCTGCATTCTGCCTCCCATTTTTCTTCTGTTGACTTGCGTTCTGGGTATTGGCAAATGCCTATGCATCCCTCAGATAAAGAGAAGATGGCCTTCGTAACAATACACTCTAATGGCAAGTCTGCTCATATACATCGTACAAAGGCACCAACATGTTGTTCGAAAGTGTTTCCTCGCTTCTTTATTTTCTCGCTTCTTTATTCCCGTGACGAACACTCATCTGGTTGACTTTCCTGCATTTCCGTCCCCTCATCTCTCTCTGTATAAGCATGTATGCACGTCCGAAGTATGCACAAATGCAACACACATAAAAGAATTAAGAAGGATTTAAACATTTGAAGTAATATTATATTTTTATATACTTGGAAAATGTTTTAAAGTATGTGAAAGTGGATGCAGAGTCTGAATACCATGTGTTGGGTAATTAGCCTATTGTACATGATTGTAATTTTCGTTACTTGGTGAGGTATTGATATGGGGAAGTTCAGCACTAGTTTAGTGAACCCGCTCCCCCCTGCCGGCATTTTTTTTTCATAAGTTACTCGCGATCTTACTAGTCTATGACATGCAGAAAAAAAACACACAATCAAACAAATTGAATTCATTGAAAGAATCCAGTTTTCAGCACTACTGTGTGCGAAGTAGACATTTTCGGTTGACTAGGAATTGTCAACTCATTTTTAATCAACTAAGCAGCCTTTCATGCCCAGAAATGCGCATGGAAATTCGTGCAGCCTTCTTCTAAAATTACACGATGACAACGTTTTTTTTTCCTTCTGGGAGAATGCATGTTGAGATAAAGCATGGTGGTGCGTGCATTTGTTGTGTGTGTGTGGTGGGAGCGGGGAGTCTGCGTGTGTGCGTGTTTACGTGTGCGTGCGAGGGCAAAAACTGGAGTTAGCGAAGAACACACGCGTTTACCGGAAGGGCTGCTCCCGTCGACAGGAGGGTCCCTTGCGGATTAGGGTGCATGGCTCAGTAACCCGGATATGTCACCTCGCGTGAGCGCGAAAGCGACGGGACGCTGAATGAAGCCATGATTGGCGTCGTCCCGTCGGCTCCGTCCGACCGGGTTATCGCGGACAGCTTCCGCCAGTTCTCCCTTTTCCGCCTCCACCCTATAAACACTGTACTGACAATACCCGCTTTGCAGCAGTGCGCTTCTGACGCGCGGCGCAGTTTCGCATGTTTATTCGCGAAGCGGTCGAAGTAGAGGAGTCGCTATAGTATAATTTCAGCGGGGGCGACAGGCCCAGCGTCACAATGTCCGCGTCAAAACTCGTCTGAAAAGCTGTCAACGCGTCGGTCGAGAAGCGAGCCGCCCACTGCGTTGCGTTCGAGCCGAACCTCTGGCGCCGTGTCGCGATGAGCGAGCGGGCAGCCGACAGCGACGTGCCAGCGTTATATGCAGCACAACGGCACGTTTCTCTGAATTTATTTTTTCAGTCGACCTAAATTTAAAGGTTTGGTCTTTGAGTCCACTGGCAGTCTCCGTGTTAAGCACATTTCGGCGGCAACAACGTCCGTTCTTTGCGTGTGATAGCGACGGTGTCTGCACGCATGGCGTGAAACTAAGCGGGAAGAGCTCGTTTCGAAAAGGGGATAACGTTTCAGAGTACCACGTACTCTACTATGGGAAAGCTGAGAGCCGTCCCGTGGGCCTTGCACTTTAGATCTTATCGTGGAGGGGGGGGGGAGGGGATTAGAACAAGGGTGTAACGATTTAGAGTACAGGGTACTCTACTATGGGAGAGCTTAAAGCCGTCCCGTAAGAAAGGCCTTGCCTAGGCTAACCACAGCGGAATTTAGCGGTGACGTACTGCTACATGATAGCCGATCAGTCTTCGCGTTTCCCGACGACTGTCTGGTCAGGACTACGTTACATGGTCCAGGAACCATCTCAACATACAACAAATTAAGTCACTTCAAAAACGCTCGAAGTGCTTGTTCACATAAATACCAAGATTGTTACTTTGTACTACAAAGAATTGTTATTTAAAGTTAATAAAGCCGACGTCACTAAGGCAGATATTTCATCATATCCTTCTTCGTTTGAACGCAAATGTTTGGTGATCGAGGAGCGCGCTTCCAGTCAGGCGCGAATTCTCGCATTTTTCTGGAGAGGGCGCCACATGGCGTGCCGCGAGAAGCAGATCGGCCTGTTGTCGTGTCGTGGTCATCTCGGCCTCATACGCCAAGCAGATATCAAGGCTTATCTGGCTCATTGACAGCAAGCAATGGCGCTTGTATATGAGTGAGTACGTACACAATGTGATGTCGTGTAGTGTGGTGGACATGTATACTGCAAACATTGTAGTTAGCGCAATATCTAATCAGTTTACTATCCTGCATGGTGGAATGGTCAAGCTTCAATGTAATCTAGAGTAAGAGAGAGCCAGGCAATTTACAGTCATGGAATTTATTCCCTTATCAAGAGCATTTGGCAGCAAAAACGTCGGCATGACTTTGTCGTGAGATGCGTAAAGCCGTGTTGGGTCGCGGTGTGTGTGTGTTTCTCCCTCGCACCATTAAGGAACATTGATGTGACGCGCCTTCTGGACTATATGGCACAGACTAGAATGAACGATGCGCTCTACTAAGACACTTATATATTACCTAATGTGTGCGTGTGTGTGTGTGCGTGTGTGTGCGTGTGTGTGTGTGTGTGTGTGTGTGTGTGTGTGTGTGTGTGTGTGTGTGTGTCGTCAACCGAGGAGAAAACAACTACACATTAGTTATACCTACGCCTCTGCTGAAGTCACTTTATGCGCAACAAAGCCTTTAGAACCATGAGCTCTCTTCGTATACAATATGCAACGTCGCCATTAGCTTTGCGAAACCAGAGTTGAAGCACGCTATTTTATTAGACTGAGAGACGCGAATGCCAGCAGGCGTTCAGCTCAAACGTCTCATGTAATTTCTCGCAGGAACGCGCATGAAAGAGCTTCTATAACGCGTATCGCATATAAAAACGCAATATATGCTGCGTATAAGTATGCGACCGTAGTACGCAGCAGTTGCGGCTATTCGTGCATTGGATAGCATAAGGACGAGCAAACAGGTAAAAGACGGAAACACAGACACCGCGTTTGTGTCGTAGACTGGTATACATAGTTTACTCATTCGGCTTTCCAGGACATCGTACATAACATAAAGGCATTGTTGCGATATTTTACCGTAGACATTATAAGGACAGTGATGATGCTCAAATGCGCCGTGAATGGACGCAATTCTTCATTCCGGCTTTCACTTAAGCATCTATTCATCCGTTATATAGAATAAAGCAGTTAAAACGACAACTACCTATCTTTCTGTGTCTATGCAAGAAGTAAAGCTATTACGTTGTGTTATGCAGCTTGTGTGTAATATTTAAAACGATAAACAAAGGCAACTCTTGAATCATCCTTTCAAATGAGTCGCGCGCGCGTGCGTGTGTGTATGTGTATGATAGAGAAAGAGAGAGAGAGAGAACAAGGATGGCACTACGAAAGCACAGTGACACGGATTGGGCGTCAGCGTCCTCACCGGGTCAGTTCGGCGGGGACACATAACACTGGAAACGCACTGGGCTTCCGCGTGCTCTGCTGTTTTTGACGTGCAGAATTGCACACCTCCCCGAATACCGCTCACTCTTCGCAGATAGCGCAGTGACAGCGGCGAAACTGGTTGTTGAGCTCGGGGATCGGGTGGTTCGATCTTTGCCGTAATGCATGACGATCACATTCACGTGGAAAGGCAATGCGACAATGCTCGCGTACTTCGAGTTAGCCACACGTAAAAAAATAAATAGAAGAAGGTGAAAAGAAAGAACATAAAGTCAAAATGAATTCAGAGTATAGCATCCAGTGCCACGTCCTCCATAATCAGACGATCAATCAGAAGTTAGTAACTTCAACCATACACGTTACTCGGGTGAGAGACAGACATATTTGACATGCGCGCTAGCCTGTTAGGCGACTGGTTAATTGAGGAAACAGGTTTTGTCGCCACGAAGAACGTTGTACAGATTTGCGCACTATTTGTGCTTACCCCCTTTGAATCGTTCACGGAAGCGGTCGAATCTATATACATAGCTTCGACACCAGCTGAAAGCGCCAGTACTGCCGTTTCGGTGACTATATAAGTGTGCTAATTAGTAAGAGTCCCAGGTTTCCATAACGTATAGCACAGGCATTGAGAGAGTCGATACGTGATCGTACAAACTAAACAACACCATCATCGGCACACCATAGACAAGAAAATGAAAAAAAAATGCGTAGAAGGCTTCGATGGCTATGTAGAATGTGGTGCCCGTGGTCTCATTATGAGAGCGCCTCACACGACCATGCAATAACTGCGCTCAATGAGCGCGCAAAGACCGGTGCGGCCGCTGCAACGCGACCTATATCCACGTGGTGATGATTACGTCGGTATCTATGGCACCATGTGATATAGCGCTTCGCGACCATACCTGGCATGTGGTATACCATCAGCCACGAACCAAGACACTGCAGGCGAAGGCATCAACCCCCGCGGCCGGTGGTTCGTCGCCGAGTACCCACGACCACAAAGGCGGGCCTTCACAAAAGATTCTTTGGCGCTTACCTGGAAAAATATGAAAAAAAGACGACACAATTAGTACCACACGAACATGCAGCGTAAGGCAATAATATACAGGGTGTTTCAAGAATGTGCCCGATATTGTTTAAAAATCAGTAAAAAGCACTACTTGCTCGTTGTGTTCAGAGTTGCTTTTTCTGTAGCGGCAGGCATCCTAAAAGAGGGTCGGAGCCATCATTTTCAACAGTAATTGTAAAAGGTAAATTAATTCACTGTTTAATTAGTGGAGTTAGGCAGCTAAGTCAAATGGGAGCATTGAAGTCCTTCATGCAAACAAAACCATTGCTCGCTTTGAGATTTCGGATAAGTAGCCTCAAGTAATAACTGCGCATTAATTAAATTATTGTAAATTCTGTGGTGAAACCAAAACCGAAACGTGTAACAGCACGAGGGCCATATTCGTTTGAGACGTCCGAAATGAGGGAGCGTTGTTACGCCAATCATCAACCGACTTCGTTGTGTGGGTGTGTGTGGGCTGCGCTCGCAATTAGAGCACGCATTACGTACATGCATACGTTGAGAAAATGGGAAGAACTGCAGCCCTGCAATCTCTCTTTTGAACAGTGATGTCATTGTAGTCGTCTGCTTGTGTCGCTCATTGGTCGTTTGGTTTCGGTTTCACCGCAGAACTTAGGAGAATTTCATTAATTCGCGATTATTGCTATAGGCCGCTTTACGGCATCTGAAAGCGGCAATGAGTTCTTTGTATTAATGACTTCAACTCTCCCTTTGACTTAGCTGCCTAAATCCGCTAATTAAAAAATTGATTATTTACGTTTTTAATTACTGCTCTAAGTGCTTTATTCAGCCCTCCTAAGATGCCCGTCGCTACAAAAAAAAAAGCAATTGTGAAGACACCAAGCAAACAGTGCCTTTTGCTGGTTTTCAACGACGATTCGACACATTTCTTGAAACACCCTGCATCAGTGTTGCGGAATGGGCGTTTCTATTCCATTCTAATTCCATTCGCGAAAATTCAGACTTGCCACAATTCTATTCCTCTTAATGCTCGGAATGAAAAATGACTCATTCCCACTCGGGAATGGCGGGGCCTTCAATTCAATTCCTTCAATTTCTCAATGTAAAAAATGCATCTTGATAGTTTAATGAATTAAGAATTAACGACACCATAAATATAGTGTCTTGGGATGCATTAAGAACTGCAAAAGTACGCAAAACACGTTACTTAGGTCGAAAATCAGTAGCCTGGTGGCATATCTCGTGCAGTAAAACCACCCTACTTATTTCCATAGGAGCAGTTCTCCCGCTACATGTAGTGTTTGCAGGGTCAGCACGTTTGAACGAATGGTGATATTTTAATTATTTAAGCTTAAATTTTTTTTGCTAAACTGACGACATAGCGTATTTTAATGTTGACAAAAGTAGAGCGACTAGGCAGTTTTGCACCGCATCTCGAGTGGTCGTTAATATGAAGAAAACTAAAATTTGGTAAATGGTAAAAACAAAAAAAAGAACGCTGGTATTAGACGGAACAGTGCACCACCGCTCGGGCACCTTGTGCCTTTGCATCCAATACGGGACACAGAGCCGCACTGCTCGTCAACCCTCGCACTGGTCAAGCGCACCTCGTAAGCATGGAATGAGGTAGGATAACTTTTGTGTTCACCTGTGCGCAGGTATGCAATGCCTTTCTTGTCACAAAGGTTATTTATGAGTCAGGTAATAATCTGCTTGTGAGATAAAGGTCATACGATGCATAAAGTAATTGCCCCTTAAGTGTGGGGTATAAATGAGAACCAACGTGCGAGGGGAATTTGTTTCTACTTTCAGTATCTGTTGGGATATTGTATTTGTTTGTATGCCAACTTATTCCGCGGCTTCCCTTTTGCAATTTGGCATGTTTTTTTTACAATTTCACATCACGCCTACCCTCGGCTATGACTAACTCAATGTGAACCTACAGAAAGCGTTGTGGCCTTTGACTTGGAGCATGTACACAGGCCTACATGACTAATGCGAGCACAATATTACAGAAGTGGCTATTAAGGGCGCAGAAAAATACTTCCCAGTGTCCTCTTTTCTTGGCGATGTGAACACGGATATGTGCTGAGTCATAGGAACCAAGCGAAGTTACAAAAAAAAGATAAGAGTAATAATGAAATGATCCCACCCAGGAGCAGTGGGAGTGCGGGATGGACAGCTCTCAGTTCGAGATTCAGGGACGTCTGATCTGCTGGGCTTGATTTTCCGGACGCCTGATCTTCCGAACAAGTTCAGCAATTGGTCAGAAGTTCTTTGTTGACTAGGCTGACATCATATTAGGTGTCTTCAGGATTTTTAAATGCTGCAAGAAAGGTCGCAAGCACAACGAGGTGCAAAAATAACATTATTTTGGTTTCATTCAACGAAATTTTGTAACACAATGTTAAGAGCTAAATGAGCGATTCGCCATTAAATTTTAAAACCCAAATTCTGACTGGACGGCTCCATGAACGGTTGGTTCTAAAAAAAAAATGCCCCCACCTCCCTGAAGGGAATCCCGAGGAAATGCGAATGCATTGCGTAGCGTCTATAACGGCATTCTGCGCTTGAGTACCCAACGTTAGAAGACTAACGCAATGAAAACGCGCTGTTTTCAGGCTGTGCCAAGGCAGCGAAAATTCTACAACCGCGTTTCAAACGCACTGCATTGAGGCGGTGGCAAACCACGTTCAAGTCAAGGAGGTGGGGGCTCTAGTTGCGAGGGGCAAGGATAAGTGCGCGCGCCCGCAGCTGTTGCTGACAGCTGCCGACGCCAAAGCGAAGCCTGACGTGGTGGGGGCTTCAGTTGCTAGGGACGCGCGCACCAGCAGCTGTTACTATGGGAGACAGCGATGGACAGATACCGACGGACGCCTGGCATAGCCCGACTTAGAGATGAGGCACTGCGCCGTGTCGCCTGTAGGCAGACAGAAATTAAGTGCCTTCTTCCTTTTCCTCATGAACCACTAACAACAACTTAGAGATGCATTCGCATTTAAAAACGATGAGATAAGACAATTGTCATCTACGCAACTCTGTATTGCGCTTCAAAAACATGAGCTGCTCAAGCGCGAACCACTGGACCTAGAAGTCTGTGAGGTGTTGCATGATGGTATAGTGCTTCTCTAGCCGCAACACGCACGGCGGCGGGGGCGCCACCGCCCTAGATCCCCCCCCCCCCCCATTCAGAGCGAAGCTCGGTTTAGTTCGGCGCGTGGGTTTTCTTCGGGGATCCGGGAGGTGCGCTGTGGCCTTGACTATTTCGGCTTTGCTGCTTCAGGCGGCTTCCGGAACCAATGCTTTCAAAAGTTTATTCTCCTTGTGTGTCTGTACGGAGAGGGAGCGCACACACTTCATCGGGTACGACTGTGTGCCGCACTGACCTATAGAGACCTTCACAAACAGAGTTTCGGGCAAAGGCGCGCATGTGTCTACACAGGGCGCACAGTACGACAGAAGGGAGGGGGGAGAGTACGAGGTGAGATTGCAGTGATGAAAAGCATCGCCGCAGCGTTAATACACATCACAACTTACTGAAGCGTTTTTTCGAACATGCGTCCGAGTCGGCCGACGGTAACAGAAGCTAGTACATAGACGTGAAGGGTGTGAAGACGGCAGACGGCAGGGGATCAGCTCTAGCTGGTTGGAGTTCCGCCGAGGGCAAAAACAAATGACAAGGCGTAAAGTGGGGAGCGGGGGGGTGGGGGGGGGGGGCATGCTGCTGTCGTAGTTCTACTCGACCATGGTTACACGAAAAATAGAGACAAACTTCAGAGGAGCACAGTCAATATATTGACAAATTAGTACTGGCGCATGGCCTATAAATGTATCGTGCTTGTAATCAGCCAAGCCATTTTAAAAATCCTGTTCTATTGTTGAATTCATGGCTCTAATGTACTAATGTTTTAAGCTTGAAAAATAACCCATCGACAAAAACGTGCGCTGTTTTCGGTAAAATACGTACTTTCATTTTCATTCCATTCCGGCCAAAATTTGCTTTATTCCATTTTTACCAGCAATGTCCCCATTCCATTCTCATATCAGTATGGGGCCGCAAAAATGTGAAATGATTCCGGAATTATTCTAATTTCGGTGTGGCCACTCCGCAACACTGCCCTGTATACACGTCTCCACATTAACCGCACCTTCGGAATTCACTCTGTTTAATACTGAAGAAAGCGGCAATAAACGGTTGCTTGATTGTTTAGTTGGTTACATAGGTTTATCATCCCAAAGCGACCCGGTCGTTGAAGTATAAGGCACCTTAAAGTATCCTGTCATAGACACAGGTCGCCAGTATTTCACCTCGATAGAAATGCGAACGATACGGCCGACAGAAAACCCATGTCTTTCGGGGCAATAAGCAAGGTTTTTATATTTTTACCTTCTTCGTCTGATCACTTTAAAAATTCAACCCAAAGTCCGCCTCGGTGGTAGCTAGAATGGTTGCGGTGCTCAACTGCTGTACCGAGAGTCGTGGCTTCGATTCCGGCGGTCGCATTTAGATGGAAGCCATCGAGTGCTCCGTTTTCGATGCGATGCATGTGAACTTTAAAGGGGACACTGATGAGAAAAACGATTTTTCGCGTATTGGTAAAGTACGATTTCACAATCCTCACAACACCACTCTCACCGCGACACGAGGCTTGGTAGGCAAGAAAACGCGCGGGAAGAAAAATGGAGACGCCACCTTGACATTCCCGAAACAAACAACCGTCATAGCTTTCGAAGGCGTTTACTGGCTCCCATCTATATACGTATATCATAATTGACAAAAATTATGTACATTGTCATCTGCGGGTGTCGTATACACCTAGAATACGAAGTTTCAGCAAATTTCATCGCACCAAAATCACGAAAACAAGAAAAGTGCATATTGAAGTTTCTGACGTCACGCGCTATGATTTCGGGACGAAATTCAAAAATGAAATCTCAACCTTGAATTTCTAATAAGTAAGTTATTCTAGTGATGCATGACATTAGAGTTCTCAGAGTGCAGTTCCTCAGTATGAAATATGTCATCGTTTCCCTTTAGTGTCCCGTTAAAGAACACCAATTACATGGTTAATATTTCTGGAGTTCTCTGCTGTACGGTGGGTATCACAATCAAATCGCGGCTCTCACACGTAAATCACCAGATACGAATCAGCTCATTTGATAGCTGAAAATGCACGATAGCATTTTCAATCTCCATGCCCCGATCAGCAGTGTTATCATCGCGGTCACGATGTATAAGTCAGGTGGGATATCAACGGCACAACAATCTGCGATAGAGCGGACTGCGCCCAATCGCAGGTTACTCGCCGAAGTTCAAGAAAACACGCAAAACTGGGAATCGAGCGTATTACCGTCTTATTTCTTTGAGAACGTATTTGCACGCAGACTGTGCGGTGGAACGCAAGGACAGCGATATATATTTAGCGCGGCCTCGACGAACGAAGTTGCCCTAAAATTGCCGCTGCTACGCCTCCAATCAGAACTTGTTAACTTTGCAGTACGGCTCCACCCGATCATGAGAAAGTACGAAATTATATCGGCCACAGTTCGGAGCAACTTGGCGCGCTATCGACTGTTCAGCTGACAGTGTCACCGTTATGCACACCTCGTCGTTCGACGCTCGATCAAAATAATTTCACGCGTCAGAACGAGGTCACGAATCAGCGGAGATAAGTGGCAGGCAGGCGCGCGGCTCAAAGCACCTACAATTCGAGGCCACCCCCTCGAATAGTTCCAATACTGTGCGAATTGCAGTACGCATACAGAACATTTATAAAAAAAGGAGGAGGGAGGGAAACAGAAAGGCACGAAATAACAAAAACAAACAAACAAACAGCGCGTCAGTCTTGTATATGCTGTACCCTCAGCTACCACGTGCGGTGCATTTTCCCGCAGCCCCACAGCGCAGGCCACGGCAGCGAGGTTTATCCTCGAACACAGTAAACAAAAGAATAAGCATGCGCATCTGCACACGTACTTTCGCCGGCAGCTTCGTGTTTACACGCGAGCATAATTATGCAGAATATTCCTCTTTAACTTGGAGCGGAGCGACCTAGGCCTTTCCGTCAGATCCTTCGGCCATGCATAACATAACACATTTTACTCGTGCGGTGGCATACGATCGGAAGATGGGATAGCAGGTGATGAGGCCTTTAAGCCTATCGAACAGGCCAGCACATATAGCTACTATACACAACGTCTAGACAACTAATATATATATATATATATATATATATATATATATATATATATATATATATATATATATGTGTGTGTGTGTGTGTGTGTGTGTGTGTGTGACGTATCAAGTGATGGTTAGTAGAGGTAGATGAGGAAGAAGAGCAGAGTGGAATAAACATGGGGTATGAGCCAGGCCACGTCTCCCGCATCTAGCGTCACACGAGTCGACAGGATGAAGACCTGGCCACCACTCATCAACCTCACATCATTCACGAAGCCACCTGCAGTACGCCTCAACTCAATATCGACCACAGAAGAGGTGATCTCAGGCGCATTCAGTTACCGGCACCATGACAGAACCATCGACTGACCTCGACATCCCCAAGTACACCGGATCAGCGGACGACGGACCCGTGCAGGAGTGGTTCAAAATGTTCGAACTCCACGCTACCGCTGCATCTTGGTCGGAACGGGAGATGGTTACGAACTTCAGCGACTACGTCACCGGTGAGGCATTCAAATTTTACCTAATTCACATATTTGAGAACGACGAGTCATGGCAAAAAATCAAAGAGGAGATGATTACCCGTTTTAATGACTATAGCCAAGACCTACTCATTGCCAACCATCTAGAGACAACCGCACACTATCGTCGATTTCCTAAGCAGTCCTCAACCATTCGAAAGCCCAGCGCGAATCGGCAAGTGGCTCAAGACAAAGTGGCACATGCGTTTACTTACAGAAGGCCATGCGCATATTGGGAAAAACCCAACCGTCAAGCGCGTTTCCCTTCACGAAAGCCGGTATTTTCAAAGTCGTCGCTCCAGCACACGACACGAGACGTTGCTTATCCACCTCATGCACTTCATTTTTCGTCTCGCATACGTGGTCCACCACCCGGTTTTTCATCACGCGGCTCTTCAAGCGTTCCTGACGCTCACCGTTTGCCTCATAAGGACATCATGTTCACGATAGACGAGTTGACACACCGAGAAAATACCCAGTTGAGCCATGCTCCTTCAGCACGGGTTAATGCATCACCGCCCCGTGCATACACACTCGACAGTCGAAGCAACACCGAAGGGTTTGGCACATCGAACGTCAGACGCTGCCATGCGCAACAGCCTCTCGTAGTGAACAGTGCAGAAAAAGCTTCTGAAGAACTTTCTATCAACTCTGAAGCTTCATCTTCATTGCCTGAATTGCATGACAACTGCTCAAAGACTACCAGCTCCGACTGGATACCCCATCAAATTGTCATGAAAACCAGCGCGATGTTCGAGAAGGGCTTCCACCGCAATATGATCCACAGCAACGTCAGCAACGCCAGCAAAAGCAAGTCCGTGAATCACAGACACTCCAACGGACACACCAACAAGGACAACGACGCAAAGCAAGCGTCTTAAAACAAATTCAAGAAGCGAGGCAACTTCGCATAAAGGATCAGCGCCAGAAACGCATTTGGCACAAAATATCAAGACTGCGCCTAAGATTACAGCTCCGAAACCTCAGGAAACACCGAACAAGACAAGAAGTTACCAGTTCTACCATGCAAAGATTCAGACACGATCCCATTAGTTTACGACAACGGAGCCAACGCCACAGAAAACTACGAAAGAGACTGAACGTTATAATTTGTACAACGCACGAACATAGACATAATTCCTTGAACTTCAGTTCTTGTACACGCAGGCTGCAAGCACTAATTCTGTCTCAGCCGCGACACAAAATACAGCGCGTACGACAGAGGATTCGGCGCCTACGACATTCGACCTTCAAGTGCTCCAAGGACTTCCAATCTTGTTCATTCCTCGCAGCTGCTCAAGTAATGTCATGGTCAGTGCAGTTTTGCAAGACGCGGTTACCATCTCCAGAACGCCACAGCCAACCTCGCCCACCAGAACTCCCCCATTCACCGGACTGCCGCACTCATTCCTGAAGTTTTGCGAGTTTACGGAACACCACGGGGCCATGAAACCAATTGTGCATTTTGACATTTGTGACTTCTCAACCTCTCCTTGTGTACTTTTCCTTGTTCGTAATCCATGCCTTCTTTCGGGGGGAGGGGGAATCGTGTGACGTATCGTTCGTAACCATCTCCCGTTCCGACCAAGATGCAGCGGTAGCGTGGAGCTCGAACAGATTGAACCAGTCCTGTACGGGTCCGCCGTCCGCTGATCCGGTGTACTTAGGGATGTCAAGGTCGTCTGATGGTGCTGTCATAATGCTTGGTGGTCTTGGTGGTCCGCGTTCGGTCACTGCGTCTTGCTGAGGTCTTCGATGGATGATGGCCGGGCGATGAAGTGGTTGCGAGGTCTTCATCGTATTCTTTGAAACGGGTAATCATCTCTTCCCTGATCTTTTGCCATGATTCGTCGTTTTCGAATAAGTGTGTCAGGTAAAACTTGAATGCCTCACCGGAGATGTAGTCGGTGAAGTTGATGATCATCTCCCGTTCCGACCATGATGCAGCGGCGGCGTGGACCTCGAATAGGTTGAACCAGTCCTGTACGGGTCCGTCGTCCGCTGATCCGGTGTACTTGGGGATGTCGAGGTCAGCCGATGGTTCTGTCATGGTGCCGGTCGTTGTCCTTCTAGGTGATGATTCGGTAGTCAATGTATGGTCAGGGTGTCTTCTGGGGAACTGCGTCGATGATGAGCGACTGATGAAGGGGCAGGCAGGTCTTCATCCCGCCGACTTGTGTGACTTCCTTCTCTGCCTCTACTACTAACTCCTAACCATCGCTACCTTTTTACGTTACATATATATATATGGGAAAGAAGTGTATACCTAAGGGCTCGTTTTTCCGTGTTTTAACACAATATTAATGAGATCTAACAGACAGTAATGCCAAGGAATGTACAGGGGAAGTTATCGAAACCAATGGAATGTAAATAAGAAGAAAGAAAAGTGGATGAAAAAATAACCAACTGTGAGCAGGAATCGAACCTACGACCTTCGAATAACGCGTTCTATGCTCTAACCACTGAGCTACCACAGAGGCCTTCCCTCCATCCACTTTTTTGGGTTTATCTGTGAATTTAGAAGAAGCAGTGACAGTCAGCGCCATCTATAAGCCAAACGGCGAGTGTGAAAAACACTCTTATGCGCATGTTTGGCGTCACGTAGCACGTGAACTTATTATGAGCAGGCAGCTGATTAATTGTCCCTCTTAGACAACCTAAACACACCAAGTCTGCCAGTACTAGACCCTCGTTCAGTGAAATAGGGGAAAGAAGTGTATACCTGTGTAAGAAGATGAGATAGAAGGTGATGTGGCCTTTAAGCCTATCGAACAGGCCAATCACATATAGCTACCACAACGTCGAGACAACTAATATATATATATATATATATATATATATATATATATATATATATATATATATATATATATATATATATATATATATATATATATATATATATATCGGGGAAAGAAGTGTATACCTAAGGGCTCGTTTTTCCGTGTTTAATTTAACACTTAACTAACACTTAATTTAACAATTATACAGCTGCCTGCTCATAATAAGTTCACGTGCTACGTGACGCCAAACATGCGCATAAGAGTGTTTTTCACACTCGCCGTTTGGCTTATAGATGGCGCTGACTGTCACTCCTTCTTCTAAATTCACAGATAAACCCAAAAAAGTGGATGGAGGGAAGGCCTCTGTGGTAGCTCAGTGGTTAGAGCATAGAACGCGTTATTCGAAGGTCGTAGGCTCGATCCCTGCTCACAGTTGGTCATTTTTTCATCCACTTTTCTTTCTTCTTATTTACATTCCATTGGTTTCGATAACTTCCCCTGTACATTCCTTGGCATTACTGTCTGTTAGATCTCATATATATATATATATATATATATATATATATATATATATGTGTGCGTGTGTGTGTGTGTGTAAACGCATTTTCAGATGGCGGAGTGTCTTCTCGTCGACAGCTTTGCCCCGAAACTGTGCATGTCGTTCGACTGAAGCCATACTTCACACAGTAGCCCTAGTGCTTTCACGTATTACAATGGACAGTGACTTTTAGGGGCGAAGCTCCTTAGGGCGTGGGCTGTGCGTCCCCTGTAGCCTGTATGTAGCCACCTCTAGTTTAGTTCTTGCAGTGTTCACTAGATGGCGGTACCGTCCCCTGTATGTAGCCACCTCTAGTTTAGTTCTTGCAGTGTTCACTAGATGGCGGTACCGTCTCCTGTATGTAGCCACCTCTCGTTTAGTTCTTGTAGTGTTTACTAGATGGTGGTACTTGTAGCTGATGATGAAAAGATGCAAGATGTTATAAACTAGAAAGCGGTACTTGTAGTTGATGAAAGACGCGTGATCTTATAAAATAGGAATGATGTCACATATGGCGCGTGTCATTGGTTGAAGGATGGTGGTACTTGTAGCTGATGATGAAAAGATGCAAGATGTTATAAACTAGAAAGCGGTACTTGTAGTTGAAGAAAGACGCGAGATCTTATAAAATAAGAATGATGTCACATATGGCGCGTGTCATTGGTTGAAGGCAATCGTTCGATTTAGTGCGGCGACGTACGCTAGGGGGAGCGATGTAATCGAGTGGGCAAAATGTACAGAAGATTCATGGTTTACCAGGTTTACCTCCGGAGCTTCGCCCACTCATCATCATTCACTTCGTGGATATGGCGGAATTTTTTGTTGCTGCTGTTCTTGTTCTCCTGTGTTACTGTGCTTTTTTTGCGCTTCGCGGAAGTGTTGGTGCAACCTCTTTGTTTGCGGTGCTGATATTCACACTCAACTCACCCTCTTTGGTTCTCTACATCTACGTGTGTGTGCATTCATTTTAGGGGCGAAGCTCCTTAAGCCCTGGGTCTGTACATGCATGTCTCTCTTGGTATACGTGACAGCCAAGTTTTATGACTCACTCAGCAGGTGCAGACAGACAGACAGACAGACAGACAGACAGACAGACAGACAGACAGACAGACAGACAGACAGACAGACAGACGGACGGACGGATGGACGGACGGACGAATGGACGAATGGGCAGACAGAGAGACAGACAGACAGGCAGACGGACGGACGAATGGACAGGCAAAGAAACAGACAGATAGACGGAAGGACGGGTGAATGGACAGGCAGACAGACAGAGGGACCGACGGACGGACAGGCAGACAAACAGACAGACAGACAGACAGACAGACAGACAGACAGGCAGGCAGGCAGGCAGGCAGGCAGGCAGGCAGGCAGACAGACAGACGGACGGACGGACGAATGGACAGACAGAGAGACAGACAGACAAACAGACAGAAAGACGGACGAATGGACAGGCAAAGAAACGGACAGATAGACGGACGGACAGATGAACGGACAGGCAAACAGACAGACAGACGGACCGACGGACGGACAGGCAGACAAACAGACCGACAGACAGACAGACAGACAGACAGACAGACAGACAGACAGACAGACAGACAGACAGACAGACGGACGGACGGATGGACGGACGGACGGACGGACGAATGGGCAGACAGAGAGACAGACAGACAGGCAGACGGACGGACGAATGGACAGGCAAAGAAACAGACAGATAGACGGAAGGACGGGTGAACGGACAGGCAGACAGACAGAGGGACCGACGGACGGACAGGCAGACAAACAGACAGACAGACAGACAGACAGACAGACAGACAGACAGACAGACAGACAGACGAATGGACAGACAGAGAGACAGACAGACAAACAGACAGACAGACGGACGAATGGACAGGCAAAGAAACAGACAGATAGACGGACGGACAGAAGAACGGACAGGCAAACAGACAGACAGACGGACCGACGGACGGACAGGCAGACAAACAGACCGACAGACGGACAGACAGGCAGACAGACAGGCAGACAGACGGATGGACGGACGGATGGACGGACGGACAGATAGACGGACGCACGGATTATTCGTGCACAGTTTACCGATAAAACCCGCTGAAGCTTCGCCCAGACTCATCATCATTCACTCCGTGGATGTATGCTGTGATTTTTTTTTCCCTTCCAAACATCGAGCCGATGTTTTCAAAGGGGGTACTGATGTCGCATGGCCTGCTTGTGTGAGAACCACGAGTGCAAGAAGACGACGAAGCTCTGCCTGAGCCACTTCTTGGCTAGTCACGCAACGAGCCCAATAAAGCGTGGTTGTCGTCAGAAACGTGACAATACATTGGAAGGGGAGGTTAGTATAAGGAATAAATGTGCCCTTAATTCATTATTATTATTATTATTATTATATTATCCAATCGGTCATCTTTCTTTGTTCATGTCTTTCTTAGGCCAGTGTAGTACATGCCGCAAGGTGAGAGCAGGTTAAGATTATGATATTGTCCAGCAATGACCAGTAATTTGCGCAATATGGCGGTAACTTGCGCAATCTTAGAATGACCACGTGAACGTGGACAAATGGCGATTGACCTCTATAAACTAGAAACTTTTTTGAAAGCGCAGTTAACTTTTTCGGTCCACGCTTACGGGGCCTGTGAAGCTGCTGTTGTACTTGTGCTTAAACGACGACTGTGTGCCGGAGAGAGCAAGAAGTATAACTTACCGTGTTAAGCTAATTTCTTCTTTCTTTCTCTGAAAAAAAAGGCCAGACCTGCGCGGTACGCGCGGCACAGTCACAGTGAAAGCTAGAAGCGTGGCCTTTCAGAGTCTTTTTTTAACACTCTTTGGGATGCTACAAGCGTGCACACTGCTGGGTACCCACTACGCCATAAATCATAATAAATTGCACGTAGTAGGCCAGTACTCGCTATGCTATCATTCTTAATTCTTCTGAAAGTGTGGTATTCGCTCAACACTTGCAAGGAATTGTGTGTCAATTGTTCGTGCAGTGGCACACGACGACGAGGAATTATGTGTGAAGTGGTTACGCGCCACACCTATTACGTGATCAAGAACAAGCTTTTTGTAGTGGGATGTAGCATCGGACGACCAACTCGTTACGCTATTCGCTTTGTGTGACGCCTGGTTCATCTTCTGCTGTTTTAAAACGCTTTATTACTCATTGACGCGACTCCTTTTCTGACATCAAGAATACTGGGCTTGCACGCAGTGGTCCCGGGTTCAAGCCCCACTGTGTTCTTGGTACTAGGTGTTTTTTTTTTTTCTTATCTCGTGCGTAGTAGTTACAGACACCGGCGGCAGCGGCGGCGGACAACTGAGACGCCGCTTGTAACCCGTGTTCTGATCTCGCAACAGCTTTCGCTGTAAAAAAGTAGTAATGCCTCTTCTTGTCTGCTCTGTTTTTATTGAATGGAGACAGTCGACAACCGCAGCGCAGTGTCACTTCGACGTGCGACAGCAGTTGAGAAAGTACAGCGCATGTTCGCGACAGCTGGTAGCTTCAGTGAGCGGCTTCGCTTTGCACTGGCTCTGGGAAACAATTTCAGCTGGTGCTTTAAACGACATGCATGCAGCCAAATTTTGTCATCCTCTTTTTAGCACCTGCTGCTGGCATCGGAGAATCAATTGTCTGTTTCCTCGATTTAATTATATTTCTTTCCAAGTGATGGTGTGGATGGCGGGCCCGACGCTGTTTATGTATATATGTATACCATATAGAGAGCTATACTTTGCCTTTTAAACAAAGAGCTTTGAGCTATTGACACTTGGCTTTTGCACCAATATCTGTCCGAATCCGTCTTGTTTGTAGTAGTAGTTATCCTGCGTAAATAAATAAATAAATAAATAAATAAATAAATAAATAAATAAATAAATAAAGAAAGAAAGAAGATCACCCAGGTTACCCCCTTATTTGATAATCCATAGTAGGAAAGACCAGTAGCCAATGGTGCGATGAAGAAACATTCAGGCATGTTCTGTGGCAGTGTCCGCGGTAAAGTGCACAAATAATCTTGTCCCGTCAGCCTCTGCTAGAAGAAAGGAGTCTGCTGCTCTCAGAGGACCATCATACGGCTGTGCAAGTGCTACTGCTCTCTTTTGCGATCCACCGGCTATATGTGAACTGCAATAATTTGAACGCCTTCCCTTTTTTCTCTCTTTCTTCGTCATCTTTGTCACCCGTTTCGGGCACCTGAAATGCAAAATAAGAATTGATAGCTGGTATACGCGTGCTGAACGGTTGTGTCACCCACGATCTCCGACGCCGGCGTCGCCCTCGCCGATCGGCCTTCCGCGATCTCCTGACGCTGTGTAGCTCTCGCCGAGTGGTGACCCCCGCCTCACCACGGTGGTCTAGTGGCTAAGATACTCGGCTGCTGACCCGCACGTCGCGGGATCGAATCCCGGCTGTGGCGGCTGCATTTCCGGTGGAGGCGGAAATGTCGTAGACACGTGTGCTCAGATTTGGGTGCACGTTAAATAACCCCAGGTGGTCGAAATTTCCGGAGCCCTCCACTACGGCGTCTCTCATAATCATATGGTGGTTTTGGGACGTTAAACCTCAGATATCAATCAATCGCGTGGTGCCCCATCCTCGGACTCCTTTAACCGTGTCCCCCATTTTTCCTATCTCTTTTTTCTGTCGCTACTATGCGGCGAGTGCTCTCTTCTTCTTTCTTCTATTTATCCCCTTTCTTTCATTCTCTGCAAGGCACTACGCAGTGTGGCCAACAGAAATTAGGTGCCTTTTCCCTTACTTCAAGAACCACTACTACCAAATGCAGAGTAACATGCCGAAACCACGAATCTGGTCAACCTCCCTGCCTTTCTACTTTTCCTCTCTCTTCATTGTAAGAGGGGAAAGTGGGAACAAAATGAATGAGGAAATAAGAACGAGCTCATGCGACCGAACAAGTATGGACGGACCGGAGTAATATCTACCGCATATTGACATGCATCTTCGCACTTGGCAACCACCACAGTTGCGGCTGCGTGTCTTGTTTTGCGGGTATTTCTGTTTCCTTGAGACATTCATGATAGGATAATGTGCCGTCGTTTCTTTATCAAATGAAGAGGTTGAGTGTGCTGACTGGTGAGGATTGCGCGATGTACATTATACAAATCATTCTGCCGAGGAATATTTTTAACACATTTACCTGTTTCTTTCTTCTGAATATAGAAAAAATCGGTTAAAAAAGACCAGTGTTTGTCATGTCTTCTTCTTGCCAACAGTGAATAGTTCTCACTTTTTTAAAATATTGTCACAGAACGAGCGCTAAAAACGGGCGCGCCGCCAAATTCTTGCGATAACGCGCCCGAGAGACGCGGCGAGGTTAACAAAAAAAAGAGAAAAGAGAAAACAAGCATCCAAGGCTCCCCGGGCGCGCGCTCTCCCCGCGGAAGCGTGGCTTCACCGACGAACCTCCTCACCCCACAACGGCGGCCGAGCAAGCACTCGATTTTTCCAGAAGGAACGGGGCGTATATGCCGGGTTGACTCATCTGTCGGGGACGGCCCCCGTACACCCTCGCACCTCTCCCCAGCCTTCGCTGCGTATCGGGCCGACGAAATGACGAGAACCGTCTGGAATGTCGCGCGCAAGGTATTTAACCGAGCAGCCGAGATGAGAGATCAGGAGGAGACGGAAGTGAGCGCCAGAGCACGTAGGGATTCCGCCGTGTAGTCGGCGAAGGTTTTGGTCCGTAGGGACGAAGCCGGAGATGAAGAGGATTTCCACCTGAGGGGTGAAGCTCGAGCTACAGGCAAGAGCGTGTGTTTACCGCTATCGAGCGAAGACGCGTGGCAACAGCTGCGGGTGTGAAGCCGACGTGTTCCGGCGAAGACGTTGAAGTTTGAAGAGTGGCCAATTGAAGACGGGAGGTTTCCTGGAAGAGAAACTTCGAGGGCTGCGGAACGACAACAACGCGGGACTTTGAGTGAGTGATTCTCGGAAGAGTATCATCTAGACTTTGGTTCCAAGAACTTTGGACTGAATAGGTTTTCTATCTCTTTAGTCTTTAAGTGTCTTGGTTGTTCAATGCATGCGACTGCATTGTAGTGCGTATTGTTGTCCGTGTCCGTTGTTTCAAGTGTGGCTGATTGTATTGTGTAGTACGTTGATTGATTGGTTTGATTGGTGACATATTGTATGCAACTATTGTGGAGTGTGCATTTTTGTGTATTGTTTTCTATCTGCCATTATTGAGAATATAATTTGTTTATCAACTCTCGGCTCTGACTTGTTCTTTGGGCCACAGCCGGCGTCCGCTGGCGCGCCAAAAAGGACCACTTCTAAATTGTCCACGCTTTCGTGGTGCGGTTCGGGGGGCCGATACTTCGGCCCTTGGAATTAGCCCGGCGATCGCCTCCCTAATTAACGGGACCGGTGTGACAATTAATCTGGCGTCCGCGACAGAACCTTTTGGTGCACAGTGTGTCCAAAGTAGTGAGAAACAGCCTCGAGTTGTTGATAGTGCTATCGGAACGATTTTGTGTGTTGTTCAGTGTTCTCGTTAACGAGTGCAGGGGAGTGCTCCGATAGACTGATCTAGGCAGATACTTTTTGCACGCGGCAAGGTTTTATTTGCGAGACACCATGGATCTCGAAAAGTTAGTTGCTCTTGGGGAAATGATGGGTCTTTCTGGCGCCGAACTACGGAAGTGGGTCACCCAGAAGGAAAAAGAAGAAAAAGAGAGAGCCAAAGAAGAAAAAGCAGCCGAGCTGGAAAAAGAGAGGTTGGCGGTCGAAAGAACCAAAGCGAAAAAAGAAGCTGAGTTGGAGAGAGAGAGGTTGGCAGCTGAGAGGGCCAAGGAAGAAAAAGCAGCTGAGTTGGAACGAGAGAGGTTGGCAGCTGAGAGAGCGAAGGAAGAAAGAGAGCAACAATTGAAGTTGGAGTTGGTGAGAGAAAAGCTGGCAGCCGAAAGGGCGAGAGAAGAAAGAGAAGCGGAGATGGCTGAAAGGGAACGGCAGCGGCAGCAAGAAATGGAACTCGAGCGACTGCGCTTGCAACAGCGAAGTGAAACCCCCGTCCAAGCTAGAGTTGAAAGCAGCAAACGGGAAGACCACGGCTTCCGCTTGAACCCAAGCAAGCTGCTCGTAGCGTTTGATGAAAGGAAGGACGACCTTGACGCGTACCTTCACCGATTTGAGACGATTGCGAGGAGCCAGAATTGGCCGGAACATCAATGGGCAACTGCTTTGAGTACTTGCTTGAGTGGTGAAGCGCTCAGTGTGTACGGTAGGCTGACGCCGACCGATGCAGCCAACTACGCAAAGGTGAAAGCTGCTTTGTTGAAGCGATTTAGATTCACTGTGGAAGGATTCCGGGACAGATTTCGGACAGGAAAGCCAGCTGATGGTGAGACGGCTACGCAGTATGCCGCCCGACTTTGCCATTATTTCGACAGATGGATTGAACTTTCAGGGACAGCGCAGGAGTACGAGGAGCTTAGAGAGCTGCTAATTAGAGAACAATTTCTTACTAGTTGCCACCCAAGCCTGTCACTGTACTTAAAAGAGAGGAAGGCTGACTCACTTGAAGACATGCTTGAATTGGCTGATCAATTCTTGGAAGCGCAAGGTGGCACTAATTTGGCCAAGGTAAAGAAGGAGTGTCCCGATGATTCGAAGAAATTGGCTCCCGAAGAAAAGAAGCGTGCACCAGAGAGCATTCCGCGATGTTTTCTGTGCAACCGAGTGGGTCATCGCGCGAAAAACTGTCGAACGATCTTTACGAGCCCTACGGCAGTCAAATGTTTCAAATGTGGTCAGACTGGGCACAAAGCAGACGCTTGTCGGAACGGAGTGAGTCAAACTCACCAGGTATCTTGTGTGCAAGCGGCACCGAAATCTGATAATAATGCCGTCACCGATGGATTCGTAGAGTTGAAGAATGGGGAGAAAATTCCTATTGTGGGTGCTGTAATGTCAAAACAGCCAACCGGTGTCACGAAGGGAATGCGAGCGCTGCCTGGAAAAGTTGCGGGCAGGAAGGTTACGGTTCTAAGAGACACCGGTAGCTCCAGTGTTATCGTGCGGGAAAATTTGGTACGGGAAAGGGAGTTAACAGGCAAAACGAAACCGGTTTGCTTAATTGACCGTACAGTTCGGATGCTTCCCGAAGCAGAAATTGAGGTTGAAACCCCGTACTTCAGCGGGAAGGTTACTGCTCTATGCATGACGACCCCCCTGTACGACCTTGTCATCGGAAACATCGACGGGGCGCGAGGGCCAAGTGATCCAGAATGTTTGGGAGAAGACCCGAAGATAGAGCCCTCGCCAACACAGCGGCCGCGAGATACAGTGGAGGAGCATCCCGTGACGGATCTCACTAGAGCCCAAGGTGAAGCTGCGGCGCAAGAGACAGCGAAGGAGAAGACGATCGGGTTGAATAAGTTCACGGGCCGAGCAACCGGACTTACGTCGGCACGACCTCAACCGACCGACAGTGTGAAGGAGACGGAGTTGGCCAGTCGGGCAAAATGTAGAGGCATGATCAAGCGGGTAAATAAACAGACAGGACCCGTCGAATGTAATGACGCGTTAATGGTGTCGGAAGTGACAACGATGGTTGAGACGCCGCCTCAGGTATCGTCGTTGGAAAAGGCTCGCCGAAAAGGAACGAGGAAACACAAGATGAGATCGAGCGAGCACCGCAAGAAAGGACGCAAGCGAAATACACAGGATAAGTGCTGAAGTCGAATCAGAATGTGTTTGGCAGTGTTGAGTGCCACATGTTGTGTTAATGTTGTGTTATCCTGTGTCACAAGTGTCGAAGTGTCTGTGCTGTGGTGTGATGTATAGTGTTGTATAATTGTTGTAAAGAGAGATCTTTGTACATTTGTATTATTGGGAATGTGTGGTGGAGTGTTGTACTCATGTGCTTGTGGTTGTGTTTTCACGTGTTGTTTAATTGAATTACAATGTACAATCGTATTAAGTGATCTATTGTGAATATGAAGTGTCATGAGCGACTGATGGTGTTACAGTCTGTGAGAGTGTGTGGTGACTGTTCGCGCTCGTCTGCGGGGTTTTGAATATTATGAGATAATATTCTTAAAGTGGGGGCAGTGTCACAGAACGAGCGCTAAAAACGGGCGCGCCGCCAAATTGTTGCGATAACGCGCCCGAGAGACACGGCGAGGTTAACAAAAAAAAGAGAAAAGAGAAAACAAGCATCCAAGGCTCCCCGGGCGCGCGCTCTCCCCGCGGAAGCGTGGCTTCACCGACGAACCTCCTCACCCCACAACGGCGGCCGAGCAAGCACTCGATTTTTCCAGAAGGAACGGGGCGTATATGCCGGGTTGACTCATCTGTCGGGGACGGCCCCCGTACACCCTCGCACCTCTCCCCAGCCTTCGCTGCGTATCGGGCCGACGAAATGACGAGAACCGTCTGGAATGTCGCGCGCAAGGTATTTAACCGAGCAGCCGAGATGAGAGATCAGGAGGAGACGGAAGTGAGCGCCAGAGCGCGTAGGGATTCCGCCGTGTAGTCGGCGAAGGTTTTGGTCCGTAGGGACGAAGCCGGAGATGAAGAGGATTTCCACCTGAGGGGTGAAGCTCGAGCTACAGGCAAGAGCGTGTGTTTACCGCTATCGAGCGAAGACGCGTGGCAACAGCTGCGGGTGTGAAGCCGACGTGTTCCGGCGAAGACGTTGAAGTTTGAAGAGTGGCCAATTGAAGACGGGAGGTTTCCTGGAAGAGAAACTTCGAGGGCTGCGGAACGACAACAACGCGGGACTTTGAGTGAGTGATTCTCGGAAGAGTATCATCTAGACTTTGGTTCCAAGAACTTTGGACTGAATAGGTTTTCTATCTCTTTAGTCTTTAAGTGTCTTGGTTGTTCAATGCATGCGACTGTATTGTAGTGCGTATTGTTGTCCGTGTCCGTTGTTTCAAGTGTGGCTGATTGTATTGTGTAGTACGTTGATTGATTGGTTTGATTGGTGACATATTGTATGCAACTATTGTGGAGTGTGCATTTTTGTGTATTGTTTTCTATCTGCCATTATTGAGAATATAATTTGTTTATCAACTCTCGGCTCTGACTTGTTCTTTGGGCCACAGCCGGCGTCCGCTGGCGCGCCAAAAAGGACCACTTCTAAATTGTCCACGCTTTCGTGGTGCGGTTCGGGGGGCCGATACTTCGGCCCTTGGAATTAGCCCGGCGATCGCCTCCCTAATTAACGGGACCGGTGTGACAAATATTCACAGACGCGTGTCTCAACAGGCAAAACGGAAGCCCTATAATAACTTCTTTAGGCGGGAATTATGATGCATTGTCCAGTGATATGTAAAATTCACAAAACATAATTATAAGGCACTCAATATTACATTTCGAGAAACAAAATGCACCAATGTGTTGTTTTGTGCTCCTTTCAGTCATTAATTATAATTTGTATGCAATTAATTATTAAACTTTGCTGCATTCAGTCACGTCCCATTTTGACAAGAAAAGGATGAAATCATAAGGGCTTCGAATGTGCGCGAAAAGACGTTTATTGTCGTACCCATTTCGGCGAAAGGAAAGCGGTATATATACTTTTGATTTTGGTGCTGAAGCACGGCTGTCACAATACTCTAATGTCGCCGTCGGAGGCTACTTTACGCAAATTGGCTACTTTACGATCCCGATCACGACAAAAAAAATTGAGGTTGGCGCCACGGATACTTTCTGGCTGAATTGAACTTACACTTCGGCGCACTTAGTAGCTATATTTTTTATTAATGGCCGACGAAATATCGAGCAAGCCTTTGCTTGCAACCTTTTCTGACGTGTCAACTGAGCCATGCGCGTGTCCTACTCCCACCACCTGTCTTGCGCTCATGGAGGCACCTCAACACAGTGCCTGGGGTGGCTTCCTTGACATGGTGAAGATCCTGTTCTTGTTGGCGTAATCAATGTGACTCGCACCCGTTTTTGAGAATCAACCAATATTCGGTGGTTTTATAAATGTAAACAAAAAAACTAAAAATGAAGAAGCGATACACGCCCCGCCGCGGTGGTCTAGTGGCTAAAGTGCTTGGCTGCTGACACGCAGGGCGTGGGTTCGAATCCCAGCTGCGGCGGCTGCATTTCCGATGGAGGCGGAAATGTTGTAGGCCCATGTACTCAGATTTGAGTGCACGTTAAAGAACCCCAGGTGGTCTAAATTTCCGGAGCCCTCCACTACGGCGTCTCTGATAATCATCATATAGTGGTTTTGGGACGTTAAACCCCACATATCAATCAAGAAGCGATACACTTGCAAATTAAAAGCGAAAGTTTAAGTGCGCCTTTTCGCTAGCACGCTGTTCACGGTGCCTGCCATCAATGCCGACGTTACCAGTTAGTGCTAATGCTGTTGCACGACGCTTGCTCACGTGTGAACTCGACAAAAAGAAATGGCCACAACATAATAAAGCTCCACTGCTCACCTTCAACAATACTTCACCACTTTAAAGTGAACTGGAATTACGGCAACTTGTACTAGTTCTGTTCGTGCGCGATTTCAAGCGCGATCTCCTTCTGCGGTCGGCGTTCTTACAAAATGATTGAATGGATAGTTCCAATCTAACTTCTTTCATGGTAATCGCTCCGTCTGTTATAGACGGACTATACACGTACACGGAAATTTTGTGTTCACCAGTGCAACTTTCTTACTGCTCGAAAAACACACAAGCGGAGAAAAGAACTGTGCTCCATTTCTATCTTACAGACATGCTGCCATCTAGCGGCAGCGGTGCACATTTACGCCATGTTGAAGGCCTAGGGTGCTCTGCACGAGCACATGCGGAGCGTACGCCGACAGAAAGGGCAATGCCGACATATTTTAGTATGCCGTGTTGCTTAGATTGAGAAGAATGAGATGCTGACAAAAAAGGTTTGCTGGAAACTAATTTCCACGCCATTTTCTCGTGGCCGACGAATGCACCAGATCATTCCAGCCACTGCTTACGACCAACGCCTTGTTCACATTGACCATTTGTAGTAGATGAGGTATGGCGTTGGTGCTCATCGGAGAACACTTTTTCCTGTCACGTCGAAACGAGACAGTTTGCGCACCGTGTGCTTCCAGGCACATAAAAATCGGCTTCATGTGCGAGCTTCAGAACTGCATCGTGGCTGTACCGGCCCGCCCATGTCTGCGCTGCTGTTTACAGCATTACTATGTTTATTACTTCGCGATAACAACCACATCTAGCTCGTGCGCATCATCGATTCTCAGCGAACGAACCGACTGTGATGGAGCATGTTCCCAACTGAAATTTGCCATTGGCCGATGGTTGTCAAACAAGCGGACAGTGCAAGTGGAAAGTGCCAACCACTTTCGCTGGTTATGAGTTGGCCGAAGACGTTCAGCTAACGGTCGGCAAACAATAGGGAATTCGTTGGCACACACTGTCCAGGTGGCTAAACGTGGTCCTTTCTAGGGTCATACTTCGTTATACCTACCACGTTGGCCAGCTACTATGAGCCAGCCAAAAGCCGACATTGCATTATATCTGTGGGCGTAAGATGCTTTTTCCTACACGGCGCACATCATTTCTCCGTCAGCGAAAGTTTCTTGCTTGAGCGTTCAGCGTCAGATGTCCCAAGATTATTCGCAAAAGATTAATTATTCAAGCTCCACGATCCTATATGTTGGCTGCCAGAGGTAGGCCGGTGCCAGGTCAATAACCAAAATCACCCTCGGCCCAACTCTGTTGAGCAAGCTCGGGCCATGACCGGTTAGGTCGGCCATGCATGTTGGGCCAGCATAAAGCCGAGGTCGAGTTTTTTTTTTTTCAGTTGGTTTGTTAGTCGTATGTAACGATGAAACGTCGGAAGAGTGATTTGCGAGAGTGGCTTTACTATGCGTATTTTCAAGCGTTTCAAGTCACTACCAAATTCTGAGGGGCGGTGCAGATGGCGTGACCCCCTTTTCTCCTTACTTTTATTTACGCCCCAAGAAGAGCCGATAACAGGTTTTCCCAGAAAGCATTCTTCTTCAAAAAAAATATCGTGTATTCACACATGAATGCTACAAAATGGTAACAAATGCTTATTTATGGCACTTCTCATATGCAACTGAGAAAAAAATGCTGTTCCGGCAAATGCGTTACATTCGAATGTGGGTACGCTACCAAGTTTCACGGTAAAGTGGTTTCACGAGTGTTCAGCCGGCGACGAAAAACTGACATGCTGTAAGAGCTTGAAATTGTGAGGTGCCAGTTGGCCTCGAAAGGGACGATGCGAACTCGAACATTCTTGGTGTATCGTGTTATTTACGAGCACATGTCGGGAGGATATTTAGCGAAATACCAGCCAATCAGCACCTGATTCTTGAGCAACATTTTAATGTTCACGTACATGGATCACGTACATGGCTCTTTGCAACCTCGGAGAAGCAGTTTGACGGGTCCTTCTATCCGTGTACAACGACTCGTGGAGCAGCGGATTGATCCCTCATTCATGGAAATCCAGCCGCCTCGTCCCTGTGCTTAAACCAGGTAAATCTCCTCTGCACTTGACCTCTTATCGCCCCATCGCGCTTACCAGCTGTTTCGGGAAAGTGATGGAGAGAATGATTTTGACTCGCCTAGAGTGGTACTTGGAGCACCACGAGGTATACCCTCATGCTATGACAGGCTTTCGGCGTGGACGGTCCGCAATTGATAACGTTATAGACCTGGTCTCATCTATTCAGCATCAAAAAAGACTGAAACGTTTATCTGCGGTGTTGTTCTTGGACGTGAAAGGTGCATACGATAACGTATCACATGAAGCCAATCTGGATGTTATGGAAAATGTTGGATTAGGGGGTCGGGTTTACCAATGGATCCACAGCTATCTGAAAGGCAGAACTTTCTATGTACAGACGGAGAATGGCACAACAACGCACCATTGCAACCGTCGTGGTGTGCCGCAAGGCGGTGTTCTTAGCCCCACACTTTTCAATCTAGTGCTACTCGGCTTGGTTGACGCACTTCCAGAATCTGTCCATCTATCAATATATGCAGATGACATCTGCATCTGGGCGTCAGGCGTAACACGCCTTCATTTGCGTGCCAGGCTTCAGAGAGCGGCTATATTAGCGACAAAGTTCCTGGAAGAACGGGGCCTAGAGCTGTCGTCAGAGAAATGCTCGCTTATAGCATTCACGCATAAGGCTATGAGCCCATATGTTATTAAAATCAACGGACACACGATCAACTACGTGGAGACCCACCGATTCCTCGGAGTCATAGTTGATCGTGACCTCTCCTGGAGCCCTCAAATCGCCCACATGAAAACTAAACTCACCATGATCACCCACGTACTGAGGTTTCTTGCTGGAAAAACGTGGGGTGCATCGGTACGAGCAATGCTCCAACTCTACACTGTTCTGTTCCTCGGTTATATGCGGTACAGCTTACCCGTGCTATGCGGGATCCGAAGAACAAACGTGCGCGTCCTCCAGTCGATCCAAGCCCAAGCCCTGAGAATATGCCTTGGTCTCCCGAGATGCGCGTCTACAGCAGCGACAGTCATCATTGCGCGTGATTATCCAGTCAACGCATAAATCCGCGTAGACGCTTTGAGAATGCACATAAGACATTTCGCTCGGCTTCCATCTCATCACCTCGCCTCACTTCGAACTTCCAGGCCCCACTCAGCGTTCAGCGCAACTGTAGCTCAGCATTGCGCAGTGCTTCCATTGCACTTCACGCAAGCAGCACAGCCGCCGATACCATTATGGTGCCTACACCCACTCAAAGCCCTTCTTACAATTCCTTGCATCCAAAATAAGAAAAAGTCGTCGCATCTAGCCCTGAAACAGGCCACATTACTTTTTCTGCAAGAGAAGCACAACGGACGCCTTCACATTTACACGGATGGCTCGGTGTCTTCAGTAAGCTCTGCAGGGGCGGTGGTTATTCCCGCGAGGCACAACACAATTAAATTCATGACATCGCATTTGACGTCGTCGACAGCTGCAGAACTTGCGGCTATACGTGCAGCTCTGGAGTTTAGAGTGAAAGAACCTTCGGGAATTTGGTCTATCTTCTCGGACTCGAAGGCATCTCTTCAATCTCTTATGTCACCCTTTCGCCATGGACCTAATGAACAGTTAGTAGCTAAAATAAGGCTTCTTCATCACCAAGCAATCGAAAAACAGCACAGCATAGTGTATCAGTGGATACCAGGTCATTGCGGTATATATGGCAATGACCGCGCAGATGAGGCCGCTAGGTCTGCGCACGATGGTAGCCAATACACAGCCATCCCGTTCTCAAGAACCGACGCAGCTACAAGATTTCGTTCGCTTGCACGTGACCTCACACTGGTACAGTGGAACTGAACAGACTTCACAAACGCGCGCCTGCATAACTTGGATCCCAATCTGCAGCTTCGTCTTCCCCCAAGGATATCTCGAGCTGAGGAGACTCTTCTATGCCGCCTGTGGCTTGGAGTGGCCTTCACGAACGCATACTCTTATCTCATCGGGATGGCCAGCTCTCCTACATGCACTTACTGCAGCTGCGAAGAAACCATCGCGCACCTTCTGTGTGAGTGCACCCATTTCAACGCGCAAAGACAAGAACTCACTGCAGCTCTGGATAGACTAGACGATCGGCCTTTGTCGGAACAAAGAATTCTGGGTCATTGGCCGAGCCCATCCTCAGCCCAGAAGGCGTTGAAAGCTTTGCTGCGCTTTTTGCGGACAACTGGCCTCAGAGACAGACTTTAGTGTCTTATACTCTTTGATGTTGCCTTTCCTCTGTCGCAATTTTTTTTGTAATTTCTCTTTCTCTTCGCAACATTTTTTTTAACATCTTTCATTCCCCTCACCCCTTTCCCCAGCACAGGGTAGCCAGCCGGTCTAAGAACTGGCTAACCTCCCTGTCTTTCCGCTTAAACTTTCTTCCTTCCTTCCTTTTGCTTTATGCCACGGCAAAATTTTTTTGGTGAGGGGAGGGGGTGCTCGGTGTGCCATTTCCTGGCTCACTGAGTGAAGGCGAGAACGAAAATTCTCTCTCGTCTTTGAACTCGGAGTGGCGTAGGGCATGGAGTTTCCTATAAGCGCACAACAGGGAACTCGACGCTAGTGTCCACGGGAGCTGCAACACATGGCGCTTCAGCCTGCAAGGGAATGATGCATCGGTTGTACACGACGCATTTGTTTAGGCTCCGTCCTTCCGGCTCAGTTTGGCTGCGTGGGGTCTGCATCCGCTTTGTCGCAACACGAAGGTCGGCAAACGTTCAGCAGTTCTACTTCACCACCTTGACCTTTTTTTTTTAGGATCACCAATTGTAATCAGCTCGGAAAGTTCATAAGGTTCATTTTTTTATTCGAAACAAACGCCGAAACACAGCAAACAAAGCCAAAAGCATGAAGGATAGCCAAAGCAGTGTACTTCCAATCATTTTCTTGGTGGCCGAATGATCACAGCGGCGGCGTTCTTTCTATAGTTGTAGGTAACACCTTAAGACACTTTTAACGCGACAGAATTAAAAGCTCGTCCCGCAGAAATTCCAGCCTCGGCCTCGTTGGCTGTGAGCGAAAAATCGTCATCTTCGCGTGAACGAGAAATCAAAAAAGATGCAAGTACAATAAGTAATACAAACAAAATTCTGGATATGTGTCGGAATCAAAGCCGAGTCGTTTGCGTGGCTAGCGGGTGTTGTGCCACACAACCGCACCACTGCTTGTGAATACAGATGAAATAAACTTCCTCTGCTTGGAAACGCAGTGAAAGTAACTTTCCAAACACACGCGCGCTGTACACATGCTTCACAATACAACATGAAAGCTTGCCGTAATAATGCGTGGTACAAGCATGCAATACCATCAAGCGTCAGAACACGGGATTGTCATAATTACTTCATCGTTTAAAGCCAGTCACCCACTACAAAAGGAACACACGCTATTGCACCCTTTGAAGCTTAGAAGAGCATTGCAGATAAATAGGAATGAATGCGACAAGGTCGTTTGAGAATTTGCTGCGTCCAGCCTCTAAGTTGGTTAATTATATCAGACTTGTTCACTGTAAAAACGTACTTGAATCATGCTATTGTTACGGTGACCGCGCGTAGGAGGCACTTCATGGATTATGGCGGCACGAACCAGCGTGCGGAACTGAATTTCGGTGGCGCCAATACTTTTCTCTTTCTTCACCATGGTGCTCTCTTTTTAGATCGGCATCCCTTTGGCCATCTCGTTTTTCGTAGAGAATATGAAATGAGTGTTGGAAGGCCTCCTTTTGTAAGAAAATTTATCTTTCGTCTGTGCACCTTGCGGTGAGAGATTAGGCGAGTGAAAGCGAGATTACGCCACTGAATATATTTATAATATCTGCCTCGTGTATCTTGCCGCTGGTCGTTATTTTAAAAACGACCACATTGTGCCACAGGGTGTCGAGATATTATCAAAGGTGACAGCGGGATGACGGGGATAAAGATGGGAGAAGGGAGTCTTATTTTGTTCGCATATTGAAATTTTTTTTTGCTTGTCATGTTGTGAAAATGGCATTTTCTTTAGCTTCTCGAAACAAATTCGCCCCTGCGTTTTATGGTATTATCTCTTTGGTGGACGGGCATTGTACGAACACGTGAAACGCACTGCGCCTATTAAGCTCTCGAGCATCAGCAGTTCCTGGGTCGAAAGTGTCGCTTACGAAGTGAAAACTCGAATAAGTAAAATGAAATGCACTCGCGAGGTGCGCAGCACGTGCAAGGTAGCGTGAAAGAGGATGGTAAACAACTGCTGAACATAAAGCTCCCCTTTGTCCGTATTCTATGCCACATAAACATCTTTTGTTTTGTCTATAAAATAGGCCGGGTCGAAATCGTTGCCAAAGCTGCTTTGTTTTGAAACTTCTTGTTCTTTGTAATTTGCTCGCCGTTGGCTTTATAAGGCTTTCAGACGATGTTCGCGAGTTGCGTCAAGGCCAGTTTAATGGCAGCCGGCGCGTATGTTGAGACAGGGCTCCCGCAGGCCTGGCGATGACTCGGAGCCTAAATCCAGAGTATACGGCCAATAAACGAGGTGGATATGGATGCCATACACATACATGCCTATATGAGGTCATTTTATTCCGTACGTTTTAGCTATCTTTCAATTTCGTGATAGTGCTCTGAAGGCTGACTTCATTTTGTTGCTTCAAAGAACGGTCTTCTAACATTCGCAGTCAGCTTATTTCCGCGCTTTGTTAGATGGCGAATGTTCATCTCACTGTTGTGACCACGTCGAGATGCATGCAGCTCAGTCGAGGTACATGCTTTGGAGCTGCACTTTAGTCGCATAGCGAAATCGGAACTTTGTGCAGTGCATGCTTTTTTTATTGCGACACAGGCTTGCCTTTAAGGCATACTATTTTGTGCGTGCATGTGTATTAAATGTGCGCCATTAGGCCGGTGTTAGTGCGAAATGAGGTAGTGTCATGTGAAATGTGTTATCATTTCACATGCCACTACATCATTATACATTGCACACTACAAGGTCATGTAGTGTGCCATGTGAGTGCTCGTTAAAGAACACCATTAGGTCAAAATTCGCGGAGCCCTACACCTAGGCGTCTCTCAATCATATCGTAGTTTGGGGGCGTAAAACCCGAAATATAAAGTATGGTGGGGGAAAATACGATACAAATTTTTAAAGAGCCAATATTTATTTTCATTTCGCTCTTTACAATTAAACATCAGTGCAGAAACTTTCGTTTAGGTACAAGGTACGTGCTACATAAATATTGCAATGTTGTGACTGTTCACAACATTATTTTACAAAAGAGTAAGAGAAATGCTCCAGATGTCGAATTTTACCACAACCTGCATAGCGAAATAAGACTCTGCGTGGGGCAATACAAGACAGTGTGAAGAAAATAATTTCTCCATTTTGTTTTTCAGTAGAAAGACGTGAGATTCACTTCGTAGGGTCCTAAGCAATCTTAAGGAGCCTCCTTGGACTCCGTGGATTGAAAATAGACAAAACGCGGTGTTGTGTTGCTCCGTATAACTCGTCGCAGATCGAACACCGCCAGTGTTTCTTTGTGGTAATGTTGTTTTTTTTTTGCGTGAGCGCTCACACCTCATTGCATTATTTAACAATTGGAGGCTGTTTTGACGCATCTTCTTCACATCTTTTTGCAATTTGATGCAGAACTGTTCAGGTGTTTTATGGCTTTTAACTTTGTCGCCAGTCTTTGTGAGGCGAGGAATTCCGAAATGTGCCAGATTAATAATTTCTATCGCTTGTTTTTTTTTCAATTAGGGTATTGGATAAACGTCGTTAGAGCCGATTCTCAAGACGTGTTTGTGAATGACTAAACTTGGAGATTCCGCCCTTTTTTTATGCGTCTCTTGAGAGCATTCTTGGGAACGCGGAAAAACATCGATGCAGCGCGAATGGAGGGAGTCATGTCCTGAAGGCAATCCATGTTTTTTCGCGTCATTTTCTGCCTAGGGAAGCTTTACATTCTATGATATTATATTGTATGTCGACACCCTCTTCAAGAAAAAATATATATATTCACTGTAAGTTAATGGTTCATTTATTAAGACACTATCTAACGCAATAGGGTAATTTTTTTCCGCGTATTGCCTTTTTCAAATGCCAGAATTCAAAAAAGAAAAAAATCCGCTTTGTTGCATGAAGCGTTGTCCATAAACTCCTTTAGTTGTACTTTATAACCTGTAAGCTAATTTACTCGAACACAAACTTTGAAGCACGCGGTTCCTAAATGTGATGGCAGAAAAATGAAAAGCTACCACGGAAAATACTTTCAAAAATCGCAGCCCGGGAAAAACACTGGGGCTGCGCGTTTCAGCTTCACAGTTTAACCATATGTAGATGGAGTGTTTCGGTAGGTGGCATTTTTTTTCTCTAAGTCATAGCTGTCGGAATTACGCGGTGGGCAGAGCCAGCGCGGTTGACTCTATGCGAGTGACGGTAAACATCCAAGCCTGAAAAAAGGCTATGAAGTGGAAGACCGAGAGGCGCGATGGTTGCTTTCTCCGGAGAGCGGCGCTTTTTCCGAAAACTTGGAACGGATTTGTTTACTCGTCCGCACCGCCCGGGAATCGGCCTGCGCTTCGGCCTTCCGTGGCAGGCACACACGCGAAGCTCAATAAAGCCGCTTCTTTATTCTACGGCTGGTTTGGGCTCAGCGCGCGAAAGCAACAAACACCCAGTTTCGGCACCGCCACCTGGACCATGCACTTACCGGGCTGATTTCGGGGCTGTTTTCGTGCCCTGGAGGCAAGCGGGGCTAACTATGCTAATTAGAGCGCGCGTCTAGAAAACCCTTTGTTGCCGCTGCCATGCGCGGCTTTTTCCTCTTCACGCGCTCTACTCTTGACTCGTGCCCGGCCTGTTTATATATATATATATCTTTGGAAAACATTGTCTTCCCATTGGCCGCTTCCGCCCCCATTCTGGGACGGGGTATGATGATGATGTGCCATGTTGATTTCTGACCCGAAATGAACATCAAGAAGTGTAATGGGAGTTGATTGATGATTGATATGTGGGGTTTACCGTCCCAAAACCACCATATGATTATGAGAGACGCCGTAGTGGAAGACTCCGGAAATTTCGACCACCTGGGGTTCTTTAACGTGCACCCAAATCTGAGCACACGGGCCTACAACATTTCCGCCTCCATCGGAAATGCAGCCGCCGCAGCCGGGATTCGAACCCGCGACCTGTGGGTCAGCAGCCGAGTACCTTAGCCACTAGACCACCGCGGCGGGGCAAGTGTAATGGGAGTCAAAGAACGAAACGTAAACAAATAAAGCGAGACAATATGAGAAAAAAACTGATAAAAGCGTGAAGAGATAATAAATTTGTGGACATTATAAATACTTGCCGCGGTGTTCTAGTATATAGTTATATTGCTTGACTACTGACCCTAAGGTTGCGGGACCAAATCCTGGCCGCGAGGGCCGCATTTCGACTAAAGCAAAATGCTGCTCTGCCATAATCACTTTGTTGTTTGTGGATGTGAAAGAATAAATACCGTTATAATAATTACACAAATTATTAACCAAGATAGAGCAATGTGAAAGGAATAGGAGCAGTACGCAAATGAAACACGAAAAATACCATGGAGGAGCCTGGTACTTCGGAAAGACTAAAAAAAATACAGTACTGTCTTCATGCAACCTGCCCCGCCGCGGTGGTCTAGTGGCTAAGGTACTCGGCTGCTGGCCCGCAGGTCGCTGGATCGAATCCCCGCTGTGGCGGCTGCATTTTCTATGGAGCCAGGAATGTTGTAGGCCCATGTGCTCAGATTTGGGTGCACGTTAAGGAACCCCAGGTGGTCGAAATTTCCGGAGCCCTCCACTACGGCGTCTCTCATAATCATATGGTGGTTTTGGGACGTTGAACCTCACGTATCAATCAATTCATGCAACCTGAATTCAATGTCCGGGTTATGTGGGTAATTATTTATTTCTCTCTCTCTCTCATCCGTTTTGTTGCGAACTAATGGAGGTTTCATAGATCTCGCCATGTATTAATTGAGCCCATCGTACGCACTCCAGCAGGCTGCGGTCGAGCGCGTGCACTATCTGCTTGCGATCTCAAGCTCATTGGGCGCAGTAAGCACGTATATAATGGTATGAATGAACGTGTACACACATTGCGTGTTGTGGTCATATGGCGCTGGCGCGCCATATGACCACAACAGTAGCCGCCGCTATTGCATAAGATAGAAAGTCTCCGTGACAAAATGCGTGACTAAGTTTGAATGATAACGTGCTTTAGAATGATCTCCATCGACAGCCGTATCGGCAGTCAACGCGTAACCACCAGTAAATTTTTCTCTGTCACGTTTTGCATCACTAAGTGCTTAATTTCTATATGCTTGATAGTGGGGGCAGTCTTTCTTGCTCAACGTGCGTGCTCGGTTCTGAATGGAATGGAATGGAAAAACTTTATTTCGGTCCTGCAGGACGCGCTTAGCGCGTAGCGGGCGTCTCCCACGTAGGGACCGACAGGGAGTACCTGGCGGCCGCTTCGTGGGCCTGCTGGACGGCCCATCGCTGGTCGGCGAGAAGTGAGCTCCTGAGGGACCTCTCCCACTTGCTTGAGGTAGAGTCGGGAGGAGTTGTTCTACACTCCCAGAGCATATGTTCGAGTGTCGCTGTGTGTCCACATGATGGGCATGTGTCGCTGGGGTATGCATCGGGATAATAAACGTGAAGCGTGGCAAGGTTTGGGTACGTGTGTGTCTGTAATAGGCGTAGGGTTAATGCCTGCGGTCGATTAAGTTTCGGATGTGGGGGTGGAAAAATGCGGCGTTCCAAGTAAAAGTGCTTTGTAATTTCATTGTACGTAATTGGTGCATCCCGATTGGTATCCAACCCAGCAAGATGAGGTTGCCCTGTGGCAGCGCGGTCGGTAAGTGCGCGCGCTGCATCATGGGCGATCTCGTTGAGGTTGGGTAGGGCACCCGGCACCTGGCCGAGATGGGCGGGGAACCAGATGACAGTGTGGTGCTTCAGGGCACTCGGGTCCGCATTGCGCAGGATACGTAACGCCTGGTCGGAGATGACTCCGCGTTCGAAGGCTTTGATGGCCGGCCTGGAGTCGCTGTAGATGAATTCCCGTTTGCTGTCGAGCATAGCTATAGCTATAGCTACTTGCTCCGCTACTTCGGGGTTTCGGGTGAGGATTGTGGCTGAGGTAAGAGTCTGCTGCGCGGATGATACCGCGACCGCGGCGAAGGCTTGGTTGTTGCGATAGGCAGCGGCGTCCACGAACGAGACGTTGTCCGCTTCCATGTCTATGCGCTTGAGAATGGCGGTCGCCCGCGCAAGGCGCCTGCCTCTGTTGTATTCGGGGTGTACATTTCGTGGTATGGGAGCGATCGTAATAAGGTCGCGGATTTCACGGGGAATTAGAGTCAACTCTGGGGGGTCCCTGGCCCTCGAGGAGAAGAAGCCGAGCTCGCGCAGAATATGGCGGCCCGCCTTGGTTGTAGTGAGTCGGGTCAATTGCACACGTTCCTGAGCTTCGGCGATCTCTTCTAGCGTGTTATGTACGCCAAGCTCGAGGAGTTTGTACGTTGGAGTGGTGATAGGGAGGCCAAGGGCTCGTTTGACCACCTTGCGAATAAGCGCATTGAGTTGATCACGCTCAGCACGTAGCCACTTGTGTATAGCGGCAACGTACGTAAAATGGCACAAAACAAACGCGTGTACGAGACGCAGCAGGTTGTCTTCTTTGAGGCCATGGTGCCTGTTGGCTACTCTACGTACGAGTCGTATGGCATTCTCGGTATTAGTCCTGAGCTTGTGTACTGTTTGGGTGTTGGTTCCGCGGGACTCGATGATCATGCCGAGGACCTTGATGTTGTCTACCCTGGGTATAGTACGACCATCTCTGGTGTGGAGGGTGATATTGCGTTCCGCCGGAGGTTTCCACCCTTTGGGCTTGGCACCGCGGCGTTTGGGCAAATATATCAACAGCTCCGACTTCGCAGGTGAGCACCTGAGACCGGTGTGGTCGAGGTAAGACTCGGTGGTGTCGATAGCCTCTTGCAGGGCGGACTCAATGAAGCCATCCGACCCTGTGGAGCACCATATGGTTACATCATCCGCATAGATAGTGTGATTTAGCCCGTCTATTTTTGAAAGTCGTTCGGAAAGCCCGATCATCACGAGGTTGAAGAGCGTGGGTGAGAGGACGGATCCCTGAGGAGTGCCCCGCTGTCCGAGCTCCACTTCTTCCGACACTAGGTCTCCTACGCGGAGGACGGCTCTGCGCCGAGTGAGAAAAGAGCGGATAAAGTAGTAAAATCGATGACCTAGGCCGAGGGCTGCGATCGCTTTCAAGATTGACGAGTGCGTTATGGTATCGAAGGCCTTTTCTAAATCGAGACCGAGTATTGCACGAGTGTCCCGAGTGTTTCCGCCATCTAGAATTTGATGCTTTAGGAGTAACATGGCGTCTTGAGTGGATAACCCTGGTCGGAAGCCAATCATGTGGTGCGGGATGTAGTCGTTATCTTCGAGGTACCGACCAACCCTGTTGAGGACGACGTGCTCAGCCACTTTGCCCACGCACGACGTGAGAGATATGGGGCGTAGGTTATCTAGGCTCGGCGCCTTTCCCGGTTTGGGTATCAGAACCGTGTGAGCTAGTTTCCAAGCATCGGGTATCTCACCCTTTTTCCATATCTCGTTGATAGTGTCAGTGAGGTAAGTGACGGAAGAATCGTCCAGGTTGCGTAGGAGCTTGTTGGTGATGCCATCGGGGCCAGGGGCTGAGCGGCCATTGAGCTCATGGAGAGCTCGGCGTACATCTTCAATAGAGAACTCGGCGTCTAAGTTAGTGTTGTTGCTGCCAGAGTAATCAGGGTGAGGGGTCACAGGGCCCGTGGGGAGCGGGAGATATTTTTCCACGAGGTTCTTGACAACATCTTCCGGTGACACTGTTTGTTTAGCCTGATGAAGTATCTTCACGATCGAATGACGCTGATTTGTGCGGGTGTTGGTTTCATTGAGGAGGTGTTTGAGTAAGTTCCACGTTTTGCCATTTCGAACCTGACCATCAATCGAATTACAAATTTCGTCCCACTGCTGTTTTGAAAGGATGCGGCAGTGATCCATCATGGTCTTGTTCAGCTGAGATATGCGTTTGCGTAACCTCCGATTAAGGCGCTGGCCCTTCCACCGGGCCAATAGAGACTGTTTGGCCTCTAGTAGGTGGGCGAGACGACTGTCCATCCTTTCGGTTGGAAGGTCTGTGGTGATAGTTTTCGTTGCCTTGTTTACATCAGCTTTGAGCTGGGCCGTCCACGTCTCGAGGCTCGGTGGGGTATCGGGAGGAGGTCGTTCTGCGCGGGTCTTACGAAGGAGGTCCCAGTCGACCCACGTGTACGACTTGGTCTTCCTGCTTACTGTGGGGAGGTGTACAGCCAATATGAAGTGGTCACTACCGAGATCTACCGCGAGGTTGGACCAGTGGGCGTCGGAGATATTCTTGACGAAGCATAGATCCGGTGTAGTATCTCTTTGCGTGGACGTACCAGTGCGAGTGGGGAAGGCCTTGTCCGTAATGAGAATAAGGCCCATGTCATTTGCACTTTTCCAAAGCTCGTTACCTTTGGGTGTGTCGTACGTGTAGCCCCAGGCGCTATGCGCAGCGTTAAAATCGCCTGCAATCACTAGCGGGTTAGGCCCCGCGAGGCGGACAGCTTTCTGGAACAAGCGTGTGAATCTTTGTCTATGGTGGCTGGGACTACTGTATACATTGAGCATGTATACGCTTTGTTGTGATATGTTTCCAGGGAGGATTTCGACCATAACGTGCTCAATTTCGGGCACATTGAGACTGTGCGCTGTGCAGGTAATCTTGTTAGCGACCAAGGTGGCGATACCGCGTCCTCCCGAGGGGCCGGGCAACCACTGGTATCCGGAAAACGTGGCGGTTGGTACTACAGTCTCTTGTAATAGCATGATGTGAGGTTTGGCTTCGTGGCTACGGAGGTATTGCTGCAGGAAAGCTTTCTTGTGGGTGAAGCTCCTGCAGTTCCATTGCCAGATTCGCAACTCGTCAATTGGCCTGGCCATCTTGAAGCATTAAGAGTTGGCCTGAGCACCCGGCGGGTGCATAAGGGCCGCGTGATGCGGTGGACTGGGCACGGCTGTACGTTGCGACAACGGCTTATCCGCGGCAACGGCAGGGGCGACGACGTGATCAAGATATTGCTCCACTTGGCCCAAACGATTACCGTGTACCGCGAGAGTAGACTGCACGAGAGCCATGCTTTCGCCAAGAAAGCGAAGGCTTTCCTTAATCGCCGATAGCGTGCTCTTAATGTCGTCTAACTCTTCCTTTAACGCTGGCTGGTCGTGGGCGACCGCGCGTTTCTTGGGTGCGCTCTCGCCGTCGTCGTTACCAACGCCTACGGGTTGCGGCTGCAACGGAGTGACTGCATTGTCGTCGTTGTCGGTTGGGGGCATAGCAGCGCGTGCGTTTCTGTCAGTTTTTAGTTCGGCAATTGCGACTGTGAGTTTGCGTATTGTTTCTTTCATCATCGCATTTTCCTGCTTTAAGATCGCTATCTCAGAGGTGTTGTGTGTATCATGCTCTGGGAGTGATCCCGACCCTACCTGTGATGTAGCGTTTCCTTTTCTCCGGACGGCGTCCGCCCAAGTGAGAGGTCCCCGCTTATTCTTGCTGACGTTGCCTGGCGATGGTGGTGCCGATGGGCTAGGCGATCGTTGACGCGAGACCCCGGTGAGACTGGGGTGAGGCCTGGAACTGGCATGAGGCCCGGAACCTGAGTGGGAGCCGGAGCGTGATCCGTGTCGGGAACCTGAACGGGAACCGTGACGTGAACCAGAACGAGACCTGGAGTAGCCTCGCGATATAGATCTGGTTGGGGTCCCACTTCGCGCGCTGCGGGAGTGGGTCCGAGGGCGGCTCCGGGACCTCGATACACGCATTGTGCGGTTCCTGGGACGACTCCGGGATCGGGACCGGGATCGGCTGCCATTGGGTCGACCATCTGTAAAAAGCTTCGAGGCCTGGTCGTCGTCAGTGGTTGCATTGAACTCGTTCATTGCATCGTAACTGTTGTGTCGCATCGAGTGTGCTCGCTCCCATCGTCGTCGGCGCACCACGTATGGAATGTGGTAGCGTTCTTTACATTCCCTGTCGGCAGTGAGGTGGGTTCCTCCGCAAAGCTTGCATGTTGGTGTGCAGCGGTGTTCCTTTTCGGGGTTCGGCACGCTGCAGCCTCTGCAGATAACGTCTCCAGGGTTCGGGCACACGTCCGCTCGATGGCCGAGCCGACCACAGGTGTAGCAAATATCTATCTGTCTACGGTATAGTGTACATTGAAGTAGCACCGATCCGTATCGCACAAAATTGGGCACACGATGTCCATCGAAGGCCACGATCACTGCAGTGGTACTTCCGATGCGCTTGGCAGCCAAAGCAAGTGGATTGCGGTCGTTGACAATCTTCGCATCAATGTCCGCCGAACCGTCTTGCACGGGAATCCCTCGAATGACACCTTTGCATGTAGAATGTGGTGCCGCTTCGTAGGCACTAACTTCATAGGTCTTGTCAGCGATGCGAATTTCTTTAACACGCACGTAGCGATTAGCATTTTCTCTCTTCGGCGTGCTTGCTACTAAGATATTCTGTTTAATATTGGGGCAGAGCGTGTCTGCTTGCTGCTCCGATGGGCTGATACCTGCCGAAGTCGAAATGGCTTCAGCGATTGTCGTTGGGCCAACCCTAGCGATGTTAAGACCCCCTCTGGGTCTAATGATAATGCGGATGTCATTCTTTGGTAGGTGAGGCATTCGGCTTTCTCGAATAATCTTGTTCTTCACATTTTCTCTGTTGCGGGGCTTGTGCTCGTTGCGTTTCAGAGCGCTATATGACGGCACACGTTTGGAGCCTTCATTTTTTGCTCGGCGACACGAGGCGGTCTGCCAGCCTTGGTCTGGCGTGATTTCTTCAGGGTCAATGTCTTCCCCTGTCACTTGGTACTCCATCGCTCAGCGAGACAGTGCGGCTACGGGGCGCGCGAGCAAGCACGCGCCACGTTAGAGCAAAGAAGATACTCGTCAGGGCTAGCTGGTGGCGGGCGAGCGACGATGGCGGAGGCGAAATAAAATGCAAGAAGCAAGCACTCACTGCGCGCAAATTGTGTCGGCAGAGTCCCTGTGTCTTCTGGAAGTCGTTGCAATAATATGACGCTGAAATCACAAAGTGGCGTCGCAAAAACGTTGAAAAAAGCAGGAGCCGTAGTGGAAGCGTTCGCACACTTCGGCTTCTTCTTCTTCCTTCTCGCTCGGTTCTGATATCGCTCGGAAATAACAATTGGGGGACCCTTAAGCTTCGGCTTTCAGAGTTGAAAGCGATAGCGATATTCTGTTCCTACAGTGCGTACTTCAAACACTCAGTGTAGTAAATCAGCTTTAGAACTTGCTATACATTCACTATGTGGCCTTGAAGGGCCACTCATCAGGCTTTTAAAGTACCGTATAAAAAAGAGCGCAATATTCTTTCCTGATATTTCTCGCCCTTCTTGGCACACTATACTCTGACGTAGACGGTAGTTCCCGTGACGTCTTCAGCGTACACGCTCTCAATTCGTTGATATACGCGAAATATCACATGTTATTTGTCTCCTGCACTGTTTTGCCATGCAGCCGCCCATCTGTTCTTCTCTGTATCACATGAATATCGTGCACAATCAACCAATCAAACTTCATTTTTTGTGTTTACAACTGTGCAAGCGGCGAAAACAGCGTCCAGCCGAGAAGCGCGAAATTCTGATAGACTCTAGCGCTTAGTGCCGATATTGTTGACGGACATTCAAGAACTAAGGGGCGAGGATGATGCATCGTGTGTATGAAGGAGAGGAGAAAAATCATTCCCTCGTTTTCAAACGTGGGGTGGTGAGTGGCCCTTTAAGCAGCGTTTTTCATCTCCTTTTTATCCCACTTTGTATCCTTTTTTTCAACACTTTTGTCTTTTTATCTTATTTTACTCTTTAAAAAACTGAGAAGTTTCAAAATTTTTCTACTGCATAAAAATGCTTGCAGGCTTCCGTATTATTTATTCATTGGAAGTGTTTATTTTTTTATTTTTGCAACATTTCTGGATGATAGTAGAGTGCACACTTGTTATTTGAATGATTTGTATATACAATTTGCGTATATTCTATTTATGAGTTGTATTAATTGTATGTCTGTCGCCAAATGCTCGCCCAGGATACATGGTGTGAGAGCATTCTCAAGCTACCTAAAAGCAGCTTTTTGTTTTTTTCTCAATCCTCATGATTCGCCTTGCTAATGAAATGAACATCTATTCTATTCTTTTCCATGCCATAATACTGCCTGAAGCAGGCGTTTCTTACGTTTCCTCTCCCTGCATTTAGTTTGCATCGTCTTTGACGTATAACTGCAAGCTTTACAGAAACTTGTTTGTAAATACTACGCAGTCTCCATGAAATACGCATCATGGCGGTAACCTCTACTTTCTTTCAGAATGAAATATTTATCTGACCGACACGTGATAAGTAAAAAGGTAAACGAGAAAATAACTCTCCGGGTGTGCTACAAGCAATTATTCTTAAAAAAAAAAACTTTGTAGTGCCGCTTCAAACCTTTTTCCCAGGCGAATGCGGCAGCGGCAATGGAGAAGAGCTTAATTGCTCTGTGAATAGCGCTCACTTGAGAAGACAATTGACCAATGTGACAAACTCATTCTCGACAAGAGTAGACGTGCTCTTATAGCATTCAACAATTAGGAGTAGATTTTTTACAGTCGCCTATCGCTAAACGATAAATATACAGTGTTGCACTACAGGTAAGAAGAATCAGGCGAATAGAAATGACTTTCCTCAGTGATTTTCATGAAAACAATAATATTCATGTCAACCTTTCCAAAATCTCTGAAGGCGAAAATCAATAAAGCATCCCGTTATATCGCCAAAAGGGACCAACTTACGTTGAGGACGAATAAGCGAGCAATGTAAATAAAACCTAAGGGACAAGAAGAGAGCATAGTGTATCAGGAAACAAACGGGTGTCAAGGACATCGTTGTCGAATTCAAAAAGAAGAAATGGCCATAGGCAGGGCATGTAGCGCGAAGGCAAGATAACCGCTGGTCATTAAGGAATACAGACTGGATTTCAAGAGAGTTAAGCGGGTGAGGGGGGAGTCAGAAAGTTAGATGGGCAGATGAGACTACGAAGTTTATGGTTATATATAGTGGCAGCAACAACCTGCAGTGGGCGTAGTCAAGATGATGATAATGATGATGATGATGACGATGACGACGACATCGCCTCTGTCAGCAAAGTTCGGTTTTCAAGCGAAACTCGTATTGACAAACCTGTGAGGCTGTCTGCGGCGGTGTTCGGAAAAACCAACCAAGACGCACCCAACAATAATATTTTAACTTTCTTTCAGAGCTGAGGTTTGAACTGGGCCCCGGTCCGAAAGAGAGCCCCTTGACCACAAGGCCACGCGCCCATGCTTGTCCAATGTGAACTCCGCTGAAACACACGAACGCCTTGTACTGGCGGTGCAAACAACAATTCGGAAGCCACTCTCGCTATGCGCACTTCAAGGCAATACTTCGGCGAACTAAAACCGACCTGCTGGGCAGCGAGTAAGGTCGATATCAGGAATTGCACAATTCGAGACAATTCTTTCTTCGAGAAAACTGCATTCCTAAATCGCATTATTGGGATTTCGTGAAGATCTATTCAGTGTCTTTAGAGAGACTGACAAGAGCTCGCAAGAACATGAAAGATGCCATACTGATTGAGCCCGAAAACAGCTTTCGAGGAACGGCTGCCATCTATAATGAAAGAGAGCATTCACGTAACAGGGAGAGAAACGCAATGGGGCTACACAAATAAAGAAAGAAAGAAGAAAGAAAGAAAGAAAGAAGAAAGAAAGAAAGAAAGAAAGAAAGAAAGAAAGAAAGAAAGAAAGAAAGAAAGAAAGAAAGAAAGAGCATATAGTAGGCCAGTCACAACCATTTCCCTGGTAGTCCTCCATTTCTCTGATAGGGAGCTCTTGAATTTTTATACCTCAATGCATAAGACTCCTATTTCGTTGTACTTCACTTTCTGGGCATGACACCACAAATTTTAAGGCGAGAGCCTTACATTAATCGTACGAGCGTGGCCTCGAACGAAAACTGCCGCGACGACACCCGACCGTCCAAGATATATGACGTCACTTTTCTGGCGAGTAAAAGCAGCGCCAAGTGGACCAAGACATGGTAGACAAATAATCAAGAGAATAGTAATCGATGCAGTCATTACAACACCATTAGTAATTGGCAACCTGTAATCAGCGAAAATAATTAGTGACTATTGATTAGGGAGTGTTCATTTGCACGCCGACATGGGGGCGGACGCCAAAAGTGCGATCTGTGTACCTAGAGCCACCCATATATTTAACTATCGGGAGCGAGTGGCATCTCTCTCTCTCTCTCTCTCTCTCACTGTGCGTGTGTGGGCGTGTGCGGGCGTCTGTCGGCAATACGACTGAATTAGGCTCCAACAAGGATGAGAGCAGATGAATGCCCACAAAGCACATGCCTACAAAAAAATTTTTTTTTGCGTATTCGTTCCATCATATGCCACTATCACACAGAAAAGTCGCCGCACAATATAGCTTAATTTTGGGCGACCATACTTCTATTTCATGGTAGGCCCGTGTGCTCAGATTTGGGTGCACGTTAAAGAACCCCAGGTGGTCTAAATTTCCGGAGCCCTCCACTACGGCGTCTCTCATAATCATATAGTGGTTTTGGGACGTTAAACCCCACATATCAATCATACTTCTATTTCATGCTAGTCTTTTCGTCTTGTAATCGTCTTATCGATTGCGTTAGAGAGTCGGTGATTCTTTTTTCCCCTGCTATCTCCTCGTTAACAGGTGATGCTTCTCCTGCAGTCGCCTAAGAGATCGCTTGTGCAGGAAATCCTCCAGAAAACAGCTTCTTTTTTTTCTTTTTTGCAGACGCTGATCGCCGGACAAGGAGGAACATGACGCAAGCTTCGAACAAACCTTGTCTTGGTTGGTTTTCTGCGAAAAACGCACCCGACCGCCCCTAAAAGATTCGGTTTTGCCTCTATATGTCGGGCTTATCGGGTCGATCGTCCTCTGTTCCGAGGCGACCGCGCGTCGCGTAGTCTCATGTGGTCGCACCAACGGCGCCCACGGCTTTCTTTCGCTATGCGGCATCCCCCCCCCTCCTCTTAAAAGAAATGTATAAGCAACCAGTGAGAGTGTGCGTGAGTGTGTCGATGGTACGTAAAAAAACGTTGGGGAGTTCGGTCCCGAGCTGACGGGCCTGCCCCATTGAATTTCGCCACGCAGAAGTAAATTGGCGCGCGAGTGCTCTTCGGCGCCGCCAATGGAGAGAAAACTAGGCGGGCGTTCGATTGGCGAAGCGAGGGATGAAGCGCGCGATGCACCGACACGGCCAGGAGAGAAACTTTCGAGTTGGAGGAGAAGGAGAGAGAGAGAGTGGCTGGAACGAACCGGGCCAAGTTGGACGATTCGATAGAGACACCGCCGCGCGCGTGGCGGCGACACTGCGCCGCGTTGTTTATGCGTTGCGACGGAAGGCGCCCGCCGCCGAGCTGAGTTTGCTATTTGCTGCGAGCGCATCGTGCATCTTTATTATTCCTCTTTTTTTTCTAAAGGGCGTCGTTTACGGCCCCTGTGTTCGGCGCTCGCAAGCGTACACGGTCTCCCATTCGTCCCACGAACTCCGCGTCTCGGAAGCGCTCGAAGGAACGATCTTGCGGAAATAACGGGCCGCACTAACAGGACAATTTTTTTTTAAAGCAGCGAAGCTGTCGTAGCTCGCTGTAGTTCATGCGATGTCACTAGAAAAACATCGTAACGAACGAGCACGCACTCTATCCGTCCTCTTTTTCTTCGATGACGTCTTCATCTTCTTCTTATAGCTCCCAAAACCCAAGCGCCGATGCCTCCCTCCAGGGATGCAATAACTCTGATGGGCAAGACGACGAAGACACAGAGAAGGGAAAAAAAAAGAAATAAATTCGGCAGACCCCAGGTACCGTGGGAATTGATGTTATGCATGCGAAGCATGCGGGCTGAAGGTGTTTTTTTTTTGTTGTTGTTGTTAAGCGAAACGTTACAAAATTACGCTAAAGCTACATAGTACACGTGTAGTACGCAGAGACATAAGATGAACAGTGGAATATATTTTACGTAACCATTAGTTTACACTTGCATGTTGCATAGCGATGCCAACAGCAACCTACAAGTATTGCCTGTACGAAAAACGGTTAGCTGGATGTAGCGCTTGTACTTGCGAGGATCGTATAGCACTGGCTAGCACTGCGTAGACAATTAGGCGTACATTTGACGTTAACCCGACACGACTACTGTATCACAGGAGCACATATGTAATGTCTATAAATTTATATAGCCAGCATGCCAACCACAAGTGACCGTTAACCAACAATACACCTGCATATAGGGTCTTTTTCTAAAGCAGTTTTGAGACCTGGCGGGGTCATGGATTACGGGGTGCGGCCTCCCGCAATGGACTCAGTCAGACTGGAAAGAGGAACGAACATTTATCACAGAAGACAAACGGCACTCTAAAATATGTACAAATGTACAAAAATAGCTACCAAGTAACGGGAACTTGACCCACACCTAATCAATTACCTACCCGTCTTGAATAAAGTCTTAAACCTCGCCTTCTGCTGTCTCGGCCCAGCCTACGCGGTGCCGCTGGCTTGGTAAGCTCGTTGCCAAAGTCCGGTTGGTCGTCAATACCGACGTTCACTCCGCAGCTCGATGCATCCGTCTCTAACTGTGCGTGCAGGCCGTCGTCGTAGACAGGTATCTTTCGGGCTACTAGTACTGTGGACTGCTTCCTCCGGCATGGCGTTGCATTGTGGACGTGTCGCTCCAGGGATGGCCTTGGATGGCTCGCTTGCGAAGGGGGCTTGCATCGGGAACACTCGTCCTCTCTGGGCGCAGCGGCTGCGTCTCCGAGGAGTCTCCTTTTGATCACCACTGATTTCGCTGACCACCTCGGGACGCTCAAGTCTCAGGCAGCTGACCCCGTCGCCGGTGCGTGCCGACGATGCTATATATACCTTCCGCCACAGAGTTCCCAGAGACAATGCCAGCTCGTTGATGATGATGATGATAACGCCATAAATATGGCTCATACCCACTGAGAGGAATCGGCCAAGAACTGATTATCTCACCTCAAGACCTCCTCCTCCTCCTTCTCTTTGACCCCGGCATCATCATCATCATCGGCCTGACTACGTCCACTGCAGGACAAAGGCCTCTCCCTTGTTCCGCCAGTATACGTGGTCCTATGCTTGCTGCTGCCAATTTATACACGCAAACTTCTTCTTCGACCCCGTACTCGTGCCTAAAGTTCTCGAACATTCCGAGCACGCGCCTTCGAACTCTGATAACTTCATCGTCTTTCAATATCGCGGTTGTCGCTCATGACAGTGGTATGAAATACTTTATCGTCCCGCAGAATATGTCGGTTCGATTACTGCAGGGACCGCAATATTTAATCATCGTATCCGAAGGGTCAATGCTGCTGATGCAAATTTTCCTTGACGCTCTCATATTTAAACTATGTCTGTTATCGTCATTCCTGCGTATACACAAACAATCATCTGGGGCCCCACACCCGCATACCACTGCCCATGGTATACGGAAATGTGCCACATATATACGAAGGAAAGCGTTTGACGAAGCACACGACCAGATTTTCACGTTGTTCATGCCATGACCACCCAGGCGTCAATCACTCTTGCCTGCCAATCATATTTTTGGTGTACCTTAATTTGAGGAACCGATCACAAGAGCACCCAGACATACTCGATTGATCGAGCCAGCCGTCCGTCCGTCCGTCCGTCCGTTCGTCTATCTATCTATCTATCTATCTATCTATCTATCTATCTATCTATCTATCTATCTATCTATCTATCTATCTATCTATCTATCTATCTATCTATCTATCTATCTATCTATCTGACACTCTCGTGGCCACATCCTTAGCTTAGTATACACCAAAAGTGGCATAGGAGGGGGTGAGCGTATCACGAACACGATTCACACGTCATGGCATGAATGTTACTGGCATGTTTCACACGTCATGAAACCCTTTTCGCCAGTCATGTGCGGCACATTCGTGCATAATACGACCCCGTAGTAGGGTATGCGCCACAGGTGATTCAGAGTCTACGTCGACCCAGGGACAGCGATATTGCTCTCTAAAAATCTTAATGCGATAGAGTTAAGAAGCCCGTGTTGCAATAATGCGGTGGTGACGCAAACATCGTTGACCATGAACGAAAAATACGGATGAAAGCAAAGAATAAAAATAAAGACTCGAGCTCGAATCTAACCCAAGTATACTACATGATAGTGAAATGTTCTACGACAGAACTACGGCAGTGCCTAAAACTGTTTTGTAAAAAAAATGTAAAAAACCTGACACAAGCTTCCTGTCGGGAAACGCCAAGTCTCGTTGCAGCGCCTTATTAACAACGTAATAAACATTCACTCTACAAGATGCATGTAGCCAAGTGTTGCTCCAATCCACTGACACCACCTACTTGTGGTATGCAAATTATCGCAAAGTAGCGCGCACTTTGTTTGGATGAAAGTGGCATCGCACTACCTTGAGTGTCGACGTTACGTCGGACCATGATTTATCCTTAACACGCGGCTGACCTGCCTCAAGCCCAAGATTTGTGCACAACTACTAAATTTACCCAAAGACACATATTCGCCTGGTAACATTCGACTCAAAGTGAAACATTCGGCATACACTGCATGACTACTCGCTGGCTGCTGTACATGCAATCGAAAACCCGCAATGTTGTGCGAGCTGCGAAGATTTCGACGGATGTGATCATCCCGAAGATCGAAAAATATTATCGCTTCAAGCAACCGCTCGGGGTGCTGATATTGGCGCAGTTAGGGATGTTACGTGCAGGGAATTTTTCCTTTGTCGAGGATTTTTCGCCTGTCATTTTGAGCCGAAAGGAAAAAGGTAATCCACATGAGATTGCAGGGAATTTCGGCAATGGTTGGACTCTCTTATGACGACTGATATTTAGCGGTCGCACTGCACCTTCACCTGCTGTAATCAGTTCTGGCGCATGCACCATGCAAGCCTATATAGCTTTTGAGATTTGTTTCTGATATTTACGCGGAACAATTTCTTGTTCACTATTGGTGATAGTACACTGCACATTGTGAGCTTGAAGTCTAACAGTATGCGAATTAACAAATTAACGCTTTCGAGTTCGATAAGCCGTCCCTATTACAAAGCCACAAAGTATGGCTTGGCCTAGTGTGTTTAGAAAACAGCGGGTAACGATTAAGAGTACTCTATAATGGGAGAGCATGAAGCCGTCCCATGGGCCTGACACTTCATTAGGCCCTGTTGACAAACTTAAGGTGGGGGGGGGGGGTTTAGAAACAGGAAGTAACGATTTAGAGTACAGGGTACTCTACTATGGGAGAGCATAGAGCCTTCCCAGGGGACTTGTTTCGAAACAAATAGTGTGGGGGAGAGGGGGTTAGAAACAGGAAGTAACGATTTAGAGTACTAGGTACTCTACTATGGGAGAGCATAAAGCCGTCCCCTGCCAGTAACGCACTCGCTCAAAACGGCTTTTTGATAATGTTGCCGAACAGCTGCTAGCAGCTGTTCGGCCGAGAACACTAGCTGCCTTCGGAACCAGAAAATTGCAATCAATTCTACCACCATAGTTGCCTTGGTAAGATGTCTCAGACATGCCCATAAAATCTTGTCAGCACGTTGAACTTATTTAGTCTTTTAGTTTATTCATGACGATTTTCATTCTTATCGCCTTTCTTTTAACCTATTATCTCCGTAAAGCGCAAATCTGGGTCCTTTTCTGAGTAACCGGTGTAGCAAAAACGCTACCTGCAGCAATATGCATTTCATCGGGTGACGCGACGCGGTAGATGTCGAAGCACTTTTTTTTTACGAAGGCATTCTCTCCGCTATAATACGAAGTAGTGTGTCCAAAGTGAATGCATTTTTTTCTTGAACACGGTCGAGAAGGGAACGATGAAATAAAACATGAAAACGACGTTCAAGGTGGGATGGTCGGCTAGGCATGAGCCCTGCTGTTCGGAGGTGGCGAAAACAGTTTAGAAACGGTTTAAGTGGTGTGAAGTCAGCTCATGCGCCCTGGAAACAAGCGCGTTAATTGCCAGATTAAGGTAGAACTAGCAGTAAAGTCACCTGGTTAGTTCGGCAAGGCTGTCGCTGGCATGCGTTGTCATGGTAAGTGACTGTGCTTCGAATTTTGTAATTTAGGCCAATATCTTGCTAATATAACAAGTTAACCTCACTGAGCTGGTAATGTTTTGAACTCGAACAATATTTTTCTGCCAGAAACGCCCAAGGCGTTTATTTCACGCAAAAGAAGGTTGAACGAACATTCAACCGTGTCTGGCGCATATCAACGCATTCTCTTCTTATCTAGACACTTGACTGGTGCCTTTGTTTTGTTCTTTTTTGTCATTACAACCACGGAGTGTTCAGAAAAAGGTGTGAAGTAGCTTCTCAAATCCTTATGACGCCAAAATTCTGGCATTACCCGATATATAAAATAAAACCCGAAGAGAAATAAAGACAAAGGGCAACAACTTTCTTTCAATGCTTTAGCGTAAAAGTCGTATAAAATGACATTTAGGCCGTGTACACTAAGTCTATAATTTTCAGACATATAGAACGAGGCAAGTGCGTAGTTCGGTAGTTTTCTGGCCGTCAAGAAGCTATATTTACACTCTGCATTTCCCTCTTTTTAAATCACGCCCTTCTTCGTCTACCCACATGCGAAATGATACCGTTATACGAAGAGCCACTGAATCTAATAAAACTCCTTCAGCAAATCTAGTATTCAGAAAGTTCCACTGAATTATTTGCACATGAGTACCGCGAAGGTCATTTTCTGAGACGCGCTCTTTGCGCGCCCGTGTTGAACCTGTACTGGCGCTTCTTCTGGTGTTGTCGACTAGTCAGTGGTGCTATGGCGATGCGCCCGATATTATCACACTGTGGGATTGTATTTCAGTCCCGTGTACTCAGATTTGGGTGCACGTTAAAGAACCCCAGGTGGTCAAAATTTCCTGAGCCCTCCACTACGGCGTCTCTCATAATCAGAAGTGGTTTTGGGACGTTAAACCCCACAAATCAATCAATCAATCAATCAATCAGTTGATTGTATTTCAGTGTACTGAAACACTAACGTTACATTGGATCACTATTTGCCCTTAACACTGCAGCTGTAGTCAACATTCCTGGCAAGCCGACGATATTCGCGCCGCTATTGAACTTACCCCAAAACGTCGATCCCCGGCGTAAAGACATAGCTCGCTACTCATCGACCGCTTCGCATGACATCGACTCACAGGTCGCGTGGTATCTGTCAAAAGTTTTTTACGGCTATGAGTGTACAAAGTGTCAGAATATGGAGCTGGTTGCGCTGACACCAGTGTTTGGAAGCCGTGCCTGGGCCCGAAAAATTCCAAATTCTTCAGCCCATCGTAGATGGCGAAAAAGACAACCATGGTTTGTTCCGGCTTCGAACACCGGGAAGGGATCTACCAGCCTTTGCGATCTACTGAACTTAATTACTCGCGTGGCCGCTGCTATTCGCGCTATTGCACTCTCATGAAGGGGCGCCCTCATCAGGGCCAAAGTTTTATTTCAAAATAGTCTCTAAATAACCAAAGACTGCCTTCTTGTATATTGATACACCTAAATAAAACCACTTTATGTTTATATCAAGTAGCCTTGCGTTGCTATGTGCCACGTAACCATTCGTTTGCAATATTTTTACAGTGATAGCTGTATACGGCCAGGCGAAACGAAGAAGCCACGAGAAACACTAAACGTGTCGATTGGCTTCTCCGTTGACTGCACCCAAGCGCGCGCGCGCCATTGGGAGCGCCATCAGCGCTGCCGTTCATTTCTTCGTAAGCATGCTGTCGATACGTCACGTAGTAGTTGCAGCAGCGTGACTGTTAAAGAGAGAAGAACGAAGAAAAACAGAATGGAGTACTCCTGGTAAATTACAAGGCTCGTTCGGCGAACGCTTGTCTCGTGGAGGCAGGGTTGGTAAGAGTCAAGGTGTAAGATACAAACACTTTAAGTGGGGACACTTCTCGGCTTTCTTAAGGGACGCGATCGACCATTGAAACTATTGTATCGTTAAGCGCAGTTTGTTCCCTGGCCCACTCTGCTCTATTTTTGTCGCTTGAGGTTACACCTACCATTTTCTATTTCATCGCTCACCACATCGTCCTCAATTTAAGCTGAACCCTCATTGTAAGCCTCCTGGTTTCCACTCCGTAGGCAAGCACCGCCAAAATGCAGCTGTTATATTCATTTTATTAATTTCATAAATAAAGTAAATAGAACAGCTGCATGTATAATAAATATCTGAATCTAAAATAAATATAACAGTTGCATGCTTTCCTCTTGAGGGTTAGTGGCTGATTACCATTCATGATTTGAACATGCTCTCCGAATGTGATCCACCCCGTCCTTATTCTTCTAGTCATTTTATACTCACGGTTCGACGTGGCTTTAGCAAAGCCTAAAGATAAACACTACTGGCATGACCTTCCATTATCACTACTCAAACACGACCCCCAGAAGCTCTGGCAGGCCATTTCACCAAGTGATGGCGCACCCCAGATTTCGCAATGCTATAGTAATGAAGCTCCTCTCAGCGACAAGCAATCCGCTGTTGCCTTTAATGCGTTATTTTCATCCATATTCACTACAGAAGACCATTCATGCATTGCGCAAGTCACTAAGTTCAATTACCAGTATATGAAGTCCATTGACGTAAAAGAGGATGTTCTCGCAGGTATCATTAATAACCTCAACTTATCCAGTTTATACGGCCCTGATAATATCAACTATAAATTTTTCAATAATACCGTAAAGATATGTAGTAACTTGTTTTGTCATATTTTCGCCATTCATTATGATCAGGCCCACTCCACTCAGACTGGAAAACACCAAAACTGGTATCAGTATACAAAAATGGCAGGAAAAACTCCCCGGAAAACTATCGCCCAATCTCATTCACATGCATTTTTTTTTGCAAAATGGTTGTAAATATAAGTGCTTCCCATGTCCATCACCATCTGCAGTTTAATCATTTTTTTTATTTGCTAACCACCATGTCTTTAAGAAGTACTTGCTCTGTGAAACCCAGTTACTAGAATTTACTGCAGACCTCGGAGCAAGAATACTTCAGGTGAGTGAAGCTGCGAACGGAGCGCGGAGAGGGACAATGATGTTCTCGTTTGCCGCCGATAGATGGCTCGCTGGACTGAAGACCGTGGCGGGCTGCTGGCGAATCCCTCAACGCACACCCGGCACGTGGGCGACGGTTTCCAAATCTGAGAAAACCGGGTTATCGCGCGATAACAACATCGCGACACGCATAAAGTGACGCCGCGAAAGAGGTGGTGATAAGGGAGGAGTTGACTGTGCAGCGAGGGTGTTGCGGCGATGATAAATGAGCGCGGCTACTCTCTCACGTACGGGGCTTGCCTACACCGAGAGAAAGGAGGGTATAAGGGGCAAAGATAGTAGAGCCATCTCTCGGGCTCCTTCCGAAGCAGAACAATATGGGGCACCGGATAGTTCCGGCGTTTGCTCACCTAAAGTATTCTTGCACCGTGCTGCAGACATGCATTTTAACATAGATTGTAGTCTTCAAAGATATTCAATTTCCCTCCACTTCTCCAGAGCCTTCGACCGCGTAGCCCACTGCTGCCTACATTGAAAATTGCCAGTTCTAATATCAGGCAGATTGACGCTCTCTTCAATGCGCAACTTTCTAACAAACCATCAGCAGTTCACAATCGTTAACAATGATACGCCATCGCTTGCATATGTCCACTCGGGTGTAACACAGGGTAATGTGTTAGTACTGTTGCTCTTTCTCCTTTATATCAACGATCTACCTAATAACATTTCATTCTACATGTGTGCATTCGCAGATGACTGTATATTATATCCACCATTTGTATACGACCCGACGATCATCTTTCTTCTTTTGCAACGTGAACTCGAAATCATTACGAATGTGTGTGAATGCCTGGCAAACTAGAGTAAACTCATCCAAATGTAAAATAATAATGTTTTCACCTAAAACTTCAAATAGGTTTTCGTACTACACAAATACAACCTTAGTGTCTTAGACTTCATCATACAAATATCCATGCGTAAATTTTACACCAAGCCTTTCCTGGACCTCTCATATCACAACCATATATGCGCTAACACTTCCAAATCTCTCGGGTACATTCGCCGCAACGTACATAAATGCCCATCTAGCGTTCGTAAACATGCATTTGTACTTCCGCAGGTTCGATTTGCGTCTCCCAAATGGTGTCCATATTATGAATACTTGATTCTCATGTTAGAGGCTACGCAAATCGAGCTTGTCAATGTATTTCGCGCTATTATACCTACATGTTACGCATAACGCAAATAAAACAGAGCATTTTCCTTAAAACTCCAAGTAGCCGACGTGACGTAGTACTCTTGTTCCACAGATATGTTGATCAATCGAAGCCATCAAAATTGCTTTCGGTACGCGCGCATCCCGCTGATCCCGGCTTCTTTACAACGACTTCAGTTATAATCACATTTAGAGGACTAATGATGCATTATAACTCATCAGGCTTACCCCGACCTGTTCTATTAATGTAATTCACTTCCTGAAAAAAGTGTTACACAAACGAACAAAGACACATTTAGGGAACTCCTAACTCTATAGTTCTCACCATAACAAACATTAACATTCATCATGTCTACATTCTATTTTGTAACGCGTAGTGCGAACTTTTTCTTTTTTTTTTCTCCCTCTTGTGTCAAGCTCTGCGCTACCACGAACTTGTATTTTTTTTCTTGGAAGCTGTTTCAAACTATCGTTGTTGTATTTCTCCTAATTTTAGCACTGCTTCGCGAACAGTCTACTCTAGTTTAGGCTTTGATGTTTTGTGTGTACTCATGCTATTTTCATTTATTTTGAAGTGTTTTTTTATGCGCTACCAATGCACTGTTCCCTTTGTAACAATTCATAATATTTGCTTATTATTTTTTGAACATTCTTAGCAATTTTTTCACTTTACTATATTTCTTACATCGCATTGCCAGCACGTTAATATTGTAAACTCTTTTGGCACTCATGTATTGGTTTATTTTGTTGTTGTTTTTTTCTTGCCTTGTGTCCCCTTACTCAATGCTCCTCATGAGGCCTGTAAAGTAGTTTTAAATGAATAAATAAAATAAATAATCAGCCAGCTTCAAAACCACACAGGGTACATGATGTCAAGGAAGGAGTGATTGGTTTCACGTAAAACTGAAACATACGCAGCAGAGTATACAGCAGAACAGTGGCTACTTGGGCTGGTTGGTAATGCATTTATGAAAGCAATACACTTTCTTAGTACGCAGGGAACGTTTTACCATCTTCCTTCTAAAACGTATGTTTTCTTCCTAAAACGTTTCCTGCACCCTAAGAAAGTGTATTTCTTTCAAAGAAGACTATACAATCATCGATTTACGGCCACTACGCGACAAATGTTCAGTTACCTCGAACGTAGTAGATGTCCACATTATCAGGGATCACTGTTCGCGCTGGTGTGCGCATATATACCTATTTTTAGGAATAATTTAAGATGTAATCGTATATTTCTGCAGCTAAATGTATGCACGCGCTCGCACAGCGCCAGGTGGCACTGAATCGTTGATCCAAAATAACGAAGCAATTTGCATTTCGATATAACGTGTACGTTGTATCGAAATTATACCATCATCGAGTACATGCACTATGAGAAGAAAAGGGGGAAAGAATGTATAAGATTAGGGTACACTGAAGAACCCCTCGTACGCCCCCCCCCCCCCCCGCTGGAGTCACCCCTGTATAGAGATTTCCCGAAAGAGCAGCGGTTGAGCAACGGACCACCGGCAAGACTTAGCTAAGAACTATTACAAACTTCCAGCTTTTCAGCTCAAGAGTTACTAAATGCGAATTTCGGTTGACTAGGAATTGTCAACTCATTTTTTTCCAACTATATCAAACTAAGCAGCTTTCCAAGCCCAGAAATGCGCATATGAATTCGCGGAGTCCTCTGCTGAAATAAAAAGATGACAACATTTTTTTTTCTTTAGAGAAATCACATCCTGAGATAAAGTATGGTGGTGTGTGCATTTGTTGTGTGTAAGTGGCGGGAGGGGGAAGTCTGCGTGTGTGCGTGTTTACGTGTGCGTGCGAAGGTAAAAACTGGAGTTAGCGAAGAACACACGCGTTTACCGGAAGGGCTCCTCCCGTCGACAAGAGGGGCCCTTGCGGATTAGGGTCGCATAGCGTGGCCGCCATATGCATGGCTCAGAAACCAGGATCTGTCGCTTCGCGACAGGACGCTGGAGGAAGCGATGGGATGCTGAATGAAGCCAGGGCTAGCGTCGTCCCGTCGGCTGCGTCCGACCGTGTTATCGTGGACAGCTTCCGCCAGTTCTCCCTTTTCCGCCTCCACCCAAAACACTGTCCTGACAATACCCGCTTTCTAGCAGTGCGCGGCGCATCTTCGCTTGTTTATTCACGATGCGGTCGATATAGAAGAGCCGTTACCGTATATTCGCAGCGGAAGGAGGATTGATTGATATGTGGGGTTTAACGTCCCTAAACCACATATGATTATGAGAGACGTTGTAGTGTAGGGCTCTGGCAATTTCGACCACCTGGGGTTCTTTAAAGTGAACCCAAATCTGAGCACACGGGGCTACAACATTTCCGCCTCCATAGGAAATGCAGCCGCCGCAGCCGGGATTCGACCCCGCGACCTGCGGGTCAGCAGCCGAGTACCTTAGCCACTAGACCACCGCGGCGGGGCTCAGCGGAAGGGGGAGGGGGGGGGACAGGCCCAGCATTGCCAAGAAGCATGGTCAGAAAACGCTGCCGATCGGTATTCCAGGCTCCCGAGAACACGCGAGCCAAATATTATAGTGCCAGAACGCGGTCTGGAATTCACAATAAATTCTCAAAGTGAGGAAAAAAATGTTTTCTTCTCTCGTCAAATGACGCGACCTCAAAAAAAAAATTGGCAGATCCCAAGTACAGTGGGAATCGATGATATGCAAAGCAAGAACGAGAATTGTTGATAGGTCCCTTTAAAATTAGCACAACGTTACGAGGTGGAGGTTAATGATGCCGTACATGACTTCCGTTTCATGATTGTCATATTCGGATGTTTCGTTTACCTTCGTTATCTATTCACGCCACGTTATACCTAATTTAGTATATGTGAAGCTAGCGAAACGGTCGCGAGCACGCCATGAGCGTGGTATGTTGTCATGTTCTTACATGACACACGTGTCAGGATTATCATGTTTGCACCAGTCATATATTTAGTCGTGAATTGACTTCACGTAACTCCACATTTGGTATAAGTGGAGCTACAAAAACGGCCGCGGGCGCATCATGAAGGGCCCAATATACTCCAATGTAGCGTTGGCGCGCGCGCACGATGCGCACAGCGACGCTATGTTAGCAAAACGCGAGCACGTTATACTCTGACGCCAGGCGCGACCAGCGTCCGTCGGTGCGGTCCGACGGCTACCGGCGCGAAATGCGACATGCTGCATTTCGCGCTGATGCGTTGCCCAGACTACACTGCGTCTCCCTCATTTCGTGACGGAGGGACGCCGGACGCGCTGGAAAAGGCATGCGTCAGTGCAACGCAGCGCGGCGTGCGCCTGCGAGTATAATGCCACAGAGATTGCTCCTACTAGTTATTTTACAAAGAGGACCAAAGGGTCGCTATGTGAGCGTCTACAGTGCCTCGCAACCAACGAGACGCTATGTGGTGTTATGCCTGCGAGTCCGCAGCGAACGTCCATGCCTCGGAAAAAGGAAATCTGTGCCAGGGCCAGCACGCGAGCCCGCCTGACGCGATAAACAACTTAATGGCGCCTTTCTGGCGCGCACGTGCATTGAGTCACTCGAGCAGCCCGTCGAGCCAGCAACCGGCGCCTTCCTGTCTGGCGGGTCTGACGCAATGCCTGGCGACGTCTCTCGTCCTTGGGTGCAGCCACCTGCAGCGCAGCCTCTCCAGATTCGATGAGAAAGAATGACGCGGCCCAGCGGTGACCCCATTGGAGGATTCTGACCTCACGACCAGCGGCGCTTCTGGTTGGACATTTGGGTTGGACCCGGTGCATATAAAAGAAGCCCTGCGGCGCGTCGCGAGCAGCAGTCCTATGTGAGAGCAGACATGTGTGTCAGAAAAGAGAGCTATGTGATAGAGAGTTGAGCTGTGTGTCATAGAAGAGAGCTATATGATAGGGAGTTGAGCTATGTGTTAGCAGACCCATTTGAGAGTAGAGCTATGTGTTAGGAAGAGGAGCTCGGCTCTTCGCGTCTCTGTCGGCCCCAGTGCCGAATTTGTAACGCCTCTGTATATATGCTGTACATAAACCTTGTTTAACTCACCGTCGTCTCGTCCGCTCGTCTATCAGCTCTGCGCAGAAGCAGTCGCGAGCTGAGAAACCTACGCTACCAAACGGCTGGTGACCTTTCCGGTGGAATTCGAAGCAGTGGCGCCTTCGGGACCGTGTTGGCGTCGCCGTCTTTCGAAACAGTGGTTGCAGCGGTGAGATTCGTAGCGCCCTTCGTAACGTCGTCGGAGGCGCGCGTCGCAACAGTGGGCGTCTGCATGGCCTCGCAACCAACGAGACGCTATATGGGCGTCTACTGTGCCTCGCGCCTGCTCACGCACACAGTCTTGGGCAGAGCAGCGCATGCCTCGGGTATACGAGCACGAGTTGAGAAGACTGACGGAGTAATTGTTCAGAAAGGGACACGTAGGCAAAACGCTTTTAGCAGACTCTTCTTTGTGACATAGCTACTTTTCTGGGCACAAGTTCGCCTTCAATAAATCATTGTGTGTGTTCCCCCTCTTGTGTTACGTGACATTCTGGTGGAGGTGCTGGTTAGTGAGGAGTGGTCCGAATTTAAGTGACTCACCTCGGAGGCGGCGACTTGAACGCTGGTGTACTGGAGTAAGTTCGCCAGGCTCCAATCGCTGGGGGTCAGGGCTTCTTTCTCTTGCGCCAAGGGAACTTCCAATCATACCTCTTGTATTACGTGACAATATGGCAGGACCGGCGCCTGGCGTGGCAACGCCGGCGAGACGCGACAAAATGAACGCCGGCGAGCAGGCGCTCACGTCGAAATGTATTGGCGCCTTGACTGTGGCATGTACTCATGTTCTCACATGACACGCATCTCATGATTATCATATTTGCACCAGTCACATACCTTCGTCATCCATTGGCGTCACGTAATACCAAATTTGGCATATGTGAAGCTAGCAAAACGGCCACGAGCGCATCATCAGAGTGGCATATCAAAACGGCCACGAGCGCATCATCAGAGTGGCATATAGTCATTTTGTTACATGACACGCATGTCGTGATAATCATGTTTGGATGTGTCATTTTCCTATGTCGTCCGCTCACGTCGCGTAATTACCGAGTTTGGTACATCTGAAGCTAGCGAAACGGCCGCGAGAGCATCATGAGCGTATCATGTACTCATGTTGTTACATGACACGCATCTTATGTTTATCATGTTTGCAACAGTATCATTTCTTCGTCGTCAATTTACGTCCCATAATACCAAATTTGGTATACGTGAAGCTAGCGGAACGGTCGCCAGTGCCGTGGCCGTGGCAGTGTACCGCTTTCAACTGCTGCCATGATCGTTGTGCGCATGAACACTGCTGCCTGCAGCTCTGTACATGCACTACACCGTGGCGCTCACAGTGGTCTCAGCTGTACACTTTGTGCTATAACTGTGGATGTTTTCCTTTCAGTCTATATATAATATATCATCTCGGAAACTGTACGTGTGACGCCGCAACGCCGGTTCCGGCGCTTCTCATCACGTCAGCGCTTGTGAAACGCCTAGATATACCCGTCAGGAGGCTGCTTACGCTATGGATACGTGTGTCTGCCGTCTCGCGTCAATCTGTACTTCGGCAAGGGAGCTAGATCAGCGCAATACTAAACCGTGCGATGTATCTCCCTGCTTCGCTCTAATTGGTTGAAACTGACAAATTTTCGACCACAATCATAAGTGTGAAAGAATTCTTAGCATCTTTCCTTTGCATGCGCATCGCATATATGTGGTGCACACGAGGTAAATTTTGCGGAGAGAGAAGAAGACGACGTCGTGGATTTTATGCAGACGAAAATTTATTTCGACGCCGATATAAATTGTCTTTGTCACTATTTCAGAGCACTCCGAAATTGGCGCAAGTCGCCGATTTCATTGGCGCAAGTCACATTCATCAAACTAGGCTGCTAGGGATCGTTCATTCGACACCATAAAACACGGAGCGCACCGTGCATAAACCACAAAAATCCTCGTGATGTCGCTTATAATAAAGCTGCTCTAGCGCATAATCTCTTCACGTGAAATCAAATTGGCCACAAAATGCCATCTATACGCACATTTCTGAGAACACGTTTTAATCTTGAACACTGTGCTCCTCATTCGATTTTTCTTGGTGGTATGAAGGAGTGGACAAGGCGAGAGAGTCTGATGGAGACTACGGACGCGCCAAGTGGCGCGGTCAACAGCGGACGGGTATTCTCTTCTCGGTGTAAGACGTCAACACAGACGGTGATGTGGTGGCTGGGTCAGTAGGAAGCAGTGACTTCTTAGTGAGCGAGTGCGTCTGCACGAGATCTGCTGTTCGCGACCTGCATGCCCCCCGAAAATTGCCGTCTATTCAGCTGCCTTCGGAATGCCCATCCTCTACACCGACGGCAATAGCACAGACACTGGAGCATCAACGTCGCAGCAGAGAGATGACAGATCGGACAAGATGAAGCACAGCAAAAAAGAGCGCCATCGGCCACTCCGGCAGAGCCGTTGTGAAGTTCTTCAAGAGCAGCGGCAAGAACTGTCAGCGCCATAAAGACGTCCAACTTGCCAACGAGAAGCTCTGGCAGATCAGCCGTGCCGATCAGCTCTGGAAGTCAACGAGGAACACGAACGCCTACACGAAATGGTCCGCACAGACACTTGGCGGGCAGAGTCACCACAATCTCGCAGGCAGGCTGGGAGATGGGATGAAAACCAATTCAGAGACTCCGAAAGACGTCTTGAGGTACCATGACGTGTCACCAGTGGCTACAAGACACTTGCATGACATCACTGTGGTGCCTGGCGCCCAAAAAAGAACGTGTCCCGAGGCCAAGGGTAGTCTACCGGAGAAGGCGGGCAGCCCCGGCACGCGTGCGGAGCACATCGAGCCAACGATAAGCATCAACGTGGCCGTGCTCTGGCGAGAAGTGCAAGAGTCGTTTGCCGTCATCGAAGCCGAGAGCCCCGTACCGTCATCATCGTTGTCCACGGCTAACCTGTGTCTCTGCAGAGGACGTGGCATCGTTGAACACTCAGTCATTTCCGCCATCGACCGGGCCTACGGTGCTGGAGTGCGGCCAGATGCCGGAGATCAAGATTGGCAAGTGGTCGGTCAGCAAAAATACCACATTGTCTCACCTCAGGATGTCAAGTGTGGCGGCTGCTCCCAGTGCCGAGCTGAAGGAGCTGGAGGCGTGGCAGCTGAAGAATGGCTCGGTGCAGATGGACACGTCACTGATGTCCGATGTTCCGCCCGAGCAGCAGCAGCAAAGAGCTCGCGCATCTGGGAGGCTCTGCGAAATTTTCTCAGCTCGCTCCGCGCTGTCTTCTTCTTCTTCTCCTCTTCTCATCGCTCATATCCTATGCAGGAGATTGTCCGAGTGTTGGGTGAATTTTTTGCAGTGTTTCTTCGCAATACTTCTCGTATAAGCTAGGAATATATTTAATACAACATCCTAATTAGGGAATATTAGTATTGAAATGTTTGCACAGAAACTGACGCCCGAGCGTATCTTCTTCCTCCTCTTTACTACAATAGCAATATATGCGGCCAAGAAGCCTGAAGAAGGAAATTTCAAGGGCTCATTTCTTTTGTTTGACACAACCTTCATGAAAACCATCAGATAATGAAGCTAAGGAATTCATCGGGGACGTTATAAAATGTGCTGTCCTAATTGCATGATGGAGATTGTGGTATAAATGTGCAACAAGTGAACGATAAGGCAGCTTGCCGCCGAAAAAGACCGAACCTAAACCTTATCGTCAGCTTGCATGTTCGGTCATTGCCGGCGACAAATTGTCTTTTCGTCCACTTCACATTCATAATATTATTACCACTATACAGTGCATATAATGTTCCCTACGCATTTATTGACTTTATTATCAGCTGGCATTCATTAGGCGAATAAAACTGCGAACTTATGAACAGTTATTACCCTGGGCGTATATTGTCATGTTGTTAGTACGTACCCACTGATCAATATTTCTCTTACTTCAGTGAATGTTTCACGTCAAGCACATTGACTAAACTTTATGTGTTCATTAAAGCCATTATTTACATACTGCCTGCAACTACACAGACATTGGGTCCTCTTCGGGGGCTCAAAACTGACCTATATAACGTGCGTAACGTTAACATTGCTCGTATCCAACATCCAGCGGCCTGAAACGTTAGTTACATGCATCACATTGTCACGGAGATTACGAGTACAGGGGAGACACAGAGGCTTGTAAATTACAGTATCCACAAGCGGCAATTACCCCAGAATGACAGCATCTCGCGTGGTATGTAATCTTCGTCTTTCTCTCTGCTTTACAAGGAACACCTTTAACGGCGTGCTCAATGACAATGCTTTGTGATAGTACGTTCAAAGCTTCCAACCGCGCTATCGCACTCCAATAGATTCATTAAGAGTGTTGCGTATACATGAACGAAAAGAGTCGGGCACATTCGCACTAGAGGCTCGAAGACGGGCAGCAGCGGAGGTGTTATCCTTCCCCACTTCTTCGCATTCACCTCCATATTTCTCCGTTCATGTTTAATTCTCTATCTCTGTATTTCCCGCTTTCTCGTTCTATATATTCCAGTCGCTCTTTAAATGTCTCTCTCTTTCTCTCCGTATTTTACTTCCTGCCCTTCCCTCTCTCTCTCTCTCTTGTCTCTCTCTTTTCTACGCCGTTTCAGTCTATCCTCTTTTTCTTTCTTTCCTCCTCATGTGGACGTTTGTTCTCCTCTCTATCTTCCGCTTACCATCCCCTTGCTATACAGGATTATACCTGCCTATGCTGTGATCTGCTACAGCAGTTCGCCTCCGCACGGTGTGTACGCGGGGTCGAAAAATTCGAATGGTGTGTACACGAAAAATTTCTTCGCTGCGCGAAGAAAAATTTTGCCCCTATAGACTTTCTTCTTTTTATTTATCTCTTTTTTCATTCGTTGTCTCGCGCAAAAGAGCAATTGCATCCCACTGCTGAGAAATCGGCGCTTGTGTTTTGGGGCGCGAAGCAAAAGATGAAGGCGGTGACAATGAAGAAGAGCATCTGCCGCCTGGTTCTTGGCCCCTTCCCCTTTGGGGGTGAGCGCTATCTAAACTAGATCTTTGTTGTCGTCACAACAACAACAATAATAATAACAATAATAACAATCGCAATCATGAAGGAAGTGCGTGCCGCATGCCATGTTTTTTTTTTCGGTGACGCCGCACAAACCGAACGCCAACTACAAGAGTTTCGAGGTTGAAAAGCGGATCTAGTTCACTGTGAACAAATTGTGCGAGTGGGTGATTAAAAGAGAGATCGACACGGGTCCAAAAGTTGACATTTTAGATTTCATTGAGTATTTTATATTTCGTGCACCTCTCACCAGGTATCCCGAAAGTCAGCTTCGTTTTTTGATTATTGGCACAACTTACGAGAAAAACAAATATCAAACTTCACCAACACGGAGGCACAAATTTCGTCACCTCTCATTTTCGAAGATTGCAGATGCTATAAAAAGACATATTTTTGTTTCAAGTAAGATATTTTTTACCTGAAATACATATCTAATGAAGAGTGAATTCATGCGGTTTCAAGTTTGTAGACCTTAAGAAAATAGCTTTTAAAAATGTCTAATTTTGCAACAGTATAAAATAATTTACGTATTTCCCATTTTGTTTCTCCGAAAGTAATGCAAGGACACGAGTGTTGAAGATTGGGCGAGTTGGTTCGTCGTACATGAACTGGTATAACGAATTACGGGGAAGAAGAAACGGCCGAGCAGACCGACACAAGAGGACAGAGCGCCCTTTCCTCTTTTGTCGGTCTGCTCGGCCGTTTCTTCTTCCCTGTAATGCGCTATACCAGGTGAAATGCAACGAGCCTTTTCAAACTTGACACGTTTTAAGGATATAGTGTGTTCATTAGGTACATAAACTATTGCTGCCGTAGGGCAAATGTAATTTTTATATATTGCCTCAAAATTCTCATATTGGCAAAACTGTACTCCACTGAAATTTGAATAATAAAAAAAACCCCATCTTCGATTTTTCTTAATCTCGTAAATAGACAACCGAAGGCCATCATACAGTAATATAGAAAAACATGTTGCATTATTTTGTTTTTAGCGACAATATTTGTGGTACAAATCGGAGCTTTTCGAGAATGCGCTGGTAAGTTGAGAAATCTAGAAATCAGAGCGGAAAAGCGGCAATAAGCTTCAAACGCGAGTAAACGTGACCGCATTTGGTGAAGAAAGGCTGTTTTAGCAGATAGGGGTAACTATTTTGAACGCGGTATTCTACAGTATCTGAATTCACTCTTTTACGTAGAGCACTGAGACTTCTAATATGTGGTGCCTCTCCATTACTGACACACAGATGGAGCTGTTGTGACGGCCATGTGTTCGCAACACGTTGGGTAAAAGAATTGAATGTTGAATGAGTTCATAAACGATTCATTACAAATTTTTATCATTTGGGGCACGAAGACTGCCGCATTAGACTGAAGAACACGCTTTAGGGCAAGTTGTCATCTGTCGTCTGCTCTACAAATGAATTGCTGTGCGCCACATCTCGGAGGCAATCCTTCAGATCATATGGCTCAAAGTAGGGACAAAGATTACGCCTCCCGTAATTTTATGGACAAAAACATTGTGAAATCCATTTTAACGTACTATACTTCAGTTTTGCATTCGCACTGTGGATACTTGTGCGCAAGTATCCATGCAAGTATCCACGCTAGTATCCAAGGAGGCAGCGAATACCTCGTTGCTTCCTTTCGAAATGATCGTAAGCTGTATATGATTGGTGTAAGCAGTCTTTCTAATGCACACAGTGCCAGCTTGTTACGCGAGGCAACTAATGACGTGAAAGTGATACATAGCGTAATGACCACTTATGCACCACCACGTAAAAAATAAAAAATAAGCTATTTTCGATACGGCATATTGTTTGCCATTTGTTCTTGGGCATTTAAAATTTTCTGCCTGCTACAAAATCGCCTGCTTGTTAGTCGGATAGCATCTCCTTCTAAGTGTAATTCAAGTAGGCTAGCTGGATTATGAGTTTAATATAAAACTTCCCCTTGCAGCATAACGGTATTCAGTAGTTGGTGAGCGTATACATCTCTGTGTGCTCATACCTGCTCAGAGAAAGAGCTTAGTAAGCAGCGCTGCACGTGCTTGCTTCTTTGATATCTCGGATGAATTTTGAACTGTACAGGACAATTCAAGTTGAGTGAAAACCAACTACCCCAATTCTTAACTAAGCCACCATTGTGCTAAAAACCACGGTCTTTGGCCTTCTCCCTGGCCCAGTGGGTCAAGTTGTGGGGCAAGCTTAAAAGCGGAGCTTCCTACTGAGGTCGAGTCCACTGCTTTATTCGTTGCGTTTTTTCAAGATGTTGCTATGGCTCCAAGCTACCATAAGCAAGGCTTATCAGAGACTAAATCGGGAACAATTTTTGGCGTTTTCGTACGGAAAAACTTAAACATCAACAACGACTCGTCACACTGATCGGCTTGCAACAGCGTCGACAGTGCAAGGTTTATGATATATTATTTTCAAAAAATTTATTTTCCGGAAGGAGCAAATGCTTCTTTCCGTCCATAAAAAGTTTGATCGATCCCATCTGTAACTGAATCGACAAGTCAAAGCAGAATAAAAGCATTAACAAGTGATGTAATAATATGGGGCCCCTGTTCAGCGCTTGCCTGCTCTGCAATACTACAGCACAAGACGCGAAAGCGTCGCATTCGGGACCCGCACCGCAAGGAGCCTACAAAGAAAATCATCACAATGAAAATGTTGGCGAAATTTCGGACATTGCCTCTTAACATTTTCATTCTTCCGTAAGAGCATAATTGAGTGATGAATGTTGTGACGGAAAACTTCGCCTTACTTGTTGGTTTCCCCAGCGTGCAGCTAAGAGTGACCACTGTCGAAAGTGGGGGGGGGGGGAGCTCGCCCCCCTAACTTTTTTCAGTGGGGGGGGGGAGGGATCGTGCCTTTTCGTCCCTCCGGCTGATAAGCCTATGGCTTTATATACAAAACTTTCGTTCATTGTTCTCATCACGGCAAAGAAAGAATGCTACGAGGGCCGCGTGCTAACGCGCAATATCGTTTCGCTCTTTGCAGGCCGACGCTTTCGAAAATCACGTCTGGAAGCTGCTTGGGGCGCGAGGCAAGAAAAAGTGAAAAAAGCTAGCCTCTTTTATCGCAATTGTAGTTGCTGAAAAATCGACTGAGCCACGACACATACATACGTCAATGAGTACGTGTAGAAACTGCATCATTAAAAAAATAATAAATTTTGGCTTGTGAAGGGTCACTGCATGAAACGATGGAATTGTTATGACTTCAATATTCTGCTTTACCTCTTATTCCGCTATTTCATTCTTGAATAGCAAGCAATCAATACAGCTTGCTCATGCGGCTGCATATTGAGCACTGTTGTGGTACAAAAACATTGTATCCTATATCGAAGCAGGTTGGTGTGTCAGAGCAAGCGATGACCAAGTAAGCGGCGTTGAAATGCAAGGCCTAATATGTTATAATACAGAAATTCTGCCTGAATAGCGCAACACAACCTTATACGTGCAATGTAACAGAACTCTGACTATTCTAAACAGTGCCAAATCTTGTATGAAATATTTAACCGACTTAAATGGAGTCGATAATATACATCTTACACAGCCCGATCATTGCGAAATAAAAAAACGGAGAAATAAAGTGGGGGTAGAGAAGGAATAAGCTTGAGGAATGCCGCAAACTAGAAGGTGGCGCGGGGGGGGAGTATAACAACGGAACCATATAGTCCATGAGTATGGGATGTGTTTCATTTCAATGTGACTTTGTTATTGCGTTGTGTGTGTGTGTGTGTGCGCGTGTGCGTGTGTGTGCGCGCGCGTGTGCGCGTATGTGTGTGTGTGCGTGCGTGCGTGCGTGCGTGCGTATCATACGCACAGCCGTCTTATATATGCTGCGGCCTGTTACTGCAGTCCTAAGAAGAAGTGGTTCACGGACTCGTTCTATGATGGTTTGTTGTAGATGGAGACAGCCTTGAGGGTCTCTGCTTCGGGCGCTTTTCGTCGGCAGACTCTCGGTAAAACAAAAAGGAAGAAATAGCGCAGCTCCGCGCTAGTGACGAAAAGACTGAGGTAACAGCGGAGCTGTTGGCGTTTCCACTCGCGGATAACCTCACCTTCCTAGTTCCTGCTATGTTTTTTTATCTATGTTCAATTCCTTTCTCTCTCTCTCTCTCTATATATATATATATATATATTATGAGGTCTTGGTTTGGAAGACCTTTATTAGGCCCGAAGAACCGGCAGCCGACAGCTGAGATGAACGGACCAAGATGATGATGCTACGTGACAACGATGAGGATGCATGAGCAACACATGATAATGATGATAATGTACAGATGAAGAGGATTGGTATACTAAATGCCCACACTAATTCCCCCCACGTGAAAACGGCCAGCCTGGCCGCGGCAAGTCAAGGGGACAAAGAACGTCGCATGAAGGGCTTCATACGGGAGACATGGACGACCTCAGTAGTTCGATAACGGCGATCAGCTGGGGCTACAAGTGGCGTCACACGATAATTCACTGGGGAAGTTTCTTCAAGAACTGTGTACGGCCCAATAAACCGTGGCTGGAATTTGTCGCACAAACCAGGTGTGCGAATAGGCGTCAAAAGAAGCACTTCGTCTCCAGGTTGAAAGGATACAGCACGATGGGATTCATCATAAACCAGCTTTCTGTCTTGCTGTCGGGCTTCAGTGTTTACACGAGCACGTTGGCGGCTCTCTGCGAGCCGTAAAACGTATTCCTCTGAAGAGGATGGAGATGAATCCACATGGCAAGTAAAGAAAGAGACGTCCAGGAGAGAAGTAGGGGAGCGTCCATAAACTAGGTAAAATGGTGAGTAGCCGGTTGTCCGCTGAATAGCCGTATTGTAGGCGAAAGTGACGAATGGTAGGACTACATCCCAGTTCTTGTGGTCCGGTTGAATGTAGGCGGCGATCATGTCAGAAAGAGTGCGGTGGAATCGCTCAGTGAGGCCGTTAGTTTGGGGATGATAACTAGAGGCAGTCTTGTGAGTTGTGCCAGAAGCGCGAAGAAGTTCGTTCACTAGTTGTGAAAGGAAGGCCCTTCCACGGTCACTGAGCAATACACGTGGAGCACCATGACGCAGTATAATGGCTCGGAGGATGAAATCGGCAATTTCAGAAGCTGAACCGGTAGTGACGGATGCCGTCTCGGCGTAGCGCGTCAAATGGTCAACGGCTGTTACTATCCATCGGTTTCCAGCAGCACTGACTGGAAGGGGGCCATAAAGATCGATGCCTACAACTTCGAATGGAGTGGCTGGGCACGGGATCATACGTGGTGGAGTGTGCTGTTGGATCCCCGTCATCCTCTCGACCACTCTACCCCCTGGAGCTACGTTCAGGTCGCCGCTTGGGCCAGGTGTCCGGAGATATGTCGCACCAAGAAGAGGTCGGTGCTGCAGCCGTTCCCACTCCGCCACCGCGTGCCGCGCCTTTTCACGTCATTAACAGCCTCCAGCGTGAGCCCCATCCCTTCGCTGGTATGCGCGGGGAAGATGTGGAGGAATGGCTGGACGATTTCGAACGTGTCGGCGCTGCTAACCGGTGGGATAACACCTACAAACTCGCTTACGTGTCATTCTACCTCACGGGTGTCGCGAAGACGTGGTTCCTCAACCACTACATCGACATCCCCGACTGGTCAGCCTTCAAAGATCAGCTTCGCCATGTCTTTGGCACACCGGCCGTTCGTTCAGCTCTCGCAAAGAAAGCTCTTGCGACTCGCAAACAGCACATCGGGGAGTCGTATACATCCTACATCGAGGATGTCCTTTCACTTTGCCGCCGGGTTGACACCCCAATGACAGAGTCAGACAAGGTACGCCAGCTTCTTAAGGGGATTGGACCCGTCGCATTCAATGCCCTTGCAATCCAGAATCCGGCTACCGTTGCTGACGTTGCGACAACCTGTCAGCGCCTCGAAGAACTTGAGTCGATGCGCCTACAACCGGACAGTGACGCGGCCCGTATTACGACTGATCCAAACCTACGAGAAACGATAAGGGTGATAATACGCGAAGAATTAGAATCAATGGGATTCACACTACCTTCAGTATGTACCATTCAGCCTTCTTCAACGTCATTGCGGGATGTCATCAGGGAGGAGCTTACGTCCATGACCCATATGGCCCACCTGCAGCCCACTGTCGATCGTACTCTCCCATCGTTCTCGCATGCCGTCGCCGCACCATCAGGCACCGTCAGCTCGACGTCGCCACCACGAACGTACGCGTCGGTTGCTGCCGCACCTCCCAGAAGCTTTCCCACGAGCTTTGCATCACCACCGCCTGAGCCATCAACAAGGACTTGACAGACTCGCAGAAGCAGCAGCTGCTTGATTTGTTGCAAAAGCATGCAAACTGTTTTGACGTTCATTCATCCAGCCTGGGTCAGACAACTGCTGCAGCACATCGTATTCAGACCGACGGAGCATCCATTGTGCATCGTCGTCCTCTCCGCAGCCGAGAGGAACTACACGATCACCGAGAAGGAGTGCCTCGCCATCGTTTGGTCAGTGCAGAAATTTCGTCCCTATCTTCATGGCCGCCATTTCACCATCGTGACCGACCACCATGCTTTATGTTGGCTTTCGACACTCAAGAACTTGTCGGGACGCCTCGGCCGCTGGATTCTACGCCTACAAGAGTATGATTTTGACATCGTATACAAGTGTGGCAGAAAGCATAGCGATGCCGATGCTCTCTCTCGCTGCCCACTATATACCAGCGGCTCCCCTCAGCGTTTCCGCAATCACTTTGCACAACACGCCCTCGGAGACCACGTCTACGGCGGTTTCCTCTCTCGCCTCTATGGACCAGCTGCCTTCGGACGACCCGCACGATTTTTCTTCTCGACAGCTGGCTGACCCCTACTGTCGACGTATTATAGGCTACCTCACTGGCAGTTCCCGTCCACCTAATGCGAGGCTCCGCCGCCAACTCTCGCAGTTTAAGCTGGACAACTCGGTGCTGTACCGCAAAATTTACCATCCTGACGGTCAGCGCTGGGTTCCCGTTCTACCCCGATCGCTTCGGTCCGAAGTCCTCAGAGCACTTCATGACCATCCGACGGCAGGTCACCTTGGTTACCACAAAACCTACGATCGCCTTCGAAGTCGGTTTTATTGGCCAGGTATTACCACTAGTGTAGCTCGGTACGTTGGGTCCTGCACTACCTGTCAATCTAGAAAACTACCCACATCTGCTCCAGCCGGTACACTACAGCCTCTTCCGTACCCAGCACCTCCACCACGTATGAGGTCTTGGTTTGGAAGACCTTTATTAGGCCCGAAGAACCGGCAGCCGACAGCTGAGATGAACGGACCAAGATGATGATGCTACGTGACAACGATGAGGATGCATGAGCAACACATGATAATGATGATAATGTACAGATGAAGAGGATTGGTATACTAAATGCCCACACTATATATATATATATATATATTTATCACTCCCTTTTTTCTCGCTTTCTATTTATTTCTATCCCTTTCATTCTCTCTTTTCTTGGCACCCTTAATGCTTTTCGTTCTTTCTCTTTCTCTCTTTTTTTGCTATGGTATGCTTTCCTCTCTTCTCCCCGTCATTCTTATTATTCCCATCACGCTAATATATGTCCCCGCCTTTTCTCTCTTCTTCCGCACACTCTTGCTGTACCGCACTTTACAAGGCTGCTCAGATAGCCGCTTGCCTTCGGGGGTGTGCACGCAAGAGAATCCTCCTCCGCAAAGAAAAACTTTCCCCTTCAATTTCTCTCTTTCTATATCTTTACTAAAGTAGCCCTGCAACACTTTTTAAGAAGTTCTAAAATAGATTCACTGAAAAAGCTTATTGTCCCAACACTTCGCCGACGAAAACATTTTTAAAATCCGTCAAGTGAGAGCAGAGTTAAAAAGATTTGTAACACGCTGTAACTATATAGCTGTCACTGCTTTCTTTCATCTCTCGTCCCGACGAAAGCACTGTAAGCTACGCTTGATGATGACAATTATTATTATTATTATTATTATTATTATTATTATTATTATTATTATTATTATTATTATTATTATTATTATTATTATTATTATTATTATTATTATTATTATTATTATTATTATTATTATTATTATTATTATTACGACAACAACGACCTCGTGTAGATAGCGCTAACCCACAAAGGGGAATTTGCCGAGAACTGGGTGGCAGGTCCCCTTCTTCATCGTCGCCGCCTAAATCTTTTGCTTCGCTCCCAAAACACAAGCACCGATTTCTCAGGAGCGCGATGCAATCGCTCTCTTGCGCGAGACGACAAATAAGGAAAGAGAGAACAGAAAAGAAGACATTCTGTAGGGGCGAAAACTTTATTCGCGCGGCGAAGAAATTTTCTGCCTCGCGTACACACCATGCGAATTTTTCTATCCCGCGTACACACCGTGTGGATCAAGATGAACTGCTGCAGCGGAGCACAGCAAAGGTAGGTATAATACAGTATAGCAAGGGGGTGGTAAGCGGAAGATATAAAGGAAGACAAACGTGAGGGTGAGGAGGAAAGAAAGAAAAAAAAGATAGCCTGAAACAGCGTAGGAAGAGGGAGAGAGACTGAGAACGAAAGGCAGGAACTAAAATATGGAGAGGAAGAGAGCGACATATAAAGAGCGACAGAAAGATATAGAACGAGGAGGCGGCAATACAGAAATAAAGAAATAAGCACAGAAAGAGAAATATATATGGAGGTGAAGGCGAAAAGGTGGTGAAAGATAACAGCTCCGCTGCTACCTGTCTTCGAACCTCTCGTGCGCCGTGTGCCCTAGTCTTTTCATTCCCATATACGCAACACTCCTAATGAATCAATTGGAGCGCGATAGCGCGGTTGGAAGCTGTGAACGTACTATTATGAAGCATTGTGCTTGAGTACGCCGTTACAGATCCTCCTTGCAAAGCAGCGAGAAAGACGAAGATGACATGCCGCGCGAGTTGCTGTCATTCTGTGGTAATTGCCGCTTGTGGATACCGTAATTTACAAGCGGCCCCGCCGCGGTGGTCTAGTGGCTAAGGTACTCGGCTGCTGACCCGCAGGTCGCGGGTTCGATTCCCGGCTGCGGCGGCTGCATTTCAAATGGAGGCGGAAATGGTGTAGGCCCGTGTGCTCAGATTTGGGTGCACGTTAAAGAACCCCAGGTGGTCAAAATTTCCGGAGCCCTCCACTACGGCGTCTCTCATAATCAGAAGTGGTTTTGGGACGTTAAACCCCACAAATCAATCAATCAATCAATCAATCAATTTACAAGCGTCTGTCTCTGCCCTGTACTCGTAATGCCCGTGACATAATGATTCATGTAACTAACGTTTCAGGCCGCTGGATGTTGTATACGAGGGGTGTTTGCGTTACGCACGCTATATAGGTCAGTTTTGAGCCCCCGAAGAGGACCCAATGTCTGTGTAGTTGCAGGCAGTATGTAAATAATGGCTTTAATGAACACATAAAGTTTAGTCAATGTGCTTGACGTGAAACATTCACTGAAGTAAGAGAAATATTGATCAGTGGGTACGTACTAACAACATGACAATATACGCCGAGGGTAATAACTGTTCATAAGTTCGCAGTTTTATTCACCTAATGAATGCCAGCTGATAATAAAGTCAATAAATGCGTAGGGAACATTATATGCACTCTATAGTGGTAATAATATTATGAATGTGAAGTGGACGAAAAGACAATTTGTCGCCGGCAATGACCGAACATGCAAGCTGACGATAAGGTTTAGGTTCGGTCTTTTTCGGCGGCAAGCTGCCTTATCGTTCACTTGTTGCACATTTATACCACAATCTCCATCATGCAATTAGGACAGCACATGTTATAACGTCCCCAATGAATTCCTTAGCTTCATTATCTGATGGTTTTCATGAAGGTTGTGTCAAACAAAAGAAATGAGCCCTTGAAATTTCCTTCTTCAGACTTCTTGGCCGCATATATTGCTATTGTAGTAAAGAGGAGGAAGAAGATACGCTCGGGCGTCAGTTTCTGTGCAAACATTTCAATACTAATATTCCCTAATTAGGATGTTGTATTAAATATATTCCTAGCTTATACGAGAAGTATTGCGAAGAAACACTGAAAAAAAAATTCACCCAACACTCGGACAATCTCCTGCATAGGATATGAGCGATGAGAAGAGGAGAAGAAGAAGAAGACAGCGCGGAGCGAGCTGAGAGAATTTCGCAGAGCCTCCCAGATGCGCGAGCTCTTTGCCGCTGCTGCTCGGGCGGAACATCGGACATCAGTGACGTGTCCATCTGCACCGAGCCATTCTTCAGCTGCCACGCCTCCAGCTCCTTCAGCTCGGCACTGGGAGCAGCCGCCACACTTGACATCCTGAGGTGAGACAATGTGGTATTTTTGCTGACCGACCACTTGCCAATCTTGATTTCCTGCTTCTGGCCACACTTCAGCACCGCAGGCCCAGTCGATGGCGGAAATGACTGAGTGTTCAACGATGTCACGTCTTCTGCAGAGACACAGGTTAGCCGTGGACAATGATGATGACGCGACGGGGCTCTCGGCTTCGATGACGGCAAACGACTCTTGCACTTCTCGCCAGAGCACGGCCACGTTGATGCTTATCGTTGGCTCGATGTGCTCCGCACGCGTGCCGGGGCTGCCCGCCTTCTCCGGTAGACTACTCTTGGCCTCGGGACACGTTCTTTTTCGGACGCCAGACACCACAGTGATGCCATGCAAGCGTCTTGTAGCCACTGGTGACATGTCATGGTACCTCAAGACGTCTTTGGAAGTCTCTGAATTGATTTCCATCTCATCTCCCAGTCGGCCTGCGAGATCGTGGTGACTCTGCCCGCCAAGTGTCGGTGCGGACCATTTCGTGTAGGCGTTCGTGTTCCTCGTTGACTTCCGGAGCTGATCAGAACAGCTGATCTACCGGAGCTTCTCGTTGGCAAGGTGGACGTCTTTATGGCGCTGACAGTTCTTGCCGCTGCTCTTGAAGAAATTCACAGCGGCTCTGCCGGAATGGCCGATGGCGCGATTTTTTGCTGTGCTTCATCTTGTCCGATCTGTCATCTCTCTGCTGCGACGTTGGTGCTCCAGCGTGTGTGCTATTGCCGTCGGGGTAGAGAATGGGCATTTCGAAGGCAGCGGAAAAGACGGCTCTTTCTTGGGGCGTGCAGGTAGCGAAAAGTAGATCTCGTGCAGCCGCATTCGCTCACTAAGAAGTCACTTCATCCTACTGACCCAGCCACCACATCACCGTCTGTATTGACGTCTTACACCGAGAAGAGAATACCCGTCCGCTGTTGACCGCGCCACTTGGCGCGTCCGTAGTCTCCATCAGACTCTCTCGCCTTGTCCACTCCTTCATACCACCAAGAAAAACCGAATGAGGAGCACAGTGTTCAAGATTAAAACGTGTTCTCAGAAATGTGCGTATAGATGGCATTTTGTGGCCAGTTTGATTTCACATGAAGATATCATGCGCTAGAGCAGCTTTATTATAAGCGACATCACGAGGATGTTTGTGGTTTATGAACGGTACGCTCCGTGTTTTATGGTGTCGAATGAACGATTCCTAGCAGCCTATTTTGATGAACGCGACTTGCACAAATGCAGTCCCGTATCACACGATACGGGATTTCGTATTGATTTATTGAATAATAATTGAACGCTCTATAGTGGCTTCTCCAGTACATAGCATAACTGTCCAATTAAGTGAGTGATTATCAGTAAAAAAAGTTTTACCTATTATTTATGGACAGAGTGCCCTGGAATAGTGACAATTTATTGCGGCGTCTAAATAAATTTGCGTCTGCATAAAATCCACGACGCCTGCTTGTTCTCTCTCCAAAGAACTTACCTCATGTGCACCACATATATGCGATGCGCATGCAAAGAAAGCGAAATGCTAAGAATACTTTCACACTCATGATTGTGGTCGAAAATTAGTCAGTTTTAACCAATTATAGCGAAGCAGTGAGATTCATGGCACGGTTTAGTAATGCGGTGATCTAGCTCCCTTGCCCAAGTTTTTAAGCATACGTGAGAGCAACAGATTGACGCGAGGCGGCAGACATACGTATGCATAGCGTAAACAGCCTCCTGACGGTTATATTAAGCCGTTTCACAAACGTTGACGTGATGAGAAGCGCCGGAAACGGCGTAGCGGCGTCACACGTAAACAGTTCCCGAGATGATGTATAATAGACTGAAGGAAAAAACACCCTCATTTATGGCACAAAGTGTACAGCTCAGATGACACTGAGCGCCATGATGTAGTGCATGTAGTACAGAGCTGCAGGCAGCAGTGTTCATGCGCACAATGATCATGACAGCAGTTGAAAGCGGTACACTTCCACGGCTTTCCTGCAGATCTCCATTAAGCGGAAAACGCGCTCACTTCGAGCCCCGCCGCGGTGGTCTAGTGGCTAAGGTGCTCGGCTGCTGACCCGCAGGTTGCGGGTTCAAATCCCGGCTGCGGCGGCTGCATTTCCGATGGAGGCGGAAATGTTGTAGGCCCGTGTGCTCAGATTTGGGTGCACGTTAAAGAACCCCAGGTGGTCTAAATTTCCGGAGCCCTCCACTACGGCGTCTCTCATAATCATATAGTGGTTTTGGGACGTTAAACCCCACATATCAATCAATCGCTCACTTCAATTTCGTCTTTCTGTGGCCTAATGCACTGTGTGTCGTTTGCGTGATGTGCTGAACGTCCCGCCCGTTGATATGTCTTTGCGTGACGGTGACGAAATCGCGCTATCGGTTTATTTTTCACATAGGCGTTCCAGCTAAAAATAGCCAAGGCATCTGTCACTTTCTCTAGTTGTTTTTAATTAACTCTAGGTTGCCGATGCACAAGCATAAAATCGTAGCGGAAAGTGGAATGATGAGCCGACACTGTGTGCATATAATAAACGCTTATTGTACGAGATTTCGCTCGCCTTTTTTCAAGGTTTGTTAAACTTTTGTGGTACTCAGCTTAGCTAACGTTCTTGGAGCCTGTTTTCACTATAATGTTAATGTTTATAAATATACGCTCTCTCAACTTCTCTCAATTCTTGAGGGCTTTAATGCCACTTGGAGTCGAGTGATGTGGAATATAGTTACGACAAGTGTTCAAGGATACACTATTTACCAATTTCGCATCATTCCGCGATTCCCTCTTTAAAATCTAGAAACCGGACGCTTCTTAAACAGAGCTAAAGGACAAATAAGAGATGGAGTTTGATCCCCCAACAGCATTGTAGCGTCTGTGTGAAGGTTGTTCAGCAGAAAGCTACCAGTATTTTTTTTTACTTAATCAACTATTTATTTAAGGAGACAACTTCGTCCAAACAAATAAGAGACAATCTGCGCTGTCAGAAGAGTGCAATTCGAGCAACATAATGTTTCCGCCTCGACGGTGCGTCACATTGCGCGCGCAACGTGCACGCTTCGCGATGTAGAACAAAAGATAAGAATGGAAAACAACACAAAAAATTTCCTTCTCAAATCTCCGAAATTTCAAGGCAAGAATCGAGGCCGACCGACTTCACCGTGTTCACTGGTACTGTTTCAAGAGCACCGTACGATCTTTCAGCTGATAAGAGATTTCTCGCGCCGTTACTGACTCGTACAAACCTACACCACTTATAGTTCTTATGAAAGATTTATATGTGGGGTTTAACGTCTGAAAACCACCATATGATGATGAGAGACGCCATAGTGGAGGGCTTCGGAAATTTTGACCACCTGGAGTTCTTTAACGTGAACCCAAATATGACCACACAGGCCTACAGCATTTCCGCCTCACGCGGAAATGCAGCCACCGCAGCCGGGATTTGAACCCGCGACCTGCGGATCAGCAGCCGAGTACCTGAGCCACTAGACCACCACGGCGGGGCCTATGAAAAAGGCGGAAAAAATGAAAGCGATATCGGGAGGGAGAAAAAACTGAAAAGCACCAGACACTTCATCCTTGCCTTTTTCACTCCTACCGTCGTCAGCGCTCTTTCGCCATAATAACCATGCAGCACTTTTGTTTGACAGCAGCAAGAGTCATTTAAGATTTATAAATCTACTCACGCTTACTTACTATTTGCACCATTACAGAATTTATCAGTGTGCTACCACAACATACAACCACTTTATCGACTAAGTATATATACTTGGCATTGCAACAGCGGGCACTGTGAGCTTCATTGCAGATATTACGAGAGTTTCCAGCTTTCTGAATATGCGGTTTATATAATAATTTTGTCACGTCAAATATAGTTTGTTAGTTGGAAATTTTGTTCAATATCTCTGTTTCGACCCTTAAAACCCCTGAGGTCAATGCTTACTTCCGTATTGCCGTGAATTTAGAATTTTTTACAGCTGTATTGCCCTGAAGGTGGCTGATAATTTCATTATATGTGCATAGTGTTCGTAGAACGTTGTAGACGACTCTGTATACGCTTGTATTGCCAACCTCTCTTATCACCCTCGCTTTATTTCGCTCTTCTTGTCATCCAACTACGTCTTGCATCGCTAGGGTCAATGACGCAGCGAAGGCCAGAAGGTTCCTTTGCATGAGGAAACCTCCCACGTCGAGTGTGAAGCGGAACTAGCAGCACGACACAGCTACGTGCAATAAACGTTTCGTCCTCCTGCTTTACATCCAGCAACCCATTTCTCCCTACGTAGGGTAGCAAACCACCCGCATGTCCGGTTGGCCTCCTTTTTATTGCCCCCTCTTTGTCCGCAGAGTCAGGTAATGCGCAGTGTGACAGAGACACACAGGAGTCGCGGGCATCTTAAGCGTACACGGAGAAGGCAGTCGTAAAAGGGGGCCAGCGTTTTTACGGGCAGTCATTCCGAACCCGAGGTTCGTGGCCGCATCCCGGCCGCCTCTGCTGCTCGACGAAAGAAGAGAGGCGCGCCGGAATACGACAGAGTCCGTCGCTTTCCTCTTCTGTCCGGTAATGAATACAGATCAAGTAGCGCCGAGGATCGCAAACGAGTACACGCAGGCAAAGAAAGAGCTCGGTACCGGTGCCACACAGAGGGGGCTCCGGTCGGGCTTTTGTCGACCGCAAAGAAAACGGTGTTTAGAGAAGCGCAGTCGAAAGCTGTATCATGTAAGAACTATAACAGCGTGCGTGCGGGCCAATGGGCCATTACGTATATGCATATATAGACCCAGTATAAGATCAAAGCTCCAGAAAAAAAAACACAGTCGTTGTTGGAGTAATCCGAACACTGAGCGGAGTTTAAGCGTTGGTTTTAATTTCCAATCTGTGATGTTGTGCGGGTGCCCTGCTTGACTACTCGTTCGGAATGTGTACTTAGGGCGCGATGTTTTATGACCGCAGCTATAACCGCACTTTGACTGTCGACTCATAGTAAATGTTAAGGTTTAAGGTTTATTCGTTTAGAAGAACATAAAGATCAGTTCTTCAAAAAGCACAGTTTACTTCAAGAAAAAAAATAATGAGCCGGTTGCTTTGCAAAAAAAGAGCCGACCATATATCTGGTCAGTGTTGTCCGACGCTAACGATCAAACAAGCGAATACTCATAAAGCAAGCCCCAAAAAAGCGACAACATAATGAATGTTCCCATTCTTGAAAATATATTTAATGATTACAAATATGGCTCAAATACAAATGAGAGTTTTAAGAACCCCCTTATCATTTTGTACAGCGAAAATAGACGCTACTATGAACGATAGCACATCATCATGATCATAATCAGCCTGACTACACGCCTGTGGGAAGAGGAGTCAATGAAGGACGGATTCCAACATAAAACGTAACGATCGTTTGTTAACGTGGTAGCAGCAGCAGGGCAAGCATACCGATCGATGCTGCACTCGTGCGGTTTGAGAAACAATCATCCAAGCGATTCTGGCAGCTTTGATCTTATAGCCACCAGTGGTGACGTCAGCCTCTGGTTAAACCATGGAGAAATATACTATATAAAGAGCGCCCACTCGAGCCTTATCGCGGCCGAGCAAGAAAGGGCCTCACCAACCGCTAGATGGCGTGCCTATCCTCTCTTTTACTACTTTGTTAAGACATGTAATAGCCGCCTCAGGAGGACATTGAAACCAAGCTTGGCATCAAACTTTTGCAAAAATATTTTTATTGATCTGTGCAATTTTCCATATCCGCTCTACGTCGTGTCTCTGTCAGGACGTTTAATGTTTTATCACACAAATCAGTAAAGTCCGACTTGAAAGTGTTCTTTTTTTTGGTGCATTTGTTTTGCACAAAGAAAGTGTTTTTTTTGGTGCATTTGTTTTGCACAAAGGGTGCACATTCCTGTAGCTTAGATGTACTGTACATTTCTTTCTTTTGAGGAAGCATGGGTGTGTAGCATAGTGGTAAAAACACTTGCTTTCAGAACATGAGGGTATGGGCAAGATCTGCTCCATATATTAACGTCAAGATCTGCTCCATATATTAACGTAATAGGACTGGGAGAGGGGTGCTGTAATGAACTTTTAACCCCTTTGATGGAGAGTTATTCACACACCTATACAGTGAAGTACTCAATATCATCGACGACAAACACGCTGTTAGTGAACGACAGACGCGCACTGATGATCAATGGCATTATCACTAAAACAATTATATTTGCTAAGACAATACAGATAAGCCCCCAAAAAACGCGACAAGGGACCGAAAATATACAAGCGACTAGGAGAAAAAAAGAAGCTCAAGTTCGCTTATTAGAAGCGCGTAAGTGGCAAGTCTATCTTTTTCACGCATCCGTGAGCAAACGAGAGTCACTGTGGCACATCTTCACCAGGCAGTTGGTTTCCGTGGTTCAACAGACCGTAGCAGTATGTAAGTTGTAATTATGGGTCATCTGTAGTGCTGAAAAACATTGCCCATTGCACAAGGAATAAAAGGAGAAAACACCGCAATTTCGCCCAAAAAAGGGCGCTCTCAGGTTACCAGCGCATTGAAACATTCAACGGCGAGGGAAAGCAAATGCCGCGGAGCCATGAAAGTTAAAGGCAGGTAGATGGAGATGAGTGACAGAGAGAGAAAGAGGATGAGGGTGCGGACAACCGGCTTCAGCGCATGGAAATCAGCGGTGGTTTTGCATGGACAAAGCGGTAGAAGGATGCGGAGGAAAGCCACATCGAGGATTGACGCTGGCACGGAAACGCTTTTGCTTTGCGTGTTCTCGTTCGTCGTTGCCCACAGTTGTCAGGGTGCCAGCCGGAAATGGAGCAATACGGCACAGGAGTGAAGTGGGGCTGACGACGGCTCCACCGCTCTGCATAAACGCCACGGCTCGTATGCGCGTATACTGATAAAGATGTATAATAACAAATTCAGTTTGTTCACTCCTCACGGTGGCTTCATTTCTCTTTCTTATCGCGAGCGCTTATCTATCCTTCCCCCATCGCTGTCTCTGCAAGCGGCTGCCGTTGTGGCGCGAAGGCAATGCAGCGTACACGTGCACGAGTATACATATGCGCAGTGTCAAAAGAGATAAACCACGGGACGCGAATAATAACTAAAATACAAAAAAGTGGCTTCGAAAAGCGGAACTTGGAAGCTGGTTGCAGTTTAGTCATGTCTTCAGTTACTTGCCCACTTCCAAAAAAGAAACGAAAAAAAAAAGACTAGCGAGGACGATGCAGTCTTCTGTCTGGAGCATACAACGGCAGGCCTGTCAATAGCGAGCCCAGCTTGCTTGCATTCATACTACCCTGAGAGAAGCCTATGTCTTGGCTAATTCCATTTCGGATAGACCATGCACACATTTAAAGCGCTACGTATAAACTGTACACGCGACGCTTTCGCAACTGTGACTCCAAGAGCAGCAAACTTAAACCAGCCGTTATCCGTCAGATCTCGAGCTTTTTAAAGCGAAGCTTCGTATCACGCGGCGAAAAAAAATCCGGCAATGCTATGCAGGCAAACACCACCACCCCACTTAGCCCACCAAACTGAACAATTCTGCCCATGCCTATGCCCTTGCACCAGGCTTCTGTTAGTTGCGCGCGCGGGGGGGGGGGGGGGGGCGACGATAAGCTAGTTCTTCCAGGGAGGCCAAGAACTTATGCGTTGTGTTTTGACTATAATGTGTTGGCTAATGGGGGGGGGAGCAGAAAACAAAGGAGGGTCAGGCACTAACTTGGGAGGGGGCTTTAGTTTCTCCCCTGCCCTTCCCCCCTAGTGCCCCCACTGGTGCCTTGCCTTGGCTACTGAGTGGCTTAAGACGCTTCTTGCAGCATGCATACGCTCCGAGGGCGTGAGTCCCCAAACTGTGCGTGTGGAGGCCTCTGCGTTCTAACGTCTCACTCTAACTCGTTACATAATAAGTTCCAGTTGTTCAATAGCTGTAAAATGAAAGACAAGTGGCCAGTGATAGAAGAGAACAAAGTAATGCACTTATGAAGCTCGGAGCTAAACGTCGTTATGGTATAACTGAGCTACTATTCTCTGCTCGATCTATATAATAGAGCTGTACCTACAGGCTACAGCCTCGTCGATCTTAGGATAATCTCAAGATTTCATAAGCACCACGGGCCGCTTCGCTGTTTTCGCGCGGTCCTTAGTGCGACGACTTTCAACGAGTTGACCTAGTTGGAGCGACGTTCGAGCACGCATGCCCAGCGAAAGCGATGTAATGAAAAGTCGGCGCACATCCCACACCCTTGCCAGAAGCGTTTGCATGCCACACGCGGTATGCCAGTACGCTCTTGAAGTCCGCTGCACGCCCTTTTCAGCTAGTTATTTGAACGTGATGCGCGTCGTGTCGGTGCGTTGTGGCAGCTGCAATCGTAGTCTGACCGAGAGCTTGGCGACGAACTCAAACGCCGCTCTAAGGCCGCGTTCACACTGAGCATTCCGGCCGCCGAAAGTGCTCCGAATCCGGTTCGGCGGCGGCGAGATCCGCCGAAAGGGCCCTGTCCGCGCCGATCGCTCTCGGACCGATTTTTGCGGCGTCTGCCGCCGAATCGGTCACCGCGGACCAATAGGAGCGCTAGTCAAGGAATTTTGAAAAATGGCGGCCAAGCCCTACTCACTTGTTATGCCGCAGTGCACCTAACTGAATGTTGAAACCCACGGGAGTTCAACCTACTGTGTGCCTACTTCGCCTCCGTATTTCGTGAAAGAGGTGACCGAGCTTGCTGTTGGCGTTACCGAGCTTGTTGCGGTCTTGCAAAGAAACGAACCCACCAACGCCGCTGGCGTCGGTGGTTTTTTCTGCTCTTCGCGCATTACAAGACAGCCACTTACCAGCAAAGTAAGAAGTACTGTCTTTTCTTGCTTCTTGCGAACGAGAATCGTCGAAGTATACACCACCGGATAGCGTAGTAGCGTTTGCGAGCCGCGACAACAGCCGGGTGACAGCGCATCCATCCCGCGTTCGCCCCGTAGTAGATGGCATATTCGGCGGCGCGGGGCGCGTCCAGTGCGAACGACGCTGTGTTTCGGCGGCAGGGGAATATCGGTCGCCGTAGAAAGCGGATGTTTCAGTGTGAACTAGGCATAAGACCCTACAGCCATTTCCAGCTTCGCTGTAAAAGAAACAACAAAAAGAAACAAGTGCATTTTTTTTGCAGTTCGGTTCCGCCCGTGCTGCCTCATCTCAAGCAATTAGGGAAGCCACGCATACAACATCGAAACAAAAAGAAAGAAAAAAAGATGACAGGAGAAGTTAGGGCCTGTGTTTTTACGGTAGCGCCCTTGTAAACATTGCCAACAGCTCAATGGCTCGAAAGTGAGTGATGTACCAAGGGGAGGCGAAAAAAAAAAAGTTGAGTCAACGAAGCCTAAAACATTGGAAACGCCGCCCTGTTGTCTGCTGTTAGGTTTGGCCTGGAGATTCGTCTCTCAATCCCGTCGGCGCCCGGTCTGAGGGACGCTGTCAAGTATTTGAGCGATTATTCAGACCGGGCGGCGGGCAGAGGCGTGTTCCCGTCCTTCAAAAGCGGACCTTTTGTCGTCGCTTCAAGCAGAAGCGGTGACTAATGGACTCGGCGACTCCTCGGGCGACGGCAAAGCTGGCGTGGCCGGTGCCGGAGCTGACAGAGGAGCGGTGCTCCCTTTTGATCCCCAATCACCAAGCCGACCGGCCGACTGCCTATGCTCGTCAGGCATTGTACGTGCTAGCCGGAGGACCAAGACGTCGTGTCGCCAAGACGCCGTTAGCCGTTCGAGAGAGGCCAACAAAGACGGCGTCTTCCTGAAAGAGACCGCGACGGACAGCGCACGCAGATCGCCCCGCTAATTGGGCGAGCTGTGCAGTGGACCCTTTGAAGTATGCGGCCAGGATCGTGGGAACTCTCGACTAACGGCACCCACACGACGAGGACCAGCCCTGCTGGCGCCACCCAGTGCAGTGTGCATGTGGACCGCGCATGCTCGCCCCCCTCACCTGTGTGTGCGTGATTGGTGTTCGACTCGGAGAGGAGGAGCCCGACAGGGCATAAAATGACGAGGCAGAGTGCGGGACGTAGCTTTGAACCTGGCTCTGAACTATGTAGTGTTCAACCACCACGCTCGTGGTTTGTGAAACCACAATCCCTTCTTTTCTGTAAATATGTGTAAATAATCCCATAAACCTCTGTTATGTTTTTCGTATCCTCTTGTCGGCGTTCAGTTCTTCCACCCGATGCCATCATCGGCAACGACCTGCTTCCTCCTTCGTCAACTTTAACAACTGGTGGCAGCGGTGGGATGCCATCAGCGAGCGACCTTCCTTCCGACTGCTACACTGCGTGAACGCATTCTCCAGAGTTTTCGCTGATTCGGTCTCTACACCGGACAGGAACCGGAGATTGAAGAGGAACGACAGCGGATAAGTTTTTTTGCTTTTATTAACGGGGACCATCTCGTGTCCTCTCCAAAGAGCCGGGCCAGCAGCACGCGGTGCGACTAAGCCGGAACTCGGCGGGGCTTTGTTTTCCTTCCAGGGTTGGACGAGGCTGGCCAACTCTCCCTCCGGGAGAGCGAGCAGCAGCGCTGCTGCGGCGGCGATGTTCGCTTGCGGTGGTGGTGCCACCACCGAATTGCGAAAGGTTTTTTTCGCGGTCGGATGCAACCCGCCGCGTCAACAGACGGACGACAGTGGGCGCGTTGCCCGCGCACGAGAGGAAAACCGGAAGTGGCTGCGTCGGCAAAAACAGTCCCGAAAGAGTTGCCTACGTACACTTCGGGAGCCACGCCGACCTCGAGGTCATGCGCGCTTCCTCGTTAACCTAGGAACGGTTCCGCGACGAACGAGTCAGGGTTGGGAATCTAAGGTTCCTTGCACAAAATACCCCAATCTAGTTCGTTTCGAAACACTGAAATGCCACGGTTTTGGTAGCGCGGGCATGCGCATGTCATGGGTGATCCAAACTGGTATCTCAATCGTTTCACGAGAAGGTCACTCCATTGCGTCTATAAGCTCGTTTGTACTACAGCTACTGCAGCAGTCCTCACGTATATCTTACCATTGAAAAAAAAAAAGGCAGATCCCACGTCCAGTGGAAATCGATGATATGCGAAGCACGAATGAGGAAGGTCGATATGTCACTATAAAATAACATTACGAGGCGGACGTCAATTATGCTGTACATGACTTCCATGTCGTGATTATCATGTTTGGACGTGTCATTTACCTTCGCCGTCTATTCACGTCACGCGATGCCAAATGGTATTTCTGGAGCTAGCGAAACGGCCGCGAGCGCACTGTAGTCACGTTTTACATGATACGCATATCAGAATTATCATGTTTGGACGCCACGTAAAACAAAATTTGGTATTTGTGGAACAAGCGAAACGGCTGCGAGCACGCTATCAGCATAGCATGTATATATAGTCATATTTTACATGATACACATACCATGATTATCATGTTTGGACCTGTCATTTACATTTGTCGTCTATTCACTTCACGTGATACCAAACTTGGTACATGTGGCGCTAGCGAAACGGCCGCGAGCGCATCACGAGAGTGTGACATGTAGACATGTTCTTACATGACATGAATGTCATGAATGATTTCCGCGTCAGGGTTTGTCACTAGTCTTCGCCATGTAGTCATGTCATACCGTACCAGTTTTGCAGCATGTCATGTGAACGAGACCACCACAAGAGCAGCAAGACCATGAAATTTAAATTATGACATTCATGACATACATATCATGATTTCATGTTTTATGACTAGTCACTTATGCTCGTCATGCAGTCATGTAATACCGCCCCGCCGCGGTGGTATAGTGACTAAGGTACTCGGCTGCTGACCCGCAGGTCGCGGGTTCGAATCCCGGTTGCGGCGGCTGCATTTCCGATGGAGGCGGAAATGTTGTAGGCCCGTGTGCTCATATTTGGGTGCACGTTAAAGAACCCCAGGTGGTCTAAATTTCCGGAGCCCTCCACTACGGCGTCTCTCATAATCATATGGTGGTTTTGGGACGTTAAATCCCACACATCAATCAATTCTCTGAAACCGATTGGGCACGTTCGTCAGGAAATAAAACACTTTTTAGTTAGTCAGAGCTGCGATTTCCCTCTGGCCCCCACCCTCTCTCTCTCTGATCTTGTCCTGTAATTCGCGTTGTTTCTAAGGGTACGTGAAAAGTGAATTTTAGAACCGAATCGAATCACAGTCATGATAACAGCGAATCGAATACGAAACACCAATTTGAACACCAAAAATTACAGAGTTGAGCTATAGTTGGCATGTAATGATTTTAAAAGAGAGAGGGCGCGCAAATAGAGAGACAAAAAGAGTAAGTCAAGACACCATAAACGCCTGAAAAGACACCATAAACAACTGAAAATGCGCCCAACAGCGGAAAAGAAAGGAGACACTAAAACTAATCTGCGCATGCGCATGCACTGCGCGAACCTATATATCAATTTGGCACGCGTGGTGATGTACGTGAAAGATAACCGTTAAGGCATTTCATTTCATCTTTACACGAGCGCTATACCACTATTATCGATATGCCTCGCCTCGATCACCAGACGCGTTCCTTCATGCGGTAAAAAGGTGCACATTCATAGAATTTTGGCGTGTATACTTACATTCTCGACGATGTAAATGAAGATGAGGTGTAGCTCAGCTCTCGGTAATTCTAGGCTTTGTTTCTAGTACTCTGAAACTATTTTCCATGTTCTACTTATCTGAACAATCCTGCTTGCTTCTTTAACCGCAATTCGTTTGTTCCGTGCTAGGGCTTTCTGTGTTTTTTTTATTTTTAAGAATAAAGTTTTCCCAGCCGAAGTTCAACTTGTATGCGGCTCTCTGACACCCACGACGGAACATACCGGGAGAATTCGTGCCATATACTGTCTGCGGAATCTTGTCGTCAAGACAGATTTTACCAGGAATGCCTCAAGGTCCGTTGCTTTACTGCACGTGACGATCAGCGCCAGAAGCAGTTGTAGTGTGCCGACTAGATGAGGGTAGCGAACCACCATGCGGAATTCCTATAAAGGGTGTAACTGCGAGAACTTCAACTGTGTAAGCGGGAGATTTTTTTTTTCTGATGTTTCACCGCAAAATAGCCTGCTAGCTCTCGGAGTATCTGTCTTCAATGATAGTCGCTGCAAAACGATAGCCTTATGCCTAAAATACTGTTTTAAGCCGAAACTCAAACAAAAACAGCCAAAGTTAAGCAAGTATCTTGCGCTTTTGTTGTGACGGTATCGCCAACTATGAGAAGCGGATTTTATTTTCAATAAACTTGAGTTCTTAGCCAGCGTATGTCCCATGCCTTATGCTCGGTGTCCTGTTTTGCGCGCACTAATTAGCCTCGCCATGAATAGTGAGAGAACGATTTTCAAAGCAGTTTTAAGGTAACAATTTTTTAAACAGCCTTAGAATTCCCCAACATTTCATTTCAAAGAACTGTTAACAAGCTTTGACCAAGGAACACTACCATTACATTTGACGATAAAAAAATATCCCAATTACCTAAACAGAGGTCAGCTCTTACACAGCAGAAACTATAGTCTTCGAAATATTTTGTTCTCAGCCAGCGAGCTTGGACCTCAAATAGCAAGATAACTGAATATAGACCTTCTTTTTAAAGCGAAAGCTGCACATGGCTAGGAGAAACGAAAATCGGTCCAGCAGCGGTGTCACGAGCGCGGTTTACATCGGCTGCATTATCAGTTACATCGTTCGCAGCGGCGCACCCAAGCACGCGCGCCATGTTGCGTAGCGAATGAATGACGTCGCCCATGCCATCGCAGCCGTGGCGACAAGCTCGCGCCGCATCAGTTTCTCCTGAAACTTTCCACATGGGTATGATACGGACAACTCTAGATGAGCGCCGAAAGTGAAAACGAGAGCTCGCATTCGCCGGGACGAAATCTGGCCCGGGAGGCCGAGTGGCAGCAGCAACTGCGTCTTCCGGCTGCCTTCCAAGCCGCGCCAAAGCGCGAACGCATGCAAGTACCAGTGGCAGGCAAATCCCGTCGACCACGCCGCCGAGTTAGCTATAGCGATGTCAAACGCTCGCAACAACGCGGCCTGATGATGGCGGGAGGGCATTCGCCGGGACGAACGCCCGCTGCGGGAGTTTCTCCAGCGGCACTTTGGCTTCGGCTGCAACGTCTGTGACTGCCTGTGGTTTGAGGAGAACCCCTGCGATTAACGCATGGCAAAGCGCATTTAACCTCTCAGTACACTATACTCCATGACCGTGATCGTGTGATGCGGAATGTGCGGTATGTGAAATAAACACTGCAGTGGTATAAGCCAAAGCCAAACGTGTGTATAATTTATCTCTTTAAGATGTACGAAAGTGGAGCCAATAATTGTAAAAGGCTTCAGTGCCATGTCGGGTTAAACGAACGGAAAAACAACGGGGCCACACTCTTCAGCTTTCGCTGGTTAACCATTTTTACGGAGTGTTTGGGCGGCGATTCTTTAACACACTTCCTTTTTTTTATTTGAGGGGCTTAACTTCCCAAAACCACCATATGATTATGAGAGACGCCGTAGTGGAGGGCTCCGGAAATTTCGACCACCTGGGGTTCTTTAACGTGCGCCCAAATCTGAGCGCATGGGCCTACAGCGTTTCCGCCTCCATCGGAAATGCAGCCGCCGCAGCCGGGATTTTGAACCCGCGACCTGCGGGTCAGCATCCTTTTTTTTTTGTAGCACTTCTTAATTTCCGTGGTCTTTCTCGACTCCGCCTCCAATTTGCAGCCCCTTCTTGTTGGAGACTCGTCCATTTGCACTTACAACTGTACACCGTATACTCACTTGCAAACCCTCTCGACTTTGTCATCCATTTCGTATCGACGGTTCTAGGGCACAACTATATGTGTTAAAGCCCCAATCTTTTTTTTTTTCTTTTTTTCATCCGCGAGCCCCTAGTTGGTCAAGTAACCGTTGGTGATCTTCAAAACCAGGACGAGGTCTTATTGACTTCGAGCACAGGACTGCTTTCCCGAACATTAGCACTGGCATCAGAGACAACACGTGCAGGTTTCATGGCTCCGTACATGTTTTGCCGCACCCTAACTATACCTACAAACCTGTATTTTTGAAAACTGCCGTCGACATAATGATGTGCATGTAGCAACGAGTCGGGGAGGCAGAGTCTGCGAATTAACTTAAAGAGGCTCCCCGACGCGCTGTGATCGGAGGCAGCTTTGCAGCTGCTGCGTTGAGTACAGGCTGCTGTGCCACTTGTCAAGTGATTGATCATAGAGGGCGGTGGCGAGCTTTCGGCTGGGAGGAGCCTACGCGCAGCCGCGTCGCTACAAGCGCCCCATTATGTCAACGGCGCCAACCGCGATTGGCAAACACGGAATAGCTCTACATGTAGAGAGATGATCATTCATTGCTCGCTCTTTGCCCATAAGCTCCGAAAACTGTCCACAGCACGGCACACGGAATCGTGAAATCAGTTGCAGCACCGTCTTGCCTATGAACTTTACACGCAGCATTGGCACGGTGATGGCCAGCACCGAGGAACTACCAACGCAGACGCTGCTTTATTGCTGGCGAACAGTTGGCCAAGTCGCCGCAGTGTGAACGTCAAGATCTGTATTCGCTTTTGTACCAAAAGGTTGGTGTGCAAGCGGACAGTAGGCAGCACTCTTTTGCTACGTGTTCAGCATAAAAGCGAAATATTAGTCTTGATACAATCGCCTAATTGAATGATACGAGGCATTCAGTGACGCGTTAATATTGCTTGGGCGAGGTATCAATGGACTGTGAAGCCAAAAAGAGTACGCACTCTTTTCGTTTTCATATGCGCGCAAGTAATCTCGCACTTAGCACGACACTGCACACCAAGCCACACTGTATAGTTTTTTTTTCGGTTGTTTTTGTAGTCATTATTCAACATTGAAAGACATGGCGCGTTGCTTATAGCGCAAAAGGCTGAACTACGCAAGAAGAGATGTACTGGAAAGAATTACGAGCAAACTTGCTTGTTATTTCTCCTTTAACTCGCCAGTACGCTTGCCGGATCTAATTCAGTAGTAAATAATAACCCTTCTCATCACTGAGTGATCTGTATAGATGATGACCCCATCACGTCTGCAGGTGGGCACTCAAACAAGGTTCACAACAATTAAATGTTCAACAAAATCATTGGATGATAACTCAAAACTAAAGAGTGAACAGCGATCGACTGACAACATGGCGTTCTCCGGTCAAGGTGTGTTTCTGCTTCCGAAACTGCGTACGCAGGTGAACATCGTTCGTCTTCGCACGCAGCTTCCAGTACTTTTGCGTTCAAGAGATAAAACAGAAGAAACACACATGCGCTTCAAAAAGGTCACTGCAGAGCGTGCAACAGAGCCGGTCTGTGACAATTTTGTAATAACTCCGTGTGCCGTTTTATACAGTCTGGCGCAGCATGAACGTGCGTCTAAGAAATCCGCGAGCAATGTGCACGCGCTCTTTGCGTAGATGCGATGGTGACGACGAGAACTCGGCATTTGACTTGCGCAGCTGCGACCGACGGAAAAATATCAGTCATTTATATGCGAGAGATAATAACAGAAACGAGTAGAATAGTAAGCAGAAGATGAAAATTATAATGAAACTAAATAGGAAGAAAATGTCAATGCGTCATTGCGGTCGCGTATTAAAATCACGGAAGACATCTTTTTTTTTAACGTGGACACGTTGGCGTTACACTGAAATCAGGGTCTCGCATACGTAGCCTACTTTGTTGGAAAGCCTAGCGCTTCCTCTTACACTTTTTGTTCCCGCAATGACTTGATGAACATGAAGAAATTGCTTCAAGTTGGCGCAGCGTGAAATAAAACATCATACACAACGCTGACTTAACATGTTCGCTCTTCGTTGAGTTCCACGGTTGTTAGCTGCATGACGAGATGTCCGTAACACAACGCGAAACCAGCAGACGCACGTGCCACAGAGCGGAACGAAGACGACGTGGGAACGGCGCCCGATCACAAGAGCCGGCAGCGATGCAGTGCGAGTCGTCGTCGAAACGTCACTTCAGGGTCGTAGGTGACCGTAAATCACGGAGTGATCCTCGTGCACCGCTTCTCGACTCGGTCCCAGAAGCCGGAAACGGAGCGTAAGCACAAAAACCTCGGGTCGAAAAGAGGCGACCGCCCTCTACGAAGACAAGCGCACAGCGCTAGGCGGCGAGCCAGGAGGCCACGCGGAGCACACAGCCAGGCCGCACGCACGCCTTCGACTGCGCGAACGGTGCGACGACGCGTAGCGCGCGTGGTGCGCGTGGTGCGCCTCCTCGGGTGGGGAGAGACTCTCTCTCTCTCGGGGAACGCCGCTCTGGCGCCGGGGGAAGCCCGTTGTCGTCATTGCACGTCACAAGGCTACGGTGCTGACGTAACCTTTCCAAGGTGACTCCGAAGGCGCCGCGCTCTGCCAGTGGGGGGAGTCGCTCGCAGAGGGGCACGCTGCTGGCTGCACTTCCTACTGCCTGCGCGCAACGTGTGGCAGCTCGCGCGTGCGGTTGGTCTAGTTGGTTACGTCATTCTTTATTCTATGGTTACGTGGCGGTCGCTCCGCGCAGCCACCCCACTATCGGCTGGCCCGCCCTCCTTGCAGGTTAGGCCTAAGCAGAGGACGTACCAAACTCGACGTCGTCTGCTTGAGCCTCTCCCTCCTCACATTCCACCACGAGGAGGCCAAAGTTTTCTTCGGCAGGGATTCCTGCCCGCGTCTGTCCGTGCGTCCATGCCTGCCAGTGGTCTTTGTGCGTGCGTGTGTGCACGCTGTCTGCGAGCGCCGTCGTAGGTTTGCGGAAAGCGGAGGGAGACACCACCCTCAGTGCCGGACAGATATGAAGAAGGTAAAAGCGAACCGATAGAAAATGCCCACATCGAAGCAACAGCTGGTTGTTTATGGTTGCCTAAAGTCCGGGAGAGTCGCGGCAACCTTATGGTTGCCGCGACTCTCCCGCCATCTCGTGGCGGGTAATGCAAACACCGAATCGCGTTGGGCTAGCGTGAACGTCGTTATTTTCGCAAAGAATCGGTTGATTGATTGATTGATTGATTGATTGATAGATATCTGGGGTTTGACGTCCCAAAACCACCATGTGATTATGAGAGACGCCGTAGTGGAGGGCTCCGGAAATTTAGACCACCTGGGGTTCTTTAACGTGCACCGAAATCTGAGCACACGGGCCTACAACATTTTCGCCTCCATCGGAAATGCAGCCGCCGCAGCTGGAATTCGAACCCGCGACCTGCGGGTCAGCAGACGAGTACCTTAGCCACTAGACCACCGCGGCTGGGCGATGCGGCATCCGTCGTAACTGTCGTTTGGGGGATGCCCACGCAGCCAGCTTATGCCTTCGTTTAGTCTCCCTCACTTTGGCGGTTCGTTACATTTTGCCACACGCAATTTTCATGCAGGCGCAAATGCGCACATTCGATCTCACGCGTGTCCGATGGGAAGACTTCAATTGGGATACTCATAATGCTTTTGTGTAAAGCACCCATAGAATTCTCGTTTAAAGATCTCATCGAAATCAAAGGCGAAATCTCTGGGAATTTTCAATCGCTCATCCATACTTTCCATTCTCTGGCTTGTGTGTTGCAAGCAATCGTTCGACGATTCAGAGTACGGTGTACTCAACTAAAGGAGAGCCTTGCGCTAAGCGTTGAAGAGTTCTTTTCGAAAAAGAAGGGGGGGTAACGATTCAGAGTACTGCGTACCCTACTATGGGAGAGCTGAAAGCCATCCCGTGGGCGTCACACTTGAGGCCCGAACGCTATCTAGCAGAACTTCATACTGCTACATAAAAGACGACAAATCTCCGCTTTTCTCGACAACTCTTTGTACAGGACTACGTTACGTGGTCTAGGAGCAATCGGAACAAAAAAACAAATTAAATTGCTTCATAAACGGTCTAAGTGCTTGTTCAAATAAATACCAAGATCGTTTCTTTCTACAAAAAAGAATTGTTAATTAAAGTTAATAAAGACGACGTTACTTAAGCAGATATTGCATCATATCCTTCTTCGTTCGAACGCAAATGCTTGGCGATCGAGGAGCGCGCTTTTATTCAGGTGTGAATTCTCGCATTTTTCTGAAGATGGCGCCACATGGCGTGCCGCGAGATATCCATCGGCCTGTTGTCGTGTCGTGGTCATCTCGGCCTCATACGCTAAGCAGATATCAAGGCTTATCTGAGCCATTGACAGCAATCAATGGCGTTTGTATATGAGTGAGTACGTACACAATGTAATGTCGTGTAGTTTGGTGGACATGTATCCTGGAAACATTGTAGCTAGCACAATATATAATCAGTTTACTATCCTGCATGGTGGAATGGTCAAGCTTCAAGGTAATCTAGAGTAAGAGAGAGCCAGGCAATTTTCAGTCACAGAATTCATTTATTTATCAAGAGCACTTGGCAGCAAAAACGTCGGCATGATTTTGTCGTGAGATGCGTAAAGCCGTGTTGGGTCGCGGTGTGTGGGTGGGTTTCTCACTCGAATCATTAAGGAACGTTGATGTGATGCGCCTTCTGGACTATATGGCATAGACTAGAATGAACGCTGCGCACTACTAAGGCACTTATATATTACCCAATGTGTGTGTGTGTGTGTGTGTGTGTGTGTCACCCCCCCATTCCCCCCCACTCTTCATGGTTTGTCGTCCACCTATCACCAATTAGAACAAACAAAAATCAGATAGTGTAACAGTACTGACTGTTGGCCTAGTCGATGCTTGCTTATTGACATGCTTTGGCCGCAAATAACACAAACACAAGTAAAGGAACACGCAAGGACAAGCACAAGCGGAACTTCCAACTAAAGTAGACCGGGTGCAAACCTAGACTAAAGTAACAGCATACAGACATGCGCAGTCTTCACACAGATTTACGATATCTAGGTATCAAACAATCTCTTCTCCAATACATACAACGTCGCCGACGGTTCGCTAATACACATTTCACCTTTCTTTTTATTGTAATAGGCGTCCATCAAGTCACGCGGAGTTTTATACCTATTTCTGCATAGAATCCTAAACTCAATAACACGTGCTACGCACCCGCAGGCTTTACAATGCATAGGCAAATGCACCAAGCCATCCTTGATTAGATTTATTTCATGGTCCCTAACCTGTTCATTAATACAGCGCCCGTTATTACTGATGTACGAGTTGACACAAGAAAAGGGAATCTCATAAACAACGCCTTTGGAACATTTCCCGAACATCATGCCATATTTTTTTGCCGCATCCCTGACTGCTCGCCTCCACCCCCCGAGCAGTTCTTTAGGTATATGGATGACTTTTTAATTCTTTTTACAGACAAGGCTCCTTGATGCGTTGCGATGATATTTTAAATAGTTTCATGATTCACGGAAACGACTTGTTTTTACACAAGAACTACCGCAAGGTAACACCCTGCAATTTTTAGATCTCTGTTTAACTTTCCATAGCGGACAAACGTGCTGGCAATATTTTCCTCGCGCCAATAAAGGGGTAGTGCCGTATTAATCTTGCCAATCAAAAATAGTCAAGCGTGGTATAGCTATGCTCTGCCTCGAATCTACTCTCAAAAAATCGTGTACGCATATGATGCAGGCATCTTTCGAAGACCAGATCCAGCGACTTGAAGCTGCGAATTTCCCTGACTCGTTATTGACAGCTGTCTCCGAAGCGCTTTTGCAGAAAGCGAAGAGTGAAAGTACTAGACCTGACACGGGGAACAAGGAACTGAAACCTAAAGACCTGCAGTGATTCCTTATGTTCATAGGGTCTCCCACAACCTGAAGAAGGTAGCAGGCCGGTATGGGGTACCTGTCGCCTTTTCCGCGCCCGTAAAACTGGCTCAGCTGTGCCCGAAAACTGCTCGGGGGGTGGAGGCGAGCAGTCAGGGATGCGGCAAGAAACATGGCAAGATGTTCGGGAAATGTTCCAAAGGCGTTGTTTATGAGATTCCCTTTTCTTGTGTCAACTCGTACATCGGTACTACCGGGCGCTGTATTAATGAACAGTTTAGGGAGCATGAAATAAATCTAATCAAGGATGGCTTGGCGCATTTGCCTATGCATTGTAAAGCCTGCGGGTGTGTACCACGTGTTAATGAGTTTAAGATTCTATGCAGAAATAGGTAGAAAACTTCGCGTGAGTTGATGGACGCCTATTACATTAAAAAGAAAGGTGAAAGGTGTATCAGCGAACCGTCGGTGACGTTGTACGTATTGGAGAAGAGATTGTTTGATGCCTGGATATCGTAAATCTGTGTGAAGACTGCGCATGTCTCTATGTTGTTACTTTAGTCTGGGTTTGCAACCGGTCTACTTTAGTTGGAAGTGCCGCTTGTGCTTGTGTGTTCCTTTACTTTTGTTTGTGTTATTTGCGGCCGAAGCATGTCATTGAGGATCAGATACCCTTACATTAACAGTACTTATGCTAAGATACAGTTCTTGTGCGAATGAAAACAAAAAAAGTCAGGATCCCGGCCCCCTGCCTCTCTGGTGTATACTTCAAGTGAACCCCCCCCCCTCTTCAAAACTGAGTGGACTGATGTAACAATGGTGTAACAAGCAGAACGACTTTAGAATTCAAAGCGTTGTCTTTGTAGGTGTTGATATAGATGTTAGTAAAGAAGAAGACTGCCTGTCAGATTTCGCGGCCATATCCCGCAGGTATGTTTCCCTGCCAAAGAGGAAGTCCACATTCTCCAGAAAAATATGGAACTAAAAACGACAAGAGACAAACTTCTCAAATGATAACTTGAGATGACAATTTCGAGTTGTAAATACGGTGAAGAGAGATGGAAACGAAGGGTAGAGGCACGGAGGTCAACCAAGCTTAAATAGGTTGGCTACCCACAGTCTTGGGAAGGGAGAATGATAGATAGGAACAAGAGAAAGAAAAATAAGAAATGAACAGCTAGCTCAGGCGGGTAGATCAAAGACGCTTCTTGCCTTCAAGCAGCTGGAGAGTAGCTAGAATTTTCTTCGGGGTGGGGTGGTCGGAGTGGTTCACCATACTTTTTGTATAGAAACAGTTGAAAACATTCAAGAAGACTGAACCCCCCTCCCCCCTGGCTACTATTTTCGTTATTGGTGCCAGTATACCCAAGGACACAAGTTAAACAAAAAGTAAAAATTCTGTTTCCCGTATGAAGGCCTTGGCTACACTTCGTGCATGGACGAAGCCGCATGCAGGCCAAGGCCGGCAGGGTCTTTTTTTGTGGTAGCGGTCTTGTGCTAGTGCAGGCCTCGCAATGAGCACACGAGAATCAATTTTCAGGCATTACACACGCAGTACAAACGAAAGAATACGTTCTATAGCAGTCAGCCTACCGCCCCCCCCCCCTTGCTAGCACTGAAATTTTTCGCCACTCTATATCGATCTCCGTCTCTTACTTATGTAACCTCCCTCTACAACCCCCCCCCCTTTATTTTCTTCTGAATTTTAGCAGTGAACGTGCAACTATAGACAAGAGCACGCCTATCTCGAACCCGGGCGCCTTCAGTGGTATACCCTCGCTCCCAGAGACATCGTATTTATTTGCAACTGCCAAGGCGCGCCACGCTAGCACGGCATGCAGTGGCTCTGGGAGTTTAAAATGCGAAAAAGCGCTTGTTCACGGTGCGCCCGCTTATCAAATGTCACCCGGGTAACACTGCGCTGTCACCTGATGCGACAACAACCATCGCAAGAAGAGATTGCTGAGCAAAGCCACCGAAGTTCACAGCGCATCGCGGGAATCGTGCCGGTGCGGTGTTTTGCGATTGAACAGATTTCCGTCCTTAACGAAAAACGCTGAGCTCGGCCACCCTATAGGATATAATCACAATCAGTAGGAAAAACTACGAGCCCGGTGAAGTGTACTTATTGCGTTTATTCAAGCGCGACTCCAGCTGTTCCACTTTGCAGCAGCGATTTGCGTGCAGTATGCCTGTAGTATGCGGCACAAAACTATTTCCGTACTCTTCCGCAGGCCGCATGTATATAATAGGATATACGTATTAGGACTCACGCGTGGATGCACGCGCCGTGCATGTTTAGTACAACTACAATGGCCTGCTATCGCGATTAAAAGAGATGTGAACGGCGCGGGAAGCATGGCTTTGGACTCGGGTCGAACTGCGTCATACCTTGACAGTCACTAGGTGAATATATACATGTGCTTTCGGCCGGCGTCACCGCAGCCTTTCAAAATCTTGTTCTGGCTGGCACTTTTACCTGTGTTCCGAGTGCCTGGCAGGACTGGCAATTGATACACAGCCAGATACTAGCGCTGCGTTGACGCCGGCTTACAGCAGAAATTCTGCCTTGTCAAAGGCAAGGCACGCCGCAGTTAACGCTGTTCCCGTTTCTTTCAGTCGGATAATTCGCAACTTTCACCACCAAGAGAGGCCGCTAGTGCAAGCCCAACCTGGCTGTCGTTTGGGGGACCATTCAGCCGGCGCGCCGGCCGCTTGAAGAGGGGGCGGGGTATTTAAATGAAAAGAGAAAAGTGAGCCCCGTAACTGTCTCTCAAGGGGAGGACACCTCAACAGTAACTCACAAGGGATGGGGGCAGAGAAGGGTAAAGAAGGATAGAATTAAAACGTAGAGAGAAAGGAGAGAGCGAGGCGCAGGGACAGGGATCAACGGAAGTGAGGAGAAGACAGGAAATATGGACACGGTTGCAGGAGTCCGAGTACGGGGCACATCTGGCAAGAGCTCTTGTCGGCGACAGGAGATGGCGTAGGGCTAATCCAGTCGGCCAGAGCTGGACTGTCGTCGTCGTAGGGTACCGATGGCAGGAGGTGGCGTACGACCAACCCAGTCGACCAGAGCTGCGCTGTCGTCGGAGATCGCGAGGGCACAACCGGTCGGCACGGAATCCAGCGAGCGAGTCTCCCGGCCGCTGCCTCCGGTGTGCCCGTCAATTCCAGCTGCGTAGTATTTTCGGCTGCAGCTACCGTGTTGTCAAGGCTTTGCTGAGAAAGTCATTGACTGTAGCACGTATTATATCGCACACTGCGTGTTGAGAAACGCGCGTGCGGCGTATATTGAAGCAAAAGTAGTGTTGAACGCCAGGGACGTCGTCGGCTGCAGTGTGAAGTAATGCACGTACAGCTTTGTGAACGCTGCTCGTGCCACGGCCGTGGAAGATCAAACGGCCATGCTCGTGCAAAGCAGGAAACCTCGCCTTTGACTGCGTGCACGGCGTCTGCACAGCGGCATCCAACAGATTTCGTGATTATTCTCGATCAGTCAACAAATAATAAAGAGTAAATTATTGCTACTACGGCTCGCCGGACCTGTCCGACTTCGGTAGTTCACTACCGAATTCAGAAAAACCGTAGTAGAAATTGCCAGCGACAAAATATAAAGCACCAGCGAATCACCTATGTGAGGCCGACTGAACGATGGTATGGGCTGGCTGCGTGGGCATCCCCCAAACGACAGTTACGACGGATGCCACATCGTGACACAAACATCTGTGAAAGTTGCGAATACGTACCTGATGAAGTTGCTTCCGCAGTCTGCTATGGACGTGTACAGACATTCCGGACTGTCGAGAAAGGTCTGCTCGACGTTTTACACGAAATCAGCTCCAGCACAGGAACAGCGCGAAACATGATTACAGCCTCACTCGGGTTCTGAAGTTTCGCGCTTGATTTGTAGAGCGTCTGTTCACGTGGCAGTTGAGGGTGTTGCTTCGCCACGCTTGCAACAGTTGGCGCCACACGCTGTTCAATATGGCAGCAAGCAATGAGCTCCCTGTGTTCTGGTGTTAGAGAAATATTTCTAGAGCCCCGCCGCGGTGGTCTAGTGGCTAAGGTACTCGGCTGCTGACCCGCACGGCGCGGGTTCGAACCCCGGCTGCGGCGGCTGCATTTCCGATGGAAGCGGAAATGTTGTAGGCCCATGTGCTCAGATTTGGGTGCACGTTAAAGAACCCCAGGTGGTCGAAATTTCCGGAGCCCTCCACTACGGCGTCTCTCATAATCATATAGTGGTTTTGGGACGTTAAACCCCACATATCAATCAGAAACATTTCTAGAGTTGGCAGCACTGGCGATTGGGGATGTTCGCACATTTCGGTGCCTAGGCCGCGCGCGGCCGCCAGAAAAAGCACCTAGCACCACCACATAGATTAACGAGGCGGCTCGCGAAGGCAGTGTAAATGTCCATGCTGCCGTTACAGCAGCTTGAAAACAGCCCCGTGATTTGCCTTGAAGATAGCAGCTCGGACGAGTACAATCGCGAGATTTATGTGCTGAGCTCAGAAGGTTTTCGCTACATCCAGACATGTTAGAGATAGCGAAATAAAGAATATAGGAAAAGTCAAACATATCAGAGATATCCACCGAACTGATCAGCACCACTTGTTGACGCCGCGCAGGCGCAGCACTGTTTACCCGGCAGCTTTCCGCGCTGGCTGCATGGTGGCGCTATAGGCGCACTTCTCTCACTGTGGCACTGTGGAATTCCAATAGGTATGATGTTGTGAGAGAAATATGGAAAGGGGTCATGGTTCCTGGTCTGACGTTCGGCAATGCGGTCTTGTGCATGAGATCAGAAGTTCAAGCAAGATTAGAAATTAAGCAACGTGGAATAGGTAGGCTTGCCTCGGGAGCTCACGGGAATACACCAAACCAGGGAGTACATGGTGATATGGGATGGACATCATTTGAGGGCAGGGAAGCTAGCAGCAAGATAAAATTTGAGAAGCGATTGAGAAAAATGGGGCAGGAGCGTTGTGCTAGGAAGGTATCCAGCTACATAAAGAATGTCGATACAAAATGGAGGAAGCGAACCAGAAAATCGACTGGTAATTACTTAGAAAACAGCAGGGGGTCCAACCAAAAAGAATTATCGGTTAAGAAGAAGGTGAAGGAAGCTCAGACCGATATGTGGAGAATTGGCATGATTAAGAAGTCTGCACTAGAGATCTATCGAACTTTTAAGCAAGAAATTGCCAAGGAAATGATCTATGATAACACTCGGGGTAGTTCTCTACTGTTTGAGGCTAGGACGGTAGTATTGCGAACCAAGACATATCGGGCCAAATACGAAGGGGTAGACACGGTATGCAGAGCGTGTGGAGAGGAAGAAGAAACTGCCGAACACTTGATAATGTTTTGTAAGGGGCTTCTCCCTATAGTTCAGGATGATGGCGCATGCAGAGTTTTTCAAAGAACTGGGGCTTAAGGACAGGGAGAGCAAAATATACTTTAGGCGGGTAGAATTAACGAGAAGGAGGTTATCTGATTGGTGGCTAAAGTCAAGGCACGAGCGAAAATAAAACAATTCACTGCGAAGTACGAATCATCAACCTCGCTATTTAAAGGAAAAAAATATAAATCTAGTTTCAGGTTATTTAAGTATTACGGCTTGGTGCCGCCCGATCTTAAGGGTCCGTCCGTCCATCCGTCCGTCCGTCCATCCGTCCATCCGTCCATCCATCCATCCATCCATCCATCCATCCATCCATCCATCCGTCCGTCCGTCCGTCCGTCCGTCCGTCCGTCCGTCCGTCCGTCTCAGCTGCTCTGGGCGCTCTGAGATTGCCACGTTGGAGGAATATGGAGAGGTGTGTGAACAGCGGCGCCTCGCCGTACTGAGCAAGCGCCGATGATTTGCGTGCGTTTCGCCCTCCCTCCGAGAGGCGGCGCTGTATGTTCAGGGGCCATTGTATGTTTAGGTGCAGCAGTGATGAAAAATAACGCACTGTGAAATTACAGTAGGTATGATGTTGTGATAGGAATATGAAAAGGGGTCATGGTTCCGGGTCTGACGCTCGGTATTGCGGTCTTGTGCATAAGATCAGACGTTCAAGCAAGATTAGAAATTAACAAAGTTGAATAGGTAGGCTTCCTTTAGGAGCTCACGGGAATACACCAAATCAGGGAGTACAAAGTGATATGGGATGGACATCACTTGAGGGCAGGGAAGTTAACAGCAAGATAAATTTTGAGAAGCGATTGAGAGAAATGAGGGAGGAGCGTTGGGCTAGGAACGTATTGAGCTACTTGTACATGAAGAATGTCGATACAAAATGGAAAAAGCGAACCAGAAAATTGACTGGTAAATACTTAGAAAACAGCAGGGGACAAACCAAAATGAACTATCGGTTAAGAAAAAGGTGAAGGAAACGGAGATGGACACGTGGAGACATGGCATGATTAAGAAGTCCGCACTAGAGATCTATCGAACTGTTAAGCAGGAAATCGCCAAGGAAAAGATCTATGATAATACTCGGAGTAGTTCTCTGCTGTTTGAGGCCAGGACGGGAGTATTGCGAACAAAGACATATCGGGCCAAATACGAAGGGGTAGACACGGTATGAAGTGCATGTGGAGAGGAGCAGGAAACTGCCGAACACTTGATAATGTTCTGTAAAGGGCTTCACCCTATAGTTCATGATGATGGCGCAGAGTTTTTTAAAGCACTGTGGTTTAGGGACAAGGAAGGCAAAATAGACTAAGCGGGTTGAATTAACTAGAAGGAGGTTATCTGATCGGTGGCTAAAGTCAAGGCACGAATGAAAATTAAACCCATCACTGAAAAGTATCAGTCTTCAAATTCACTATTTAAAAGAGAAAAAAAAGAAGATAAATCTTGTTGTTGGTTCAGTAAGTATTACGGCTAGATGGTGTTAGCCGCCGCCCGCTCTAAAGGGTACAGCCACATCAACCATCCATCTATCCATTCAAAGCACTGGGGTTTAGGGACAGGGAGGGCAAAATAGACTTTAAGCGGGTGGGCTTTCGGAGCCTCCGAAAGCCCACCTGTGCTTACGTTGAGTGACTAGAAGCTCGTGTTTATGGAAGGTGACAAGGCAGAAACATTGCTCCAGCAGTTAAAGAACAAACTAGATGGTTTTGTTTCTGCTGATATTGAGTGCGATGATGTTTTCGACCATGCACACGGAATGCCTGAGGCTGTCGACTGCATCATATATTACTTGTGTGGGTTTGTTTGCCGCAAACTGCTAAAAAACACAACATGTTTGAAGTGTCGAGAGAGCCTCGTGGATTAAACTGAAGTGCACCAGCAAGTTGAAAGTGCTCTTGTAGACTGCAAAAGCAAAGGCGGCTTATTGCACCCTAAACGGGCCACATTTAGGTTGTTGCAGGCAGCAGAGGCAGCATTTCCGTAGCCCTGTACGTGCAGAAATGCACACGAGCTTGCGCTGGAAAGCATGCTGGAAAAATACGCATTCCAGTTTCCTTGTCCAGAGCACAAAGGGGAAGTTATGGCCTGCTTGCTGCACAATTACCTATCAATGTGGATAAGGTAGCTCTGCAAGCAAAATAAAAATGAAATGAAAAGCAGAACGCAGGAGCTCAGAAAGCTTGCAAAGCTTGTCTAACCGAGAAACGATGTAATCGGCTACTGTCACTGTGTTATTATTTTATGTCTGCGTCTAATTTTGTTCAGTTGTTTTCATTTTGTTACTAGTTCATGTTAGTGTGTGCAAATAAATTGTCAAGTGCATGTTTTGTTGCAATTGTTAGCCGCCCTTTTCAACTTTGACCATTTTCTTTGTTTATGGCAGTACAGAAATCATTTGCAGCTTTAATCATGGTGTGTAGAAAAACACGCGCGGCTATTTCGTGGTACGACACATAATAACACTTGGTCTGCTAACACATAATAACACCCAGTTCGATGAGACATCTATCCTTTTATTTACGGGGCGGGGGGGGGGGCAAGAGATTTGGTTTGCTTGCTTTCAAAGAGTGCCGGTTGGGTTCCTATAAGAATCCGGTGCAATTTGCTATTTATATCTGGCGCATTTCATAACTACGACGCAGCTATCGTATAACACACGGTCACCAAAAAGCACCGCCCAAGAATTGACAAACCATAAAATTGTTCCTCGACGAGGAAACTCATTCTGCAAATTTCGTGCCTACATCACTTTACTGAGTGGTGGAATGGAGACGCGACCATTTGAAACTTTAATTTACTAACAAATAGCCTCCTGACCTGTTTTCGGCCGAAGTCAATCAGTGAAGAAAAGGGCTATTTTTGCGAGAGGTGCCGTCCACTAGTGTCGAGGTGTCGCTTATTACGTTACAGGCTTTTCTTCATTATGCCACACAGGGTTCCCGCTATCAAGTTGCGAAGTAACTAGAAGAGGTGGACGTCATTAGAATCGCGCCGGCTGGCTGCTATAACAGTTGCGTCGGCTCCCAAAGTCGCCAAAGCCACTGAAGATAAGTACTTAGAACGCTTGCGCACAGAAAAACGTTGCTCAAATTGAGAAACGGCGTGCAATAATGCACGTAAAGATACTTTTATGAGCTTACATTGCTTAACAGAGCGAGTATTCACAGCGTTGGGCCCTATGTGTTGTGCTGACCGATGGCCGCCATGCACGCGCGCCATCCATCGGAAACTGCTCGAAGCGCACGCGAAACCGGTATGCTTGTGCGGGCGCAGTAGAGTGTTTTCTAGTACACTGTAGCGCAGTTGAGCCACCTCTCATATTCCTCCACCGTGGAGATTGCCGATGAATTCGATTAGTACGCTGCCTCTTGCGCTCCAATTTTGAGCTGCATCTGGATCTGGCGACTCCGAGCCAGAAGACCAGGGCGGCCAACCGAATACGTTATGAGTAAACATACTTGGCAGACGTGAGAACGGCCCTCGTGCGCAATCAAGCGCCACCTGCACTTACACCCTGCAAAAACCACACCAGCCCCCCTCTCCTTTCTCTCTCTCGCCACACACACACACACACACACACACACACACACACACACACACACACACGCACACACACACACACGCACGCACGCACGCACGCTGTTATGCCAGCGAGTCCTCGTCAAACGTCCGTGCCTCTGAAAAAGGCAATCTGGGTCAAGGCCAGCCCGCAGTCCGCCTGACACGAGCAACTCAACGGCGTAAACACGCGCGGCGCCTCTCTGGCCCACGTGCAGTGAGTCAGCAGCGCACGTGACAGCGAGCCGGCGTCTTCGTGTCTGGGGGTCTGACGTGGCCCAGCAGCGACCCCATTGGAGGAATCTGCCCTGACGACCAGCGGCGCTTCTGATTGGACATTTTGGTTGGACCCGGTGCAAATAAAAGAAGCCCTGCGGCGCGTCGCGATCGGCGGTCCTATGTGAGAGGAGTCCCCCGTGTCGGAGAGCCGACATGTGTGTGAGTCGGCGGTCTTAGGCGAAAAGCTGACCTATGTGTTAGAGAGGAGAGCTCGGCTCTTCGAGTCTCTGTCGGCCCCAGTGCCGAAATTGTAACACCTCTGTATATATGCTGTACATAAACCTTGTTTAACTCACCGTCGTCTCGTCCGCTCGTCTTATCAGCTCTGCGCAGAAGCAGTCGCGAGCTGAGAAACATACGCTACCAAACGGCTGGTGACCTTCCCGGCGGAGTTGAAAGCAGTGGCGCCTTCGGGACCGTGTTGGCGTCGCCGTCTTTCGCAACAACGCACACACACACCCGCACGCACGCACGCACGCACGCACGCGCACGCACGCACACACGCACACACACACACACACCACACACACACACACACACACACACACACACACACACACCGCGACCCAACACGACTTTACGCATCTCAAGACAAAATCATGCCGACGTTGATAGTAAACTGGTTAGATATTGTGCCAGCTACAATGTTTTCAGGATACATGTCCACCAAACTACACGGCATCGCATTGTGTACGTACTCACTCATATAGAAACGCCGTTGCTTGCTGTCAATGGGCCGGATAAGCCTTAATATCTGCTCAGCGTATAAGGCTGAGACGACCACGACACGCCATGTGGCGCCATCTCCAGAACAATGCGAGAATTCGCGCCTGAATGAAAGCGCGCTCCTAGATCGCCAAGCATTTGCGTTCAAACGAAGAAGGATATGATGCAATATATGCCTTAGTGACGTTGGCATTATTAACTTTCAATAAGAATTCATTTTCTAGAAAGCAACAGTTTTGGTATTTGTGTAAAAAAATTACTTAACGTGTTTTTGAAGCGATTTAGTTTGTTCTTTCTTTAGAACCTGCCTAGAGCATGTAACGTGGTCCTGTACAAATAGTTGTTGGGAAAAGCGGAGGTTTAATGCGATTATGTAGCAGTTTATAAACCTTTAGATGCTGTTGAGAGGCCCGCGGGACGGCTCTTAGCTCTCCCATTGTAGAGTACGTAGTACTCTGAATTGTTACCCCCCCCCCCCTTTCAAACGATCTCTTCCTTGCTTAGCGCAAGGAGCGGGATGGCGTAAGATTCTCCTTCAGTAGAGTGCACCGTACTCTGAATCGTCAAACGTTTGCTTGAGACACACAAGACAGAGAATGGAAAGTATGGATGAGCGATTGAAAATTCTCAGAGATTTCGCCTCTGATATCGTAGTGATAACGAGAATTTGATAGGTGCTTTACATGAAAGCATTATGAGTATCCCAATCGAAGTCTTCTCATCGGACACACGCGTGAGATCAAATGTGCGCATTTGCGCTTGCATAAAAATTGTCGGGGGCAAAATGTTTTTAAAGCACCAGTGAACCACCAAAGTGAGGCAGACTGAACGAGGGCATGGGCTAGCTGCGTGGGCATCCCCCAAACAACAGTTACGACGGATGCCGCATCGTGATGCCACAATCTGTGAAAGTTGCGAATACGTACGTGATGAAGTTGCTTCCGCAGCCTGAAATGCACGTGCTCCACACATTCCGGACTGTCGAGAAAGGTCTCCTAGACGTGTCATACGAAATCAGCATCAAATTACAGCACAGGAACACCGCGAAACATAATTACCCAAGAAACACGAAACGTCGTATAAACTTCTCGAAACGTCTAGAAAGGCATCCGGACATCTAGATATAATATTTGACGTTCAATAAACGTTTTTGAAAGGAAGTTTTTTAGAAGACGCTGAGAAAACGTTCTTTACAAGAAGTTTTTTTCAAACCGTTTACTAAAAGTTATTTTCTAGAACTTTGGTAGAATTTGCTAATGAGGTCTCGGGGCTGCTTTCTACGTTTCTTCTTTCTTTTTTTGAACCAAAATAATATTCGCTTTAGATAAGTATGTAGTATATTTTTACATGTTTTTTTCATTATTAAATGTAATGATTGAGCTCTCTAGTCACCAGTAAGAAACTAAGATGCGCAAATGCGGTGTGCGCCTGCGCAACTAGAAAAATTCTGCTTGTCTGGACGTGTTTACCGGCCGCTCAGTCGCCTCTCAAAGAAGCGGGTTTGAGTCAATCTCTCGTGTTTTAAAAGTGTGCTTGCACTTGGTGTTCATGTTTTGTGTTCTGCCAGTGCTGCTTATTACGAAGATGCGCTACACTCAAGCGAAGACGTGAGGGTTCGTATCGTGGAGCACTCGCCAGGTATGTACCACACTGCTGCTGTCGGCGCTTTGTTATCACTCACCACGTTTTTCCTTACCGTGTGCACGATAGTGAGCTTTTGTTTGCATGGGGACCCAGCTTTTCTGTATTACTTCAGCAGTGTAAAAGCAAAGTAGTGCGAAGTTAAGCGCGGACAAGTTTTTTTGTCTTCTTTTGTGTGGAGTGTGAAGCATGCACGCGTAGCGGGAATTCGGCGGCAGATTCGAGCAGAATTGTGGCGGCTGTCCGCCTCTGTTGGCAATGGTGTGTGAGGAGAGCCCTGCTCGCGAGCGACCACTATTTTTGTCTATTAATTCTGGGGCGTTTGATAGCTGTAGGCGTTGATGCCTGTTCATATTGTGCGCTATTGAAGTGAACGTGTCTAAGGCAGTTTCATCTGCTGTACGTTCCATTCTAAATAGATACCGTATTTATACGTTATGACTACTATCAGAGAAGTTTTGGCAAGGTTCTGCTTGGCGTCTCTCAATTTTTTTCTTGCGAGTGGCCGAATGTATGCCGGTGTGTGCATCCACGCCGGCACGGCGTCCTTTATAAACTACCGTGATACTCGAGTTGATGCGTGTTCGTGTGCATAGTATTGCATTGTCTTAGGTAGGGCTCGCAAAGCTTGCACCTACACTTAAGTGTTCATGCAGCTCGTTTAGTAAAATTATAACTTTCGGTATACACCAGCATCATAGGTTGCTTCATGCGGCCTGAATCCGTGCATTTTAAGCCATTCGTTGATCCTGAAGTGTGTTTTAAAACGAATATTTCACGGCTAAATGTGGCCGAATTGCTTTACCTTACTGTGCGAGCACTAATTCAGTCGTAAATCCACGCATTCGAGCACCATCGACTTTACCCTGCTTGTTTCCGCTATGCTTGTATTTCGATTTGGTAAATCTTTTATGCACCTCGCCCAACCTTGGTGTTGAAACTTTGCTAAATACTTTTGCGTGTATGAACATCAGGAATAGTTTATAGCACCATTTCCAATGAAATTTTCTGATTAATGACGCGCTTAACAATATATTGGATAAAGTAAACTTTCTAGGCATGCGCTACAGATCTTGACAAAATCTGTGGTATGCGAAGAATCAATTTCTTATTTATCACTCAAAACTCGCGATAATGTTATAAATCATGGTAAGCATGAATAAGTCATGCACGTATTGCTGTAAAAATGTAAAATCAGAACCGGTATTTATTTGAGAATAATAAATATAGACTGCAAGTTTTCAAGCTATATGCACTGAAGGAATTATACAAATTCGGAAATCAGTTTCATCAGATCTTATTGCTAAATCGCGGTCAATAGCTTCCAAGATTCTGGTTCCCGGCGATCGTTGCAGAAGCTTGCGTGCTTTATTGGGAGGGTGTGTGGTTGGTTTGCGTGGTTCAACGTCCCAAAACCATGATATGATTATGAGAGACGCCGTAGTGTAGGGCTCCGGAAATTTTGACCACCTGTGGTTTTTAACGCGCACCCAAATCTGAGCACACGGGCCTACAACATTTCCGCCTCCATCAGAAATGCAGTAGCCGCAGCCGGGATTCGATGCCGCGACCTGCGTGTTAGCAGCCGAGTACCTTAGTCCACTAGACCACCACGGCGGGGCGATGGTGTGTGGTTCAAGATGGGTGCCCCATATGTTGTTGTTTTTTTTGCATTGACAGCCTCTGGTGCTTGAGTGAGGGGTACTGCCATTTTAGCCAACCAGAATCATTGAAAGTGATGACCATAATTTGGCAGCACACACTAGGAAATAATTGACACCAATTTATGACATTATAGGTATAATTGTCTCCATGTGAGCAGCCTGAAAAAATATACATTAGTTGTATTTGAAATCAAATTCATGTTGAATAATATAGGTTACCTGCAATGGATACTCGATGAAAGTGCATACCATCATGTATGTGTTGAGGCATCATTGATTTTGCTTTCAACGCACTATGCACGAGCGACAATGCAAGCATGGTTTTGACACATCTGCAATAGGGAAATTGCATTTTGTTTCATAAGGTTGCAACTGTGTTCGCCAAAAACATCAAGAAAGTTTTGCTTGTAGCATCTGTAGTTCGTGTACATCTTGCTTGTTTTAAGACACATGCATTGTTCCCAATCAGTTTTAATATACTGACAAATTCAGTTTTTCTAAAGAAACATGTCACTAAATTGTTTTTTCGGTGTTTCCATCGCAGCCAATGCATGCACCTCATACGAACCGAGTGTGAAAGAATTCCGGACAAGCCTGTCATCAATGGTGGCTCGTGGAAAAGTTGGCTACTGAATGTACAGTAGCTGCGCGCGACTTCTGTTTCCTATGGAAAGGGAACTTCCCTGAGCCACCAGGTTGCTGTATTCAAGTAGCTCGCATGTTCAGGATGTTCAATATTAAGCCTTTTGTTTTCTTTAAAAAAGTCAGTGCTGTAAGTTGTGTGTGTAAAAGCCTCCTTTGCAGATAGCTAAGTGTTCAGGGGAAAACAATGTACAACAATAGTTATCACGGTCAGCTGTGCCCTTGAATAAGATTCAATAATGAACTTATTAGTGACTGCAGAAGGCGGCCATGCACGTATTAAAAATTTGAGCCAGTCACATTTCTACATAGATCCAAAGAATTCCGGCATGCCTGTGCTCAGATATCCCGCTGGAAAGTATAGTTGTGGCTTGTATCATTATGCATGCAGAACAGTGAGCACTAGCACACAGCTTCTACTCCCTTAGATGTCGCATATAATCTGCCATCTTTTCAAGTTTCTCGCTGGAAAGACTTGGGGAATGCAGCCTAATGCTATGTTACGACTGTACAGGGTGCTTTTTCTTGGCTTTTTACGATACAGTCTGCCTGCATTATCAAACGCCAGCAAAACAAGTCGACGCATGATATAAAGCGTTCAGGCACAGGCGCTTCGAATATGTCTAGGTCTGCCTCAGGGTGCCTCAACAATGGCGACTATAGCTATAGCCAAAGACCACCTCGTGCAGACCCATATTGAAATTGAAGCTTTGAGGATACACATAAGGCATGTGGGCCGGAATCCCCATCACCACCTAGCCTCTCTACCAGTGGATAGGCCTCATACTTCCTTTTGTCGAACAATAACTACACATGGTGACTCCCTACCAACTGGTTTTACGCCCGCGGTGAGACCTTCAATTCCTCCATGGTGCCCCAAACAGCCAGTCATCTACCTGACAATACCAGGCATCCAGAAAAAAGGTGATTTCTCAATACCAGCCCTCAAGCAGCTCGCATTACTTCTGCTTTACGAGAAGTACCAAGACTGCACCCACGTCTACACCGACGGCTCCGTCCTGCCAAACAGCTTAACTGCGGCGGTCGTTATTCCAACGCACGCCACAACCATCAAATTCAGGACAGCTCATGCAACCACAACAACGGCAGCAGAGCTTGCAGCGCTTCGCGCTGCGCTGCGTTTCATTAACGACCAAAGCACGCAATGATGGACGATTTTTTGCGACTGCAAGGCGGCACTGCAGTCACTTCTATCAAATCTCCGCCGTGGTCCACACGAGCAGTTGGTATTTGAAACAGCAGAAATGCTACACCACATAACAGAGAAAGGGCACCACGTTATATTTCAGTGGTTGCCAAGCCACTGTGGAATTATCGGTAACGAACGAGCTGATCAAGCAGCCCGTTCAGCCCATACAGAAGACAACGACCAGTCAATACCTCTCTCAAGAACGGACGCTGCTAGGAGGCTCCGCATGCTTGCTCGCCAACGCTCCATGGCTCTTTGGAATGATCCTCTCTTTACGCATGCAAGATTACGATCCCTTGATCCAACGTTAAGCATGCAGCTTCCAACAAAAATTCGACGAGGCGACGCTACTGCTCTGTGCAGACTATGGTTGGGAGTCGCGTTTACCCGAGCGTACGCGTTCCGCATAGGTATGGACGACACCGCCGACTGTGCACACTGCGGAGATGAAGAAACAATTCGACATATACTGTGTGACTGCCCGAAATACAACCTGGAAAGACAACATCTTTCTAATAAACTAAACAGGTTAGATGACCAGCCGCTGTCAGAAGAAAGGATACTGCGCCATCGTCATGACTCATCATCACAGAAAGCCGTGCAAGCGCTACTGGGCTTCTTACGAACTACTGGCCTGTCGGAACGCCTCTGAGTGGACTGATTTTGTGTGTGCCTGTGTGTCGGTGTTCTTCTCTTACTTATTTTTTTTTCTTAACTCGCCCTTTCTCTTTCAACCCCCTATTCCCCAACCCCAGTGTAGGGTAGCATACCGGATACTAGCACCTGGTTAACCTCCCTGCCTTCCTCTTTTTCTCGTTTCTCTCTCTGATAATGGATCGAAGCCATAGACAAGGATTATATCAGTTACCTTTTTACTACCGGCTGGAATAGCAATCACTGACTACTTGTCTCACCAGGAAGTAATGTTTTGGTGATCCTCGCTGCCTTGCATGCGTAATCATGAAAAGCACAATAAACTTCCGAGTGGAATATCTCAGCGCATAGACATGCTCGAACAATTTTTCCAAGTGGAAGTGTGTAGAAGAACGACTGCCACAAACTGTTCTCTGGAAAAATATCCACTTATTGTACTCACCAAGATTTCGGTATTCTTAGTTAATTGGGCAGCTGACAGCATTATTGTCTTACTTTGTGTTCCCCTGGGCACATAACTTGTCTGCAAAGGCAGTTTTCTGTTCTTAGGGCTGAGTTTTATTACAAGCACAAAGAATGATGATACTTCATGAAAGTGCATTCCATTTCTCCACACTATAGAGGAATGGAACCTAATACCTATGGATCATCTGGACTCGACTGAATCAATACAGAATTACTTCTTCACTATTTCCTAATTATATTTTATTTAGAGTTGCTTTTTATTGTTGCCTGACTTGTTTATGATATTCAATTGTGCTTTGTAGATATATTTATGTTGTACCCTGCCCCTCCTGCATGGGCCAGATGGCCTGCAGTATTTTTTACATAAATAAATAAACAAACAACACATATATATATATATATATATATATATATATATATATATATATATATATATATATATATATATATATAAAATGTCTCTGAATGCGTCGGTGCTGCTTTCTAAAGTTTTATGTCATGTTTAATTTATGTGTATTCTGCAGTTCACTTAAAATTGAACTTTTTGCATTGCAATAAGGCTGCAGCAGATCAATGGTTTTATTTTCACTGTAATATTGACTGAATATTTTGTTTTATTGTTCTTGTTACCTGATTTCATTGTCTTCTCGAATTTATTGCCGTAAGTGCAAGTGATTTTCTATTGCCATTGTTATGGGTCGGAAACTGGCAGACTGGGCGCCGAAGGGATTGAGAGACGAATCTCCAGGCCAAACCTAACACCATACTTAATCATACTTGACTTTGCCAATACCTAACCATTGTGATATATTAGTGATACTTAACCATGTTTAACATTGTTAATGATGACTGACAGAAGGCATTCTGGAATACTGTAGCGTTTCTAACTTCGGCTGCGCCTTTTGTGCGAGTATTTTGGGATGGAATTAGAATTCATGGTGTCGCTAAAATTACAATTTGATTGTTAAACACAGATATGTGGTGAAACCCGTTAATTTCAACTACTCATTTAATTTCAACTACTCGTGTAAATTTAGGGGTGAGAAAAAAATAAATTGTTCAACTGCTGCTTTCTGGCTGTAACAAAATTTCTACCTTTATATATTTGCTACTGGGTCAATGTGTTTGCTAAGCGAGCCTTCTAAATTTCGTTGCACTGATAGAAGTCTGCTCGAAGAGAACAGTTTGTGCCTTTTGTATGTGTGCAGCTTCCTGAACCAAGCATCTGGCCAGCCCCTTAATCGCACTGTATAATTATATTTACTATAAAGCATAGAAGTTTTGGGACAAAGTGGGTAGTCATTGTTATGGTTAATAAAGGTTACAAGTATGCAACAATATTTGCTGAAAGTTTGCATTTACTTTTGGATGTGCAGTACAATGCATTCCAGGCAACATCAGAAACAATAATGAGTTGACGTTTAAAAGGCCGTCTTGTTTCGAAGCAAAACAGAATATCGTAATAATAGATGGTAATCACTAATTAATTCTTTCAACCATTATGGCACCAACTTTGCTGATTAGAATAGTGCCAGCAATAATTTGATGACAAATTATGCTGCAGTTCCTACTTGTCACTCTCGACAGTGAACAGCTAAATGCACCGATTGTAAAACGCTGTCATGGTGCAGCGAATTAACCACGGGAAACACTCAACAAGCTGGTTTGCATGAAAAAGAATTGTCTAAAAAAGGTGTTAAAAGAGCTTGAAAAAGTCTTTTTAGAATTTTTGAAAAAGTTTACTAGGCTTCTGATAATATAAGTATAGTAAACGTTTACAAAGATTCTATAAAAATCTAGAAAAACGTTTTTTAGACGTCTTGCTAGAAGTTTTTTAGCCGTATATTAACGTGGCGTTAGCACAGCTACAGAAGGTTTTCAAGCTGCTTAGGTTTAAATAACATCTCAACAAGACTTCTTATATGCTTTTGGACTATCCTTTTTGGAACATTACTAGACGTTTTCTAGCCTTTCTTGTGTTTCGTGGGTACAGCCGCACTCGGGTTCTGAAGTTTCGCGTTTGATTTGCAGAGCATCTGCTAGCATGGCAGCTGAGGGCGTTCTTCGCCGCACTTGCAACAGATGGCGCCACGCGCTTTTCAATATGGCAACACACACTGAGCTGGTTTTGTTCTGGTACTTTCGTGTCCTTCTTGTCTCTGTGTCGTCGTTTTGTTCTCGCGCAATAACTATCGTCATGTGTTCTGGTGTTTAGACACGACGAAATGCGACCCCGTACATGCCATCAGACGGATCTGGTGCGGAAAGTTCACACCGATGCCTGAATGCCCATGAACACGTAAGTACTCCAGAGGGCTAACATTGGACAGTGGTACGGTTAATGTTGAAAACGATGTTCGCTGGAATTAAAGTTCAGTTCTGTCACGAAACACAGTGGAGGAGCAGGAATAGAAAAAACAGAAAAAAAAGAAATATTATTACTATTCTATTGGTGTTAAGACAAAAGTTATTAGAAAAAGAAAGATTAAAAAATTGTTTATAACATGCTGGAAGAGTAGTGGTTTGAACGAACGTCAAAAGGGAACTCTCATTGGAATGTCAAACAGAGGTTATTTTCACACAGGAATTCTTTACGCGCTATTAAAAGCGTCTTGCCAAAAGAAAAAAAAATGTCCACAAAGGTTTCTGATGCTACCCTCTTTTGTCTGTTCTTGTTGTGGGCCACTGGACAATGAGTGCTGGAGATTCCTCGGAAACTATGCCATCAACTATTAAACAAATGTTAATGTCTTCAGGCAACAAATATTCAGACGACAAATATTGATGTCTTTTAGGCTACTGCGGCATCACAAGCGATGAACATGCCGATGATTCAACTATAAAAATGCTCACCAACATTGCATGCAGGAATCCATCCCACTAAAAAGAACTGACACAGCAAGAAATGTTTCCCCTCATGACATTGCACGATTCACGAGGAGCATGCTCGGATGCGAGCCTTCACGGCCTGGATCCATTTCTGCGACTCCACAGTCCACCTTAACTATCTCAATCCGAGACAATCATCCTTTGGCGACTGTGGCTAGCAATACCCTTTACAAACACTTTTGCTTGCCACATCGAAGTAGATGACAGGCTTGCCTGCGTCCAATACTGCAGCAAGAAAGCTATCAAACACGCAATCTGTCGTTGGCCCCGCTGCAATTATGCAAGAGGCAGCCCCTTGTGACAGCTGCATAGCACGCTTGAATGATCATGGCGCTTTCAGAGGGAAAATTCTTGGAGCACCGAGAGGCACGATTTTCAGATCAGAAACGAAGACGCCAAGGAAGTTTGTACGAGCAAACTACCTCACCGATATCTACTGTTCTGTGACTCCGGTGTTTTTTTTTCTGTGCGTTTGTTACCTCTTTACCTCCTCTTGAGTTTTCTGTCCACTTTTCACCACAAACATCACCATGGCTACGCCCACTGCGCGGAAAAAACCTTTCTTATGATCCGCAATAAACCCAATCTTATGTTTTCTGCTGCCAGGTTATACTTGCGAACTCTTTGTTCTCATCGGCCCACCTAACTTTCTGTCTCCCTTCGTGCGTTTGTCTTCCCTGGGCATCCAGTCAGTTACCCTTAATAGCCAGCGGTTATTCTGCCTATACGTGCTACATGCTCAGTCCATGTCCATTTCTTCTTGGTTATAACTATGATGGGCCTTAACGCCAGTTTGTTCCTTGACCCACTCGGCTCTCTTCTTGTCTCTTAAGGTTACACTAGTCGTTTCCCTTTTTCATCGCTCGCTGCGTCATCCTCAATTTAAGCTGAACCCTCCTTGTAAGCCTCCAGGTTACTGCTCTGTAGATATAAGGACCGGCAAGACTTTTACCCCCTCACCAAATCAGGGTATCAAAGTGGCATAGGCGTACCAGCCGGAGGGGGGGGGGGCAAAGAGGCGCTAGCCCCCCTCCTGAGGAAAGTTGGTGGGGCTGAGCCCCCCCCCCCCCACTTTCGACAGTGGTCACTCTTGGCTGCACGCTGGGAAAAGGAAAAAGTACGGCATATAGTTTTCCATCACAATAGTAATTACTCAATCATGTTCCTACGGGAGAATGAAATCGTTACGAGGCTATATATGTTAAAACATAGTGAAATTTCGCCAATATTGCCGTTTGATGATTTTCCTCCTTGTATATATATATATATATATATATATATATATATATATATATATATATATATATATATATATATAGTAACAAACAAGAGTAAAAACAAAGGTTTCGCTTGGAAATGGCAAAACGCGACATAGATCCGAGTTCCGCTTCATTGTGCCTGATAACTCCGTGCGTTCAATGTCGCTCATGACGTCTCTAAGCAACATCCCCTTTCAGCTAGGTGCTCCACTTTCCCTTTCATTTTTATTTGGCATTTCACTCAGCGACGGTAGCATAAAGATCCCACGGCGCATAAAATATCATTTGCGACGTCAGCAGCCACCATTAAGGGATTTCCTTCTTTCGTGGTGTGATGTCTGACTCTAGACAGCTGCGCACATACGCCACTCGCCATTTAACAGAGCTTCTCCAGACACATGACGTCAAACTTATTTTCGTTTAGCTTCCCTCGTTTTTCGCGCTTCTAAACAGAATGCGCTGCGTTTCCCTCGCAATATGTGCATCTGCAGCCTTTGACAATTCATCGTCGCTAAACGATTGTTGCCGTAGCTAAATGTTTTCTTTTTTTTCATATGGCGATGAGTAGCAGGCGATTCTTTACAGCCGTACGTTTACGCAGTCCATCACCACTTTGTTAAGCGATCGTCGTTCACGTCGTTTAGTTCCGTAGCGAGCCCTAAAATCCGTCACATGCCTGTAGCTGTTTCAGCAGCTCAGATACTTTGCTGGTGAGCAGGATATCAACACTCCAAATCCCTTCCACGTCGACTCCAGATGAATACTCTGCTATCGCACATTAAAATATTCCACAAATCTTAAATAATTAAGCTTTGAGGTACTACGTGCAATAAATTGTCTCACGGTTATGAGGTATGTGAAAGCGGAGAACTACGGATTAATATTGGGGGTCAGGGGCTCTTTAACGTATACGCTTAAATCCAAGTACAAATGTGTGTTTGCACTTAGAGGCCTTAGAAATGAAGCGAACCCGCGTCCTGTACATGTAGAAGCGCAACAGCTTAGCCGCTAAACTAGGTAGGTGGGTACACTATAGTCCAAGCACTGCACCCAGTATCTTTGACAAAGAAAACTAGTTTGTAATAGTAATGGTAATTGGTTGCTTCGCCTTTATGGCCCACCACAACGGAGCTTGCGCACCTGCTACACCGTGCAACGTGTAAGGAGAATTGTGCCACGTAGCCTACCTAAGGACTGTGTTGTGAGGAGGTGTGGGGGCAGCCATTCAATGTTGTTTCGTTCTCAACAACCACAAACCGCGTGGCGGGCTCCTTCTTTGCGTTACGTGGTATACATATTGCGAGTGAACTATAGTAAGTACAGACAAGTTCAGCACTGTATGATGAACATATATACGCCAGGTACACTTTATACAGGCATCTGTGTGTCATGTATCATCAAACCGTCGACTAAATCGTTCTGTGGATGGCGTAAGAAGGAAAGCATATCGAGTGCTACTGAGCAGGCTTCACACGCAAACTTACAGTGGCCCTGCGCTACCCAGCCGTGGCGTCCATTACGTATGTCATCACCTTAGTTAAGAAAAACATTTCAATATGTCTTATTTTGTTGACGGGGAGCTTCAAAGCAAAACCTGTTTACGAGGAAAACCACCACGGAGCCTCATGGACATTCTTCCCCGTTCTAAAAGCAGTAGCGTACCCAGGCAGTAGCACACCGAAACCATGCCCCCACCCCCCTAACCCCGCGCCCCTAATGAACTTATGACAACGCTCCTGGCTCTAAATCTCCATGTCAGCATCCACTGACGTATTTGTAAACGTTTTAGGCCACCACAACGCACTCCGTTGTTACAGAGAGCTTATGTAACAGCTGAAATGTCTTTGGGAGCGTCATTAATAGTCCCCAACCTATGCAGATAGCTTCCGAAGCGGTCGAGTATACGTCTAACGCAATTAATTTGCTCGAGTCAGTCTCGCTCTCCCCTTGGCCCTGATTGCCACATTCCCTAGCACTTTCTCAAACTTTTTATTCAACGCAGGTCGTACGGCATGCTTGGATAAGGCATAAGGTCGCTAATCCATCATTTCAAATACGGCTGATGAGGAGACATCCGTAACGCAAATATCGTCTTAGGTCAGTTTCCAAGTACGCAGCAGGGCACTCTGAAGGATATTTCACGGAAAGACACCGAACCGGAGTAGTTGTTTACATATGGCATGTATGCAAATGGGCCCCGAGTCCTGTATTTATCCTAGTCTCGAGCTCCTTCACGCTTTCTTTGTTTCGTCCCCAATTAAAGTGTTTCCGGTAATGCCATAAACAAAACAAAACCGCGGGCCGCGCACATTGAATAAAGAGATAGTGGAAGAGTACTGTCATGCACTTCAAAACGAGAATCTGGAGAGAAAAAGAAAACATGTTTCGCTTTCCTTCACATTTTGTACAGTTTGACCAAATAAATGGGCAATTTGAAAGGTTTTTGAAAATACTCCTTTGAGCGTCCATGTCCTTATCGAAGTTTGCTTCTTCAATCCGCATTTCTGACGGCTAAAAAATATAGTCGTGAACAACATAAATTATACAAAATGCTTTTGTAAACATAATAAGACTATTCCGCACTGAAGAAGCAACAGAGGCACCAAGGAATACAACGTGATTTTAGTGTGTGGGGCACGATCTCTGCAATTTTGTCTTACTGTTGGGCGTAGTGTAAATGCATTTTAAGTACGTCTTGTTCCCCGGCGTGCCTTGACGTATCAATGCCCTAAAAGGTTCGCGATGAGCCGGATCTTTTGTCTTGATTAAATACATCCTGAAGTTCACATCTTTATTACAGCAAGTTGACGGTTTAGAGAAGTGGTTTTAACATGGCCATTTAGCCATTATGAGTATCCGCGAACCCAATCCTCGAAAATGCAAAAAAAAGGAGGGCAAGTTTTTGGAGGCACACTTTGTTCCGCGACAACGGGCCCTCCTGATTTTTAATAAACTTCACAGCAAGATAGTATTCCACTGCGGCAGAGCTAACTTACGTTTGCCCCATCTCCATAACGTGTCTGTAAAGCGTTTGTTGCAGTTTTCTACGACATATCATTTTGTCCAGGCTTGTGTAGATTTGAAGGACAGACATAGCTAGAAAGAGATCTAATCTAGCTGCAGAGCGTGCAACTAGTTGACAAGCTGTTGAGTTTGAAATGGCGTGACACTTTAGTTCGAAGATTATTTGCCGCGGGGAAATAAGGCGCGCTTATGTCGCGTAGCTTGTTTTCTCAATTTACTACGCCCCTGCCCTTCCTTTTTGTCTCCCTGCAAGGGGTACCTCATCACTTCTACATGTTCACGAAACGTTCCCGAAACGTCCATGGCTGAGTAACATTGGCTTAGATAAATCACCGCATAAGACGAAATATATGTTTTTCGTTCTAGTGGGCTACTGACCTAGAAAAAAAAATGAAAACTGTTTATTGCTTTACAACAATAAACAGTTTTTATTGCTTTACAGTGTCCAGGACAATGGTGAGTTAGGTGAAGTGATGAAATAAATAGGTTTTCATGCATAAAATCGAGTCAGCTCGCCGATGACAAAAAAAAGTGGAAATCATTGAGAGAGGACTTAGTCTGCAAAAAGTATACATATGTGTTAAAAAGAAAAAAAAAGATGCTTCTGCCAATAATAGTGCAACAAAGAAAACGCATGCGACATGCATTCCTACGTAAAAGTGCGCGATAAATGAGAAATATTCATTGCGCCCAGCTGGTTGCGAATCTACGCAGTTAGACGTCGAGTTTACAGCATAAAGGTGACGTACGGCCAATAGAATGCCGATAACAAACCATGGCATCCACAATGTTATAGGAGCACTGTTTAAAGACGGGTATTTTGGAAGCCTTGGTTATTGCGTCAGGATAAGGTGCCAAGACAAACGCACATAATCTGAGTTCACAATGTTCATAGACTGTCGCGCCACCTAGTGGTATTTAGGAGCGTCCTCTCAAGGATGGTCAGTACGCAGATGCTCCCTTGTTCGGCTGTACTAGCATAGAGTAAGATAAACTCGGGCCAAAAAGCGGCTGAGCTACGCAGCTTCACCTCAGCCGTAAGATGGCAGCACATCACTGATTGCTTCAAGGAAACGTGCGTACTAATTATTTACTACAGTACCTTTTCTAGTGCATTATACGTCTACGTGTTTTTGCGTATGTGATAGTGGTCTGAATCCATCTTTATCGTCTGCGATTGTGCGGTGCGATAAGGCCAGGCGGGGATCAGGCATGCATCGTACGCGAGAGAAGTGCACATGGCATCGACGCGACGGCAACGTTGTCAAGCTCCGTGTTCATGAGCATTTGCGGCAATGAAGAAGTACGGGCAGCAGCAGGGATATGCCGCAAAAGATGTGCGATAACGTGCCTGGCGTGCGTCGTGGTCTTCGCTTGTTTCGGCTGCTTCTCAGCTTCGCTGTTTGTAGGTATACGAATGCCATCAATACTACGTTAAGTGTGTATTTTATTTGTCGTTGAAGCCTTAACCTAACGTTTCTGGCATATAGTGCTTTTCGGCGCAAAGATCGTTTTTGTGGTTATCCCTTCGTGTGCTGTTTGCGTGGATTGCTTCACACGAAAGAAAACTGCCAGGAATGCTTCGCAGCACGTTTGCGAGAAAATTCGTTCTTGGCTCGAGAAATGTCACCACTCGCGTTGTTAGGTTTTCTTTGAGCCGCTGCATGTATTAGAATTCACTGAATGAGCGAAACTTCGTGAAAAGTGCAGCTATGCTCAGTATCGTTGTCAGTGGATCGCAAATAGCTTGAAGCCCTAACGAGCGAAACAAGAGAGAAGTGGTGAATCTATAATGATGTTTGCTAGCTAAAGTTAGGACGTAATCTTTGAGTAAACCCTCCTGCCTCGTTAACGGCTTGCATGACACCTAAAATTGCTTTGTTTTTGCTGCGGCAACTGCTTGTGACTGTTTTCTCGCGAAAGAACGATGTAAAGTGTGCAGGAGAAAATTAGTGCGAATGTGTGAAGGAAAACGTAGCCAACATTTTTCTTTTCTTTTTTCAGTACATGTTTGACTCAAGTGCTGAAGCAACTACTTCCGCGCTGTGCACTGTATGTGCAGTTGTGTGCGTTATTTTCAGTTTTATTCTGCTGCAGTTCTTGTTCTATTGTTGCCTGTATGTTTATTTCTTGCGTGTAATTTATAATCTTCATATGGCAGCTGTATTTTCGCATCTCGCAGTGCAATGAACCCTTCTTTGTGCCTGCGTTTATCAAACATTAACAAAGTGTGCATGTGCTTACCAAGAATATTACTTCAACATAAATGTTTTCGCTCCTCCAATGATTCTCAAGTTTTAATTAAATTGAGTGCATAGACACACATTGGCATCGTGTGCTTGCCGCTCTAGCGGTGAAGCTTACGCGAAGCTCATCGATGCATGCAAACTATGCGCTAAAAAATTAAAAAATTTTACTATGGCCTCAGAGATGAGCATGCACGTAGAGGTGGTCTCGGCGCCTGTGTAATGATCCTAGTCACTAAAAAATGGCCTTTAACACAGTCTTGCCGTGGGAAGGAACCGAACCTGCGAGCTTCGAATAACGCGTTCGATGCTCTACCACTGAGCTACCACGGCGGCTATCCTCCCAGCCACTTTGTTGGGCTTATATGTGAATTCAAGCGCGGGAGTGGCAATCAGCGCCATCTGTAGCCGTGGCGGCGATGGCGCTGACTGACACTCCCGCGCCTAAATTCACATATTAGTGCCGAATAAGCACTAATTCTTTTACCAGCACAGACTACCAAACTGGATGTTTGTGTTCATTTTGAGCGTCCTTCTTTTCATCATGTCTCTTCTCTTTCTCTGTCTCTCTCTTACTCGCTTTCAATTTCTTAACCTTCTCAGTCAACCCCCTGCATTGAAGTATGATGGGTACCATTTTGCCAGAAAAAGGCCTTTACGTACGGGCAGATCCTTTGCGTGGAGCATAGCTATACATACGAATGATAAAACGATACACTATATAAAGTGCCGCCCGGCCCGCGCAAGCAGTTCGTCAGAGGGGCGGAAGCCGCAAGTAGCGAACGGAGTTTTTTTTTTTTTTTTTTTTTTGCGGCCAGCCATAGGAGCGCCGTGTTTTGTTGTCGTTTGTTTGGTTTTCTTTTGTATTATTCATAGCCTCCCTCTGTCTGCCCACGTCCGCTCTTTCCACGCCGTGCCATCGCTCAGAAAGAAACGCAGATCTGAGTGCGCGCATGCTTTGTGCTCGTGGCAGGAAAGCCCCGGGATCGGACACGCGAGGCGATTCTCGGGACGTAAACAACTGGCTCTCCGCAGAAGCAGTAGCGACTGCCGGCGCTACCGGGAACGGGAGGCCAACGCAACGAAAAATACGGCTAGACTCACAATAAACGAGAAGCCGGCTCCAGTGAAATTACGCGGATGTGACAATATTGTCAACGAATATTGTCTACAGAAGGCACGCCGTCATCACGTTGTTTACGCTTAGAATCGGCTACAACGAACTCGGTGTGTATAACGGTCCACGGACGAGGACCTCACAACCAGACAGTGATGTGTGCGCATGCCGTGTTCGCCGAGATACGCGTCGAGTATTGCCGTTGCTGTCCATAAGAGAGAATGCGCGTTTTCTGGCACGTTCGCGGGACCAACGTTTAGGAACTGTCTACGTCCATCACTTTAGCGAATTGCGGCAGTTTGCATAAACACGCACGGCAACCAAACCGCAATTCGGTTGTCGATCGCCGAAGTTACACGTTGCGTATACGCAATACAAAAAGCTCGTGTATTGCGTATACGCAATACGAAAAGCTCGCTTTTTTCTTTCATTTCGGGTCGCGTCGGGCGTCTTGACGTTTCTTGTGTACTGTCTATGGTAATTTCACGAACGGATATCAAATAAATCTTATCGTTTGTATCGGAAAGAAACGCATCTGATACAAACGCCCCTCTTGAGCTATGTCAATACTGGCTGATATCATGCTATCTGTCGTTGGACGTCGAACAGAACATCTCATCTCGGCAGCTCTCTCTCTCTCTCTCTTTCTCTCTCCCTCTATCTCTCTTTATATATATATATATATATATATATATATATATATATATATGTATGTATGCATGTATGTATGTATGTATGTATGTATGTATGTGTGGGGGGAATTGGGCGAGTTGGTTTGAGGACATATTTCGGCGCGAACACAATGGCCCAAAAAAAAACGTTTTTTTTCGTCTATTGTGCGCGCGCCGAAACGTTTCCACGAACATTTGTATAGAGTTTCCACTTCTTTGTACACCAAAGCAGCGATGACGCCAATGTTTGAGTTAAGCATGTAGGGTTTTCCCGGCACAAGTATCTTGTTAGTGAAATTCGCAGATCCCGTACGCGACACGTGCTAGCTTTCGCTGCGCTTTACTCGCGTCTTCTGCAGCGAGTTCGGTCAGGTTGTTTCCCCCATCAGGTGTAGCGACGCAGCGCTGGCGGAAGTGCAAGGGGAGCCTTCCGCTTCGCACTCGACAACTGCGCGATCCGTTTGTGGACCCTCCGTGCCAAGCACGACTGAAATATTTGGCTAATCTGTTCACAGCAACGTCTGCTATCCGTACGCTGCGATTTCTCTCTAAGCACGCAGGGTGGTTCACGACCACATTCATCGCATGTAATGTCCGCACCCACGCCGCAGTTGCGTAACGGTGCTTCTTCTGAGCAGTAATAGTGAACTCAAGTTAGCTCTCTTTCTTAAATACAATCCCTCTGGCAACTAGTTTGCTTTTCAAGACAATTCGTAGAGTACGCGTATGACTGCGAGCATTAGAAAAATGTCAAGTAAATAACCATTTTGTGATTTCTTACGAACGGGCTTTCACTATATAACCCAATGAAATGTTAGGGCTTACATTTAATTAACACAAAGGATGACAAGAGCAATAATGAACAGGCAAAAGAAGGCAAAATGCGAAAATTATGATAAGAAAGCGATGCCAGAACTTTAACGGGTACTTCGTTGAGCTGTGAGAACACGAGAAAAAGAAAACAATGCTGAACGGGAGGTGTATACAAAGTGCTACGAGAAAGAGATACTTATCCCTCGTTAACGGGTCATTAATCCCTTCTACGAGTAACTAACCACGGGTGCCGACTTCACATGGATAAAGTCGGTACCCACGGCATTTATACACAGGTACATATACATAAGGCAGAGCAATGATGCGATATCGATTGCACACAGTTTTTAATGACTGATTCGTGTCTCGGCCTGCTGCCCGAAAAACTGCGAAATATAGTCGATGTGACTAATGTGACGAGTGAGAGTGATATCTATAAATGTGTAAGTGCACTGGCTTTTTATCATATGAAATTTTCCAGGTTGCTACGCGATACCCTGCTTACTAGTAGATGCAAAGCAGCATTGCACATTCAAATTGAGGGTACACGATATGTAATGAGTGGTTTGGAAGACGCAAATAAACTGAAAAAAAAAGACATAGAATAGTAGTCGCCTACGTGGTGTCTGTAATTTTTTGCTGAAAAAAAACAACCTTAATTTCTCCAAAAGCCAAGGTATTCTCTTTTGGTCTGTACTACAGACCGATGCGGTTTCTCGCATGCTTTATATTTCCATAGAGCTCATTCTGCTCCCTGGTACACCAACTCTATAATAGTGTGGAAGAGAAAAAAAATTGGCACATTCCAAGTACAGTGGGAATCGATGATATGCAAAGCATGAACGAGGAACTTGATACGTCACTTTCAAATCAGCACAACGTTACAAGGCGGACATAAATCATGCCCTGCATGACTTCCATATCATGATTACCATCTTTGGGGGTGTCATTTACTTTCAATGTCTATTCCTGCCACGTGATACCAAATTTGGTATATGTGAAGCTAGCGAAACGCCCACGAGCGCATCATGAGCGTGGCATGTATTCATGCTCTTGCATGACAGGCATCTCATGATTATCATGTTTGCACTAGTCACATACCTTCGCCATTCATTCACGACCCGTAATACCAAATTTGGTATACGTGAAGCTAGCGAAACGCCCACGAGCGCATCATGAGCGTGGCATGTATTCATGCTCTTGCATGACACGCATCTCATGATTATCATGTTTGCACTAGTCACATACCTTCGCCATTCATTCACGACCCGTAATACCAAATTTGGCATATGTGAAGCTAGCGAAACGCCCACGAGCGCATCATGAGCGTGGCATGTATTCATGCTCTTGCATGACACGCATCTCATGATTATCATGTTTGCACTAGTCACATACCTTCGCCTTTCATTCACGACCCGTAATACCAAATTTGGCATACTTGAAGCTAGCGAAACGCCCACGAGCGCATCATGAGCGTGGCATGTATTCATGCTCTTGCATGACACGCATCTCATGATTATCATGTTTGCACTAGTCACATACCTTCGCCATTCATTCACGACCCGTAATACCAAATTTGGCATATGTGAAGCTAGCGAAACGCCCACGAGCGCATCATGAGCGTGGCATGTATTCATGCTCTTGCATGACACGCATCTCATGATTATCATGTTTGCACTAGTCACATACCTTCGCCTTTCATTCACGACCCGTAATACCAAATTTGGCATACTTGAAGCTAGCGAAACGCCCACAAGCGCATCATGAGCGTGGCATGTATTCATGTTCTTGCATGACACGCATCTCATGATTATCATGTTTGCACTAGTCACATACCTTCGCCATTCATTCACGACCCGTAATACCAAATTTGGCATATGTGAAGCTAGCGAAACGCCCACGAGCGCATCATGAGCGTGGCATGTATTCATGTTCTTGCATGACACGCATCTCATGATTATCATGTTTGCACTAGTCACATACCTTCGCCATTCATTCACGACCCGTAATACCAAATTTGGCATACTTGAAGCTAGCGAAACACCCACGAGCGTATCATGAGCGTGGCATGTATTCATGTTCTTGCATGACACGCATCTCATGATTATCATGTTTGCACTAGTCACATACCTTCGCCATTCCTTCACGACCCGTAATACCAAATTTGGTATATGTGAAGCTAGCGAAACGCCCACGAGCGCATCATGAGCGTGGCTCGTAGTCATGTTCTTGCATGACACGCATCTCATGATTATCATGTTTGCACTAGTCACATACCTTCGCCATTCATTCACGACCCGTAATACCAAATTTGGCATACTTGAAGCTAGCGAAACGCCCACGAGCGCATCATGAGCGTGGCATGTATTCATGTTCTTGCATGACACGCATCTCATGATTATCATGTTTGCACTAGTCACATACCTTCGTCTTTCATTCACGACCCGTAATACCAAATTTGGCATACTTGAAGCTAGCGAAACGCCCACGAGCGCATCATGAGCGTGGCATGTATTCATGCTCTTGCATGACACGCATCTCATGATTATCATGTTTGCACTAGTCACATACCTTCGCCATTCATTCACGACCCGTAATACCAAATTTGGCATATGTGAAACTAGCGAAACGCCCACGAGCGCATCATGAGCGTGGCTCGTAGTCATGTTCTTGCATGACACGCAACTCATGATTATCATGTTTGCACTAGTCACATACCTTCGCCTTTCATTCACGACCCGTAATACCAAATTTGGCATACTTGAAGCTAGCGAAACGCCCACGAGCGCATCATGAGCGTGGCATGTATTCATGTTCTTGCATGACACGCATCTCATGATTATCATGTTTGCACTAGTCACATACCTTCGCCATTCATTCACGACCCGTAATACCAAATTTGGCATACTTGAAGCTAGCGAAACGCCCACGAGCGCACCATGAGCGTGGCATGTATTCATGTTCTTGCATGATACGCATCTCATGATTATCATGTTTGCACTAGTCACATACCTTCGCCTTTCATTCACGACCCGTAATACCAAATTTGGCATACTTGAAGCTAGCGAAACGCCCACGAGCGCATCATGAGCGTGGCATGTATTCATGCTCTTGCATGACACGCATCTCATGATTATCATGTTTGCACTAGTCACATACCTTCGCCATTCATTCACGACCCGTAATACCAAATTTGGCATATGTGAAGCTAGCGAAACGCCCACGAGCGCATCATGAGCGTGGCTCGTAGTCATGTTCTTGCATGACACGCATCTCATGATTATCATGTTTGCACTAGTCACATACCTTCGCCTTTCATTCACGACCCGTAATACCAAATTTGGCATACTTGAAGCTAGCGAAACGCCCACGAGCGCATCATGAGCGTGGCATGTATTCATGTTCTTGCATGACACGCATCTCATGATTATCATGTTTGCACTAGTCACATACCTTCGCCATTCATTCACGACCCGTAATACCAAATTTGGCATATGTGAAGCTAGCGAAACGCCCACGAGCGCATCATGAGCGTGGCATGTATTCATGTTCTTGCATGACACGCATCTCATGATTATCATGTTTGCACTAGTCACATACCTTCGCCATTCATTCACGACCCGTAATACCAAATTTGGCATACTTGAAGCTAGCGAAACACCCACGAGCGTATCATGAGCATGGCATGTATTCATGTTCTTGCATGACACGCATCTCATGATTATCATGTTTGCACTAGTCACATACCTTCGCCATTCATTCACGACCCGTAATACCAAATTTGGTATATGTGAAGCTAGCGAAACGCCCACGAGCGCATCATGAGCGTGGCTCGTAGTCATCTTCTTGCATGACACGCATCTCATGATTATCATGTTTGCACTAGTCACATACCTTCGCCATTCATTCACGACCCGTAATACCAAATTTGGCATACTTGAAGCTAGCGAAACGCCCACGAGCGCATCATGAGCGTGGCTCGTAGTCATGTTCTTGCATGACACGCATCTCATGATTATCATGTTTGCACTAGTCACATACCTTCACCATTCATTCACGACCCGTAATACCAAATTTGGTATACGTGAAGCTAACGAAACGCCCACGAGCGCATCATGAGCGTGGCATGTAGTCATGTTCTTGCATGACACGCATCTCATGATTATCATGCTTGCACTAGTCACATACCTTCGCCATTCATATGGCGAAGGTATGTGAATCATATGGCGAAGCTAGCGAAACCATCGCGAGCGCACCACGAGTGTGGCGTGCAGTTCTGACCTACTTGACATGCATGTCATGATTTCCACGTTAGGGTCTGTCACTTATGTCCGCCATGCAACCATGTCGTATGTATATCATAGCATTCATGACATACATCTAATTATTTTCATTTAATGACTAGTCCCTTACACTCGTCGTACAGTCATGTTATGTCGTACCAATTTTGGCATATATACCATAACCGAAACGGCACGGCCAGGAGAGCAAAAAGTCGTAGGCAGCTAGACATACAGACACACAGACACATAGATAGATAGATAGATAGATAGATAGATAGATAGATAGATAGATAGATAGATAGATAGATAGATAGATAGATAGATAGATAGATAGATAGATAGATAGATAGAGATACGGCCGAAGTCACCGAAGTTCGCCAAGGAATGCTCCGCATTTATTAACGCGGCAAATACGCAGCGCTTTTTATAGTTTTCTCCTGTCATTCTGGTCAGGAAAAGGGATAATTCATGGAGATTCTGCGTAGACTATCGTCGCCTAAATGCCACCACAAAAAAAGACGTCTACCCTTTGCCACGTATAGATGACGCCGTGCACTGCCTGCATTCTGCCTCCTATTTTTCTTCTGTTGACTTGCGTTCTGGGTATTGGCAAATTCCTATGCATCCCTCAGATAAAGAGAAGACGGCCTTCGTAACAATACACTCTAATGTCAAGTCTGCTCATATACATCGTACAAAGGCACCAACATGTTGTGCGAAAGTGTTTCCTCGCTTCTTTATTTTCTCGCCTCTTTATTCCCGTGACCAACACTCATCTGGTTGACTTTCCTGCATTTCCGTTCCCTCATCTCTCTCTGTATAAGCATGTATGCACGTCCGAAGTATGCACAAATGCAACACGCAAAAAAAGAATTAAGAAGGATTTAAACATTTGAAGTATTATGGTATTTTTATATACTTGGAAAATATTTTAAAGTATGTAAAAGTGGATGCACAGTCTGAACACCATGTGTTGGGTATGGGTAATTAGCCTATTGTACATGCTTGTAATTTTCTTGGTGTGTTCGTGATATGGGGAAGTTCAGCACTAGTTTAGTAAACCCGCTACTCCCTGCTGGCATTTTTTTCATAAGTTACTCGCGATCTTACTAATCTATGACATGCAGAAAAAAAACACACAATCGAACAAATTGAATTCATTGAAAGAATGCAGTTTTCACTACTACTGTGTGCGAAGTAGACATTTTTGGTTGACTAGGATTTTTCAACTCATTTTTGATCAACTGAGCAGCCTTTCATGCCCAGAAATGCGCATGGAAGTTCGTGCAGCCTTCTTCTAAAATTACACGATGACAACGTTTTTTTTTTCATTTTTTGGGAGATTGCATGTTGAGATAAAGCATGGTGGTGCGTGCATTTGTTGTGTGTAAGTGGTGGGAGCGGGGAAGTCTACGTGTGTGCGTGTTTACGTGTGCGTGCGAGGGTAAAAACTGGAGTTAGCGAAGAACACACGCGTTTAACGGAAGGGCTCCTCCCGTCGCCAGGAGGGGCCCTTGCGGATTAGGGTGCATGGCTCAGTAACCCGGATATGTCACCTCGCGTTAGCGCGAAAGCGACGGGACGCTGAATGAAGCCAGGACTGGCGTCATCCCGTCGGTTCCGTCCGATCGGGTTATCGCGGACAGCTTCCGCCACTTCTCCCTTTTCCGCCTTCACCCAAAACACTGTCCTGACAATCCCGCTTTCCAGCAGTGCGCTTGTGACGCGCGGCGCAGTTTCGCATGTTTATTCGCGAAGCGGTCGAAGTAGAGGAGTCGCTATAGTATATTTTGAGCGGGGGCAACAGGCCCAGCGTCACAATGTCCGCGTCAAAACTCGTCTGAAAAGCTGTCAACGCGACGGTCGAGAAGCGAGCCGCCCACTGCGTTGCGTTCGAGCCGAGCCTCTGTCGCCGTGTCGCGATGAGCGAGCGGGCAGCCGACAGCGACGAGCCAGCTTTATATGCAGCACAACGGCACGTTTCTCTGAATTTATTTTTCAGTCGACCTAAATTTAAAGGTTTGGTCTTTGAGTCTACTGGCAGTCTCCGTGTTAAGCACATTTCGGCGGCAACAACGTCCGTTCTTCGCGTGTGATAGCGACGGTGTCTGCACGCATGGCGTGAAACTAGGCGGGAAGAGTTCGTTTCGAAAAAGGGATAACGTTTCAGAGTACCACGTACTCTACTACGGGAGAGCTGAGAGCCGTCCCGTGGGCCTTGCATTTGAGGTCCTATCGTAGGGCGGGGGGGATTAGAATAAGGGGGTAACGATTTAGAGTACAGGGTACTCTACTATGGGAGAGCTTGAAGCCGTCCCGTAAGAGAGGCCTTGCCTAGGCTAACCATGCCGTTGTGGGGGGGTTAGAAAAAGGGGGTAACGATTTTGAGCACAGAGTACTCTACTATGGGAGAGCTTAAAGCCGTCCCGATAACATGCCTGAATACACAGGCACGGTTCAGTGTGCACCGACCACGCCTGAATACACAGGCACGGTCCAGTGTGCACCGACCATGCCGTTGTTAGCGGATTTGAGGTACTGCTACATGAGAGCCAATAAGACTTCGCGTTTCCCGACGACTATTTGGTCAGGACTACGTTACATGGTCCAGGAACAATCTGAACAAACAACAACTTAAGTCGCTTCAAAAACGGTCGAAGTGCTTGTTCACATAAATACCAAGATTGTTTCTTTGTACTACAAAGAATTGTTAATTAAAGTTAATAAAGCCAACGTCACTAAGGCTGATATTCCATCATATCCTTCTTCGTTTGAACGCAAATATTTGGTGATCGAGGAGCGCGCTTCCAGTCAGGCGCAAATTCTCGCATTTTTCTGGAGAGGGCGCCACGTGGCTTGCCGCGAGAAGCAGATCGGCCTGTTGCCGTGTCGTGGTCATCTCGGCCTCATACGCCAAGCAGATATCAAGGCTTATCTGGCCCATTGACAGCAAGCAATGACGTTTGTATATGAGTGATTACGTACACAATGTAATGTCGTGTAGTTTGGTGGACATGTATCCTGTAAACATTGTAGCTAGCACAATATCTAATCAGTTTACTATCCTGCATGGTGGAATGGTCAAGCTTCAATGTAATCTAGAGTAAGAGAGAGCCAGGCAATTTACAGTCATGGAATTCATTTCCTTATCAAGAGCATTTGGCAGCAAAAACGTCGGCATGATTTTGTCGTGAGATGCGTAAAGCCGTGTTGGGTCGCGGTGTGTGTGTGTGTATTTCTCACTCGCACCATTAAGGAACGTTGATGTGACGCGCCTTCTGGACTATATGGCACAGACTAGAATGAACGATGCGCTCTACTAAGGCACTTATATATTACCTAATGTGCGTGTGTGTGTGTGTGTGTGTGTGTGTGTGTGTGTGTGTGTGTGTGTTGTGTCGTCAACTGAGGAGAAAACAACTACACATTAGTTATACCTACGCCTCTGCTGAAGTCACTTTATGCGCAACAAAGCCTTTAGAACCATGAGCTCTCTTCGTATACAATATGCAACGTCGCCATTAGCTTTGCGAAATCAGCGTTGAAGCTCGTTATTTTATTAGACTGAGAGACGCGAATGCCAGCAGACGTTCAGCTCAAACGTCTTAAGTTTTCTCGCAGGAACGCACATGAAAGAGCTTCTATAACGCGTATCGCATATAAAAACGCAATATATGCTGCGTATAAGTATGCGACCGTAGTACGCAGTAGTTGCGGCTAGCCCCGCCGCGGTGGTCTAGTGGCTAAGGTACTCGGCTGCTGACCCGCAGGTCGCGGGTTCAAATCCCGGCTGCGGCGGCTGCATTTCCGATGGAGGCGGAAATGTCGAGGCCCGTGTGCTCAGATTTGGGTGCACGTTAAAGAACCCCAGGTGGTCAAAATTTCCGGAGCCCTCCACTACGGCGTCTCTCATAATCATATGGTGGTTTTGGGACGTTAAACCCCACAAATCAAATCACTAGTTGCGGCTATTCGTGCATTGGATAGCATAAGGACGAGCAAACAGGTAAAAGACGGAAACACAGACACCGCGTTTGTGTCGTAGACTCGTGTACATAGTTTGCTCATTCGGCTTTCCAGGACATCGTACATAACATAAAGGCATTGTTGCGATATTTAACCGTAGACATTATAAGGACAGTGATAATGCTTAAACGCGCCGTGAATTGACGCAATTCTTCATTCCGGCTTTCACTTAAGCATCTATTCATCCGTTATATATAATAAATCAGTTAAAAACGACAACTACCTATCTTTCTGTGGCTATGCAAGATGTAAAGCTATTACGTTGTGTTATGCAGCTTGTGTGTAATATTTAAAACGATAAACAAAGGCAACTCTTGAATCATCCTTTCAAATAAGTCGCGCGCGCGTGCGTGTGTGTATGTGTATGACAGAGAGAGAGAGAGAGAGAGAACAAGGATGGCACTACGAAAGCACAGTGACACGGATTGGGCGTCAGCGTCCTCACCGGGCCAGTTCGGCGGGGACACACAACACTTCAAACGTACTGGGCTTCCGCGTGCTCTGCTGTTTTTGACGTGCAGAATTGCACACCTCCCCGAATTCCGCTCACTCTTCGCAGATAGCGCAGTGACAGCGGCGAAACAGGTTGTTGAGCTCGGGGACGGGGGGTTCGATCTTTGCCGTAATGCATCGCGATCACATTCACGTGCAAAGGCAATGCGACAATGCTCGCGTACTTCGAGTTAGCCACACGTAAAAAAAATAAAAAGAAGAGAGAGAAAAGAAAGAAGGCCGTAAAGTCAAAATTAATTCAGAGTATAGCAGCCAGTGCCACGTCCTCCATAATCAGACGATCAATCAGAAGTTAGTAAATTCAACCCTACACGTTACTCGGGTGAGAGACAGACATATTTGACATGCGCGCTAGCCTGATAGGCGACTGGTTAATTGAGGGAAACAGCTTTTGTCGCCACGAAGAACGTTTTACAGATTTGCGCACTATTTGTGCTTACCCTCTTTGAATCGTTCGCGGAAGTGGTCGAATCTATATACATAGCTTCGACACCAGCTGAAAGCGACAGTACTGCCGTTTCGGTAACTATATAAGTGTGCTAATTAGTAAGAGTCCCAGGTTTCCATAACGTATAGCGACCATACCTGGCATGTGGTGTAGCATCGGCCACGAACCAAGACTCTGCAGGCGAAGGCATCAACCCCCGCGGCCGGTGGTTCGTCGCCGAGTACCCACGACCACAAAGGCGGGCCTTCCCAAAAGATTCTTTGGCGCTTACCTGGAAAAATATGGGAAAAAAGACGACACAATTAGTACCACACGAACATGCAGCGTAAGCCAATAATATACAGGGTGTTTCAAAAATTTGTCCGACATTCTTTAAAAATCAGTAAAAGGCACTATTTGCTCGTTGTGTTCAGAGTTGCTTTTTCTGTAGCGGCAGGCATCTTAAAAGAGGGTTGGAGCCATCATTTCGAGCAGCAATTGTAAAAGGTAAATTCATTCACTGTTTAATTAGTGGAGTTAGGCAGCTAAATCAAATGGGAGCATTGAAGTACTTCATGCAAAAAAACCCATTGCTCGCTTTGAGATTTCGGATAAGTAGCCTCTAGTAATAACTGCGCTTTAAGTAAATTATTGTAAATTCTGCGGTGAAACCAAAGCCGAAACGCGTAACAGCACGACGGCCACATTCGTTTGAGACGTCCGAAATGAGGGAGCGTTGTTACGCCAATCATCAACCGACTTCGTTGTGTGGGTGTGTGTTGTGGGCTGCGCTCGCAATTAGAGCACGCATGACGTACATGCATACGCTAAGAAAATGGGAAGAACTGCAGCCCTGTAACCGCTGTTTTGAACAGTGATGCCATTGTAGTCGTCTGCTTGTTGCGCTCATTGGTCGTTTGGTTTCGGTTTCACCGCAGAACTTAGGAGAATTTCATTAATTCGCAATTATTGCTAGAGGCCGCTTTACGGTATCTGAAAGCGGCAATGAGTTCTTTGTATTAATGACTTCAACTCTCCCTTTGACTTAGCTGCCTAAATCCGCTAATTGAAAAATTAATTATTTACGTTTTGAGTTACTGCTCTAAGTGATTTATTCAGCCCTCCTAACATGCCCGTAGCTACAAAAAAAAAGCAACTGAGAAGACAGCGAGCAAACAGTGCCTTTTGCTGGTTTTCAACGACGATTGGACACATTTCTTGAAACACCCTGCATCAGTGTTGCGGAATGGGCGTTTCTATTCCATTCTAATTCCATTCACGAAAATTAAGACTTGCCACAATTCTATTCCTCTTAATCCTCGGAATAATAAATGGCTCATTCCCACTCCGGGAATGGCGGGGCCATCAATTCTATTCCTTGAATTTCTCAATGTAAAAATGCATCTTGATTGTTTTAATGAAGAATTAACGACACCATAAATATAGTGTCTTGGGATGCATTAGGAACTGCAAAAGTACGCAAAGCACGTTACTTAGGTCAAAAATCAGTAGCCTGGTGGCATATCTCGTGCAGTAAAAGCACCCTACTTATTCCCATAGGAGCAGTTCTCCCGCTACATGTAGTATTTGCAGGGTCAGCACGTTTGAACGAATGGTGATATTTTAATTATTTAATTTAAATTTTTATTGCTAAACTGACGACATAGCGTATTTTAATGTTGACAAAAGTAGTGCGACTAGGCAGTTTTGCACCGCATCTCGAGTGGTCGTTAATATGAGAAAACTAAAATTTGGTTAATGGTAAAAAAAAGAACGCTGGTATTAGACGGAACAATGCACCACCGCTCGGGCACCTTGTGCCTTTGCATCCAATACGGGACACAGAGCCGCACTGCTCGTCAACCCTCACACTTGTCAAGCGCACCTCGTAAGCATGGATGGGGTAAGGATAACTTTTGTGTTCCCCTGTGCGCAGGTATGCAATGTATTTCTTGTCACAAAGGTTATTTATGAGTCAGGTAATAATCGGCCTGTGAGACAAAGGTCATACGATGCATAAAGTATTCGCCCCTTAAGTGTGGGGTATAAATGAGAACCAACGTGCGAGAGGAATTTGTTCCTACTTTCAGTATCTGTTGGGATATTGTATTTGTTTGTACGCCAACTTATGCCGCGGCTTCTCTTTTGCAATTTGGCATGTTTTTTTACAATTTTACATCACGCCTACAATTGGCTATGGCTAACTCAAGTGAACCTACAGAAAGCGTTGTGGCCTTTGACTTGGAGCATGTACACAGGCCTACATGACTAATGCGAGCACGATACTACAGTAGTAGCTATTAAGGGCGCACAAAAATACTTCCCAGTGTCCTTTTTTCTTGGCGATGTGAGCACGGATATGTGCCGAGTCATAGGAAGCAAGCGAAGTTACAAAACATATAACGGTAATAATGAAATGATCCCAGCCAGGAGCAGTGGGAGTGCGGGATGACCAGCTCTTAGCTCGAGATTCAGGGACGTCTGATCTCCTGGGCTTGATCTTCCGAACACCTGATCTTCCGAATTAACAAGTTCGGCAATCGGTCAGAAGTTCTTTGGTGAGTAGGTTGACGTCATAAAAAGTCCTTAAGTGTCTTCAGGTTTTTAAATGCTGCAAGAAAGGTTGCATCTCTTCTAGGTACGGCCGTGATGAAAGCATCAGTGCCATAAAGTCATCATTGGGACTCGAGTCATTGTCGTTCCGTCGGAAGATTGCAGGGCTGTGCTTGTTCCATAGGCTTTACTATAACTTCCCACATCTTCACGGTAAACTCTTTATCCCGCCAAGCCGTACATCTCGTCGCCTTTTTAACTCGTGCAGCGTCCAGCGTTTGCACGGTTCTACGTCTTCTTTTAATCAATCTTTTTTGCCAACAGCCATTGCAGAATGGAACACTTTGCCAGACTGTGTTGTCGTTGAGCGAAACCCTATTGCGTTTAAGCAGTTGCTCACTGATCATCTTACGCTGTAAAATTCTTTTACACTGTTCTTTCTTTTCGCCTTTATATGCCTGATTCTAATTGTAACATTTTTTTTTTGCTTTTAAATAAGTCTGCATTTCTATGTGTTATGTTTCGGTATTGTGATCCGATATGTTTTGTAACTCTTTATGTAACCTCCCCCCCCCCTTATGTAATACCCCGAGAGTGGCCTTCAAGGGAAAAAATAAATGATGACGATGATGAAGCACAACGAGGTGCAAAAATAACATTATTTTGGTTTCATTCGACGAAATTTTGCAACAAAATGTTAAGAGCTAAATGAGCGATTTATCGTTAAGTTACAAATCGCAAATTCTGACTGGACAGCTCCATGAACGGTTGGGTCTAAAAAAATGTCCCCACCTCCCCGAAGGGAATCCCGAGGAAATGCGAATGCATTGCGTAGCGCCCTAACGGCGTTCTGCGCGTGAGTACCCAACGTTAGAAGAATAACACAATGAGAACGCGCTGTTTTCAGGCTGTGCCAAGGCAGCGAAAACGCTACAACCGCGTTTCAAACGCACTGCATTGAGGTGGTGGCAAGTCACGTCCAAGTCAAGGAGGTGGGGGCTCCAGTTGCAAGGGGCAAGGATAAGTGTGCGCGCCCGCAGCTGGTGCTGACAGCTGCCGACGCCAAAGCGAAGCCTGACGTGGTGGGGGCTCCAGTTGCTAGGGACGCGTGCAGCGGTCAGAGCAGCGGGAAACTTTCCTCTCCAATTAAGATGCGGAACCGGAACGCGGTCAGTGCACGCTGGACGTTCAGGTCATCGTTTGTTCGCGTCGTGGCGGACCACTCTAACATCTTCCCATAGGTGTCCTTGCGAGAGGTTATCAAGGTAGGGGACATTATCAAGATATAAAACGGCAAACGCCTCCAGCATGACAGAGAGCTACCGCCTAAAGGACATGATACTCCTCGGTTTTCAGGGAAGACGGGATGTAGAACACAATGCCCACCACACCCACGGCTCTAGCTCTCTCATAAACTGTAGGTCACACAATTACTAAACAACGAGTTTTTTTTTTTTTTGTCGCCAACGGGTTCACATTGCATAACGACATTTGGAGACTATACTCGGGCACTGAAACTTACTTCGACACGTGTTCAAGAGTTGCTAGGCTTTATTCACTGCAATAGAGATCCACTGCAGACGCGCAAAGAAGTAAGCATATTTACAGTCGCGCTTAAAGCACGCTTCCAATGATAGGCTGTTGACCTCCGCGAAGCGTGTGCAAAGTGCCTCATCCAATATTTCCATGCAACTGTACTCGATTGATATCGGAGGTTCTGGGAGGTAATAATTACATATTAAGGTTACCTTAATAAGCCATTTAGAGGTTTCATATATCGTATATCACGCGGATTATATAATTATAGTAGGTTAGGGTGGGGTAAAATGCGACAAAAATTTGAAAATAGTGAATATTATTTTTATTCTACTCTTTACCATTAAATCTCAATGCAGGAACTTTCCTTTGTGTACAAGGTATGTGCTGCATAAATATTACCATGTTGCCTCAATTCCAAAGGATGTTCTAAAAAATAAATAAATAATGCACCAGGAGTCTCATTTTGCACCAACCTGCGGGGCGAAACGAGATACAGAATGGGCTAAAACGAGACAGTGTGAACAAAATTTATCCCTTCAGATCTTGCGAGTAGAAGAACCTGAAATTCACTCCGCGGGCCCCCACGCAGACTCCATGAGCCGACTCCTTGCACTCCATGCAATGAATCCAGACAACCTGGCGCTGGGTTGCTCCAAAACTCCTATCAGATCAAGCACCCCCAGTCTTTCTTTGTGCTAATCGCGTTTTTTGTTGAACCCTTTCACTTCATTAGATTATTTAATGAATGGAGGCTAGAGATGTTCTGCCGCATCTTCGCTTTTTTTTTTGCCGTTTTGATGAAGAACTGCACGGGCATTTCGTGGTTGTCAACTTCGTCAGCCGGGCTTTGTGAGGCGGTGTGTTTCAGATTTTCTATCGCTTGTTGGCATTAAATTTTGGTATGGAAACAATCTTACTAAAACTCGATTCCAAGACGAGTTTATGAACGGCCTGACTTGAAGATTCTTTTTTTTTTTCATGCTCCTCATAAAAGAATCCTTGGGAACAGCCTCGATGTAGCGCGAATAGAGGGAGCCCTGTTCTCAACAGCAATCAACGTTTTTTTTTATGACGTTTTCCACCCAAAACATTCTATATAAAGTTTTCTTGTACACCTTAACACATCTAAATGAAAAAATATAATATATAATGAGTATGAGTAAGTGGTTCGCTTAATGAAACTCTATAAGACATTTTGATGGCTTTTTGTTGCGTTTTACCACTCCCACATGCCCGAGCTCAAAAAAAAAAATCCTCTTCGGCGACGTGCACCAAATGAACCAAACTTTTGTAGTTTAAAGTAACAAAATAATTACGCAGGTTGTTGTACTAACGTAGGAGTATCTTCATGCATGGATCAAAAACATTGGCGGAGTAGAATTTAGCCTCTTTTTGACGGGCCACGAACACACCGACACCAGCTGCGTAAGATTTCCTACGCGAACGCTGTGAGCAATGACAAAAGGTAGACAACGACCAGCACCTATCACTGAAACAGAGAAACAAAGAAATGTTGTAAGAAAATGTGGGATAGCATACCAGTTTTTTTTAGGCTTGTCAACGCACGTGTTTTCAGTTTTTTTTCTTTCTCTCATTTTGCTCCTTGAGGCATGCACTCACCAATGTTAAAAAAAATGTTGTCTTTGTATTCAAATCAGCAAAATACATAAATAAACAAAAAGAAAGAAAGAAAGAAAGAAAGAAAGAAAGAAAGAAAGAAAGAAAGAAAGAAAGAAAGAAAGAAAGAAAGAGGGGAATGAAAGGGATATGTTCAAGGCAAGAGTGTTTACAAAATGTGTATTCACAATGTTGCACGCGAGGAGATTCCCAGGTGTGGCGAGGTCGGGAAAGTATTTCGATTCGTAGGCTGCCGGAAAGGAAAGGCTACCGCGCCTCGCATACTAGAGGTTTTTAGTTTGACGTTTTTGTGGTCCGCCCCGCTCCGGGAGCACCCACGAAGCCGTAGCGGAGTGGCGGCTGATTTTTCTCTTTTAGTTATTCGTTGCCGGCAGCGAAGCGGACCTTTCGCAGTTGCAGCGCCCTCTGGTCGTTTTCATCGTTGGTAAACAAAATAAAAAACTTTTTTTCACGTATACAAAGCAAAACAATATTGTATAAATTATTTTTTCATGAAGTATTTAGAAATACACTTTCAATGTATTAACCGTCTATTTTTTGACAAAGAAGCAAGCTCTGACTTGGTAGTAGCCACTCAAAAGCCAGCAAGGTTCCGTTCCAGATCCATTGCAAGCATTCACTTTGTTTTGTTTGCGCTTTTTACGCTTGTGTGGTGGCGACGTTTTTATTTTTCACCGTTGAAACTGTGTTTGCATAACCATTTATGCCTCCGACAAGTGTGCTAGAGGACCCATTTTTGATGGGTTTCTTAAAGTGGTCCGAAATCGAGGACTTGTTGTGCCTTGAAGTCTTCCAATACACTCGGCGAAACCCGCTGTCGTTTTTTTTTTTTTTTTTTCGACGGCCCCATGCCGTTTGCCTTCCGCGGCACGGTTCTGGGGGCAGCACTTGAACAGCGTTTACTAATAAAGTAGGCAAGCACTCACTTCTTCAGGTTCACTGTGTCCTGCTGTCGGAAATAGCCGAAGAGGAGGTCACTCGCTATTTGATGCCGCGAATTGTGAGCTCGCGATTTACCGCTCTCATGACGTTTCGCAGCACGTCTTCCCACGCGGCGGGATTGCTGAAGTGGTCAGCACACACCACTTCTTTCAACAGGCACACATCTTCATCGATGCGAAATCGTTTTCGCGGCTTGCGCTGGGCAGGTGACGGCCAAGCTGCAGCACTCGCGGAAAGCGTGCCATCTCCGGAGGCAGCCATCTTGAAATGAGCAAAGTTGCTGCACGCAAGAGAGAGGGCGCGCGGGTTGTCGCCCTTCCGCTTGCAAAAACGGCAGCGACGCACCGCGCTCCGCTTAGGCTGCTCGTAAGCGGACCGTATTCCCCGCTCCGGTAACCCGCTTAAGGCCTTAGCAGAGGGCGCATGCGCACTCGCGTTCCCGCTCCGCTTAGCTGCTAAGCGGAGCGTAAAAACGTCAAACTAAAAACCTCTACTATCGCGGCCGAGTTTACTCACGTAAACAGCGTGTGAAGATTTCCAGCGCACTACGCGCGGGGCCGAGGATCAGGCGAAGTGGCGAGGCGCCTCCGCGTCTCGGAATCCTGCGGATGTGGTACACGTGCGTCCCCGTACCGACAGAGGCTGCATGCGTCACGCAGCATCCACATGGCGAAGCGGCCCCGGTTGCGAGCCCTGAAAGCTTCTTCCACTGCGGGTGTGGAACGCGGTGCTTGGGGCGGCGACCATGCTGCAAACAAAAGGGACTCCTCCACTCATTTTCTGTGGTCGGCCCCGCTCTCAACGAACGGGCCAGACGAGAAAATGGGAGTGGAAAGGAGGAGGCGGAAGAGAGGCGCGTCAAAACAGAAACGGCCGGAGGAAGCAAAGAGCGCGAAGCTCGGCCGAGAAAATGTAGATCACAGCAAGGAGAACACCAGAAACGAGTCTCGAGTGCTCTCCCCTGCAGACTGTGCGGCGACGTCCGCTTAAAGCCCGTAGCGAAAACACATCTTCCGCGGTCTGCCGCTCGTCTGTTTGAAGCAGACCCGCACAGAGGCGCGCGAAAGAAGCACGCGCCCAGAGTCGAAAACTTTTGCCCGATTGGCATTGGACCTGAGCACAAATGGTTTCGAACAGCTTTCCACGGGATACGCCATGTTCCAAGCTATTGAGGCTAACCTTCGAGAAGCTCCTCTGTGCCCATCCACCAGAACGTCTTATTGAATTATTCTTAAAAAAAAATCTAGCCAAGGCTGATGCTGCACGTATCATCATTCCCGTAAAAATGAGCAAAGGCAGCCGAAAAACTGGGAAGGCGACACGGACCCTTGTCTGCTTTCTTCCTATGGCGGTTTGGCTCAGCTGACCATAAGTCCTGCCACACTAGTGGCCTGCCCATACTCTATAGCTGCTGGGTTACGAAACCGTTCTTGTTTGCGTACTGAGCTCTTACAAAACCGTTGTAGGTTTCAAACGTAGGATCACGCGTTCCGACATCGAGTGTCTTGCCAACTGGGCCAAGCACTAACGCTTGAAGAATGCGAATATATCTGAACCACATGTGGATGCGTCGTAGTGGCGTTACAAAACAAATGTAAGAGGAGGACACCTCCGATGAATGCTACGTCTAAGTTTTTCGTGGCGGTGGAATAAAAGGCCTTCTCTACAGGACAAGACGTAAAGGCGACATGCGATGCGCCTTCTTTGGCAATATTTTAGACAGCGACTAACGCTAGAAAGAACTGCCACTCGCAAGAACGTTCCAGAGGGCGCACTTAAGCAGTGTGCGCATTACTTAGACCACTCCAAAAAACATCCTGCATTGAGTTTTTTTTTTAATCGAATCGTGAATGTGAGTACCGACCAATAGCCATCGACCAATAGATATCGCTCACTTAAAGGGCCACTCACCAGGTCCCATGCCAAATTTTACTTAGACCATGGAATTTGTTGCGTGTCCGATGAGAAACATTTTGCAACAAAAAGTTTTTAATCGGTTCATTATGAGATGAGATAACTGTTGTTTTTTTTTAACTGCCGAAACGAGGACGAGAGGAGGCGAGCTTTAAACCCTTGCCGCTCCTCCGCGTAGCCTTCGCAAGCCAAATCTCTTCCCTACCCACTCCGGCATCCGCACAAGAGGTCACGTGCGCTTGACGTGCCCGAACAAGCCCAACTCCCAAGCACCCGAGCACCATATTTTATTTATTTATTGTTGACCGGCGTTGTTTCAAGGTCTACCACCTGTTTCGGCGGGGTGGTTTGGAAACGCTGGCTTAGACGCGGTGGAATAGACGAGCACAATGAGTGCGCGAACGCGTAGGAGCGTTCCACGGCGGTCGTGTGCTCAATGCTCTGACCGCGGGGACACGAACGCATACGAAACGCCGGCACATTAGCCCCGAATCTCGTAGCAATTCATGAAAAAAATGGAATAAAGACGCGCACATTCCCTTATTGCGTCTCATTATTTATCTCAAGTTTTAATAATATCTTCAAGCAATAAGTACATAAACTACGCATGTCGTGTTAAATAATTTTTGCCATGCCACGTGCCAATGTTGGCAACGTAAGAGGACAGTCGTCTACGTAGAGGACCAACTTCACTGGATAGCCGTGTACGTAGGGCCATTCAAACGCGCACTTCATGCCCTCCTTCTCCAAGCGCGCGCCCGCAAAAGGAAGTGGGGGGGGGGGGGCAGCCTTCATCTTGAAATTTGACCCCTTTCCGCGGCGCGTAGCATTGCAAATTTTGGTAGACGTGATCGAGAACGCCTCATCTACGCATTGCGCTTGTCAGGTCAAAATTGTCAAACCCGGTGAGTGCACATTTAAGACATCGGACAACTACGAGACTTACACGGACGACACTGCTATATATAAGAGCGCCGCCCCTTGCCTCCGCATGTGGACTGTTTTAGACGATCATGTAAACACATCAGGAGCAACCAGGCAACGCAATGTCATCAGCACACAGATCGCACATTTCTCCCCCTTGCAGTCACTGCTGCAAACCTGCTCAAGGTGTGTTTGCGTGCGCACCGCCCAGCATGCAGCTCGCGTGACAGACGACCCACAACGACAACCGGGCGAGGGTCGGAGAAGCGTCTGGCGACGCCGACAATAACAGCAAGGGCGCTAGGCAACAGCAACAAGACGCCAGTGTCTCGCACCGAGCGCTCTCTCGACGCCGTACTATACTACTATGCCCGTTTATGTTTAGGGCGTACTCGCATTTCGGTTGCGCCGCACTTGCCGAAAGGGCAGGCACCGCTGTCTCGGCCAGCGATCCCGGACGCTGCGCTATAGACCTTGAAGCAGGCATTTATGCAGGATTCTAGTTTTTTTTTTTTTCGAGGTGTTACCAAATCGGACGTATGTGAGAGGGTTGCGCTTATGTGTGCAGGTGCGCTTATCAATCCTGCCGGTGCTGCGGAACTGACAGTCGTAATCACAACAGACCGGCTTTCAACAGGGTCGAATTCGCAACTAGTTCATATATGCTATTGGGCATGGCCAGGCAGCTTCTCCTCTAATATTATGTCCATCATTGACGAAACTTGTGAACAATGCAATGTGTAGTATCTGCGGAGTATATACGGGCCATTGTGTTTCGCACACAGAACTGCTATATCGTAACTTCAACGGCGTGTTCAACTATGCGTATTCAGCGGCGGCGCACACAGTCATAAGCGTCGGCCGGAGAGTGCAAAAAGAGCACTTGCCTCCAACCCCCCCCCCCCCCCCGGCCCCCGTCTTTTAAGTCACGCCTGTGCATATGCCGCATTGTGTGAGATATCGAGCATGTAAACGGTGAGCCAATGTGCCACCAATGTGCTACATTGTTGTTTTCGATTGGCTGCGTCTTACCTCATTATTTTCGTCCCGTAATACAGGGGTTCCAGTAACGAACGCTTTTGCGCGTGAAGCCTCCGTGTTGCTTAAAGGCCAACTCCGGCGATTTTTCGAGGACACTGAATCTCAACGAAATTCGCTGGGTATGTTCCTTTGCACGTTATAGTCCTTTATGCCTAATCCCAGCTTTGAGAGATGCACAGGTCGTTTGCAAATGAATTTTAAAGATTGCCTCGAAAATCTTACCTCACTTGCGAGAATTACTGGCAACACTGTCCGTGTGACGTCATGTTTGGCATGTCAACGAAATTGACGCAGCCTATGGCATCGCTAAGTTTCGCCGCTACAGCGTTTATTGTGCTTTCCACAAGGCGACGGCGGCGGTGTTTGGCACGGGTGCAGCACGGCAATGGTTTCTTTCTCCCTCTGTGGTGTTTGGCCGGTGCTTCGCCGGAATGGCTTTCACAGTTTTCATACCCCACGCCGGCGGAACCAGTATACGGCCTCCGGCTCTACCAAATAGTACTTCATACGCCGACAGGGCGCTCAGTCGGGTTTCGGTTTCGGTATTGCACATTTTTGCTTATTGAAAATGATTTTCAAATTTCCTGAGCCTTTCAGCAATTGGGCTCGTCCCAAGCGTGTCTCAGGAACTTAGAAACACCATAACTTTGACATGGTCGAAAAATCGCCGGAGTTGGCCTTTAACCACCGCATGCACGCCTCCTTAGGAGCATCTTTTGTCTCTTCCACGGATGACGCTCGAGATTCCTGGTTAGACTGCCTTGAGGCTGTTTACATATGCATAAAGTTTAATATCCCTCTGCCTTTCGAAAACAATGTGGTCCCGTGAACACCTGCTGTTTGCTAGAATAAAAAAAAAACGCCACGGATGACGTCTTCACTGTCCCTGTTATGTTTCGCGGCAGCTTAAATACACCCTCGACCCATGACGGTCGTCGCTGGGCCACGTCCATCAAAGTTTGTGCGCAAGTAACAAAAAATAAAATCATTTCCAGGGTGTCGGCAAAACAACTTCTAGAACATCAGGCAGTGCAGAACAGTTGACTCTGAATTACGACCATCTCGGTTTCTCTATGAGCTCTTGCGGTCGTTACAATTATTATTTCAGTCACATCTCCCTGATTGAAGGGGGGGGAAAAGGAGGCTATTTGAACTTGTTTTGTTCTTTTCTTAAGGCACATGAAAAAAAATGAAAAAAAAAAACCCAGAAGATTCGCAATAAGTTGAACGCAAGGAAAATATGAGATATTGTTGTTGTAGTTGTTTCGCCGCCACAAAATGCGGTCCGCGAGGCCGGGAATCAAACCCGCATCTTCGATTTTAGCAGCAGCGCAATGTATACATGCAATGCAAATTAACTGTCTGCGCCAGAAAAAAAAAAAACAAGAGGCTGTATCGCAAGCTTTGTTTGCTTTCGAATCGTTTTGAGAGTAATTTTCCGCTGCCAACATACACCGAAACAATAGAAAAAACGCTTTCTCGCTATGTGCCCAGGAAAGACAATGAGAATGTGACTCAGCGCAGTACCGGGTATACGTCGTCCGCGTACGTCATGCCTCAACATTTTATTTCAGACAAAGCCCCGCCGCGGCGGTCTAGTGGCTAAAGGCTCATTCACACTGAAGGCGGCGCGGCAAAGCGGCCAACCAGGCTTTTCGAAACGGCGAGCGCGTGAACCTGTTCAAACCGCATGCCTCTTTTGGCTGACTGCGCTGCAGAAGAGATGGAAATAACGCGCTTTCACGCACGTGTCGCTATGACGCAGCAATGCTTCTCCCAAACGTACACCCACGCCACCACCGCGCCTACGCTGCGTGCCATTCTGATTGGCTGCGGCAAAGCGGCGAGCCTCGGCAGGCGGTAAAATATTGCTCCGAGAGTGATCGCCCTTGCCACTTAGTTTTTCTCCCACTTTTGCTGCCTGGAGAGGCAGTTTTTCCCGCGTAAGGGCCGTTCCACGCGCTTCCCGCGCAGCCGCAACACACGTGCCGGGACCCCTACCACATGCAAGCGGGGGACAAATAAGCCAATTGGCGACGCTGCGGAGCCAAATGACTTATTTGTTCTTCGCTTGCATGCGGTGGGGGTCCCGGCACGTGCGTTGCGGCTGTGCGGGAAGCGCGTGGAACGGCCCTTACGCGTTGCCACCTGGCCGCTTCGGCCGCCCAGCCTTCGGTGTGAACGAGCCTTGAGGTTGAGTGACTCGACGGCTGACGCGAGGTTGCGGGATCAAATCCCGGCTGCGGCGGCTGCATTTTCGATGGAAGCGAGAATGCTGTAGGCCCATGCTGTAGGCCCATGCGCTCAGATTTGGGTGCACGTTAAAGAACCCCAGGTGGTCGAAATTCACGGAGCCCTCCACTATACGGCTTCATTCATAATCATATGGTGGCTCTGGGACGTTAAATCCCACATATCAATGAATCAATCAATTAATGCAGACAAAGGGAGCTTTAAGAACTTGACTGGTGTCAATAAACTCATCGAACAGTCGAACGGCATTTAGCATAGACAAGCTCGGAAACCTGTAGTACCGCAACCTTTTTTAAGCATAACAGAATTACACAACGTGGGCGTAAGTTAAAAAAAATCAGTTGCGCCAAAAAGGCGAAGGAATGAAAGCGAATGTTTTAAGAAGCTAGGCTTGCAAATTGCAATGTTAAACGAAGTGAGGCTGACAGTCAACTCTTTTAGATTAAGTCTCACGTAATTTTACAAAACGCTGGTGTAAGAGAACACGGTCACTCCAGGTAACTTTTGGCACCGGTTTTTCGTGTTGATACAGCAGCGCGTAGAAGCTCCCGCCAGTTACACGGACACAAGCCGCGCGCTGATCGTTGCCGCGGCAACCATAAGCGCCCCCCCCCCCCCTCTTATGAATACGCTCACGAGATAATCACGCGCGCAGATGACCGCGGCTGGAAAGGCGATTTTCGCTCCGCAGAAAGAGGAGGCTAGCGCATCCCTCCCCGTATATATGTACATACATATGCATATGGTACGTGAATGACCGTGGCTACGGCAGTGGCGGCGACGACGACGTCAAAAACAAGCCGATACTATCGATATAATTGCTATCGCAATAAAATTTGTAAACATGGGACACGGTGCAACGAGTGATACACACTCACTCGAGGTCATCTTCATTCGCTTTCTAGAAATTCCAACGCCCTGATCTTTGCCGACGGAACACAACACCCATGACGCTATAGCTGCCTTTCACACGTCACGTTTGCACATCAGTCATTCGCGAGCCCCCAGTTGGTCACCTGGGCCCGATTCCGTCAATTCCAAAGGTGAGCCTTGTAAACAGGTCTCTTCGCTTGTTGTCTATTCGTTTTGATGAGTGAACAACGAGCGAACGAAAGCAAGAAGCTCGCGCGAGCAACCAGTGACGAAGCAAGTCTTCAGCTGTCCTCATGGGTGCTTTCTACGTTGACATCAACGCAGTACATGTGCCCTTCTAGTGTTATGTTATTCTCGAAAACGTGTGCGTCTTCAAGCAAGCGCAGCAAGAGCACTATACCACACGGTCAAAGTACGCATTCTGCTTGAAGCCCTGCATTCCTTCCTGCCACAGCGCATGGCTCTCTTATATTGTGAACAGGTGTACTTTCAGATGCGAAGAAGCTCTCTGACTAGCGTGTGTAATGCTGTCCCTCCGTTCGCACCAATCCCCCTCCCCGCAGATGTTGGAGCGGTGCCAAACAGCTCACGCTCTTCTAGCAGTGCGCGGTGACATCTCTCTCCCTGAACTATGGCCTCCGAGATGCCGGGCGCGCGGCGGGTTTCTTTCCGGCCGTCCCAATCGCAGGGAGAGCTTGTGTTTCTAGAGGTGGGCATGGCCCGCTCTTTTCTACCGCGGCGCTCTTTCTTTCGGTGGAAAATGCTACCGCGCTGTTGGCAAAGCTTCTATGTGATGAGAAAGAATGGTTTTTCGCTTTTATATACCTTTTTGTTCGTTTAGAAATATCGGGTCAAAGAGTACGTATATCGGATCAAAGAGTAAGTCAACGCTGGGGCGTTTTTATTTTGCTGTAGGTTGGCGACGCCCAGTTAAAATTGCGATGCTTTTGCAAGAAATCCGCATGTGCTCGAAACTATACTCCGATGTTCGCGGGCTGGGGGCACTGGCGAAAATGGAAGAAAAATGGCAGCCCGATCCGCAAGCCAGGTCAGAAAATTGCCGCGTTCTACGTCTATGGATTACTTTTTACATTCGACTGGATGGATTTTTTTTGCTATCATTGAATTAGCTCTCATTTTCATTGTAATGCTGCTTCGAGAATTCTTGCATACGCTTATGTAATCACAGCTGCGCCTCGACGTGGTTTTATTGCTTCTTGGAAGCGTTCTTCTCTTCTTCGGCTGGCGCGCCTGCTGTCCAGCCGTGCTCGCCACAACTGGTCTCCGCTATAGATAAGGCCCGTTCAGTGGGACTTCTCAACGAGGAGCAAAACGCTGTTGGGCGCGCGATGTATAAATAAACAAGATCACGGCATATATGCACGGAGTGAATGATTAGTGGGGCGAAGCGTTCGTCCGTGCATCCGTTCGTCCATGCGTCCGTCGACTCCTATCGCATTACAGCACGCATCAGACAGACGGACGCTTCACCCTACTCACGTCTTTCACTCCGCGGATATGCTGACCACGCTGGATAGAAGGACAACCGACCAAGTGATGCTATAAATAGTTTCGTACCTAAAAGCAATAAAACCCCGTCGCGCTACGCGCCGCAGTCATGATTACGTCAGCGCGCTTGTAATAATTCTCTAAACAGCGTTACAATCTAAATCAAGGGTAGTTCCATGAAAGGAACAAGAAAGTGACTCATTTATTTGCGTGTAACGCGTGAGCGCAACATGCGGCATTTTGATGTAGCTTGTGGATAGGGCTGTCAGTTTTTATTAAACGTGGAGAATTTCATAGTCGCACCTACACGCGAACTCGGCGTCGGCGGTGCCGTTGACACCACCACTGCGCATGCTGGGGTCTCGTGCCCAAGTTTTTTTTTTTTTAAAGACGAGATAGTTTTTCTTGGGGACCTCCGACGGAAAATTTGGGTCTGTCTGCGTGTCTGTCTGTGTGTACATTCGTCTGTTTGTCCGCCCTAAAGGTACCTCAAACGGCACCAAACGGTCAACCCCATCCGCAGCGCCCACCAATATTGCTCAAGGTTTAGCGTTCATAGTTGTGCGATTGTCAATTAAAAAGCAAATATTGCGCATATCTGAGGCACCATAAAAACACGTCTATGTTTTGTATGTCTGCCCTGATACTAGAAGATGCACACACGTACAAGTAACTCTAAAGACTAGCGTTTATCGCGCTGCGCTGACAGTGCAACGCGATGAACCAGAAGGTGTTTCCAACGCTTTGCTACGACGACACGGTGGTGGCACCTGCCCGTCGCTTTGCATTCTACACCTTATCACCTCCGAGACTGGCGCGCATCTTTCTCCCGCGGTCGCGCACGCCTTCGTTTTCGAAGATAACTGCCAGATGGCGCTCGTGTCTAGCGTGCCTACATGAGCTTGTTCGCCTCCGTTACACACTCGAGGCACTCTAACGCAGCGCCTTAAGCATACCATTCACCGATTTTCTCGCGCAGGACATCAAATAAACGTTTTGTTCACTCTCTCCAGACGCAAGACTATCGTCTTTCGACGACATTTACAGTGTAACGTGTAGATTCGGGCGAACTCGGCGTGGGAGGTGCCGTTGACACAACCACTGCGCATGCTGGCGACTCGTGCACAAGTTTTTGTTTTTCCTATTTGACGTGCAGAAAGGCACGCAGCAGTATGACATATTCCTTAAATTAAACGGAAGAAACAAGACCTGACGTCACTTCCTATAACAGGAAAAAACTACAGCATTGATACGGGATTAATTGTATAAACCATAACCAGTCGGACACTTCATTAGTAAATCGCTACTACTGAATCAAACATTCGTTTCCCACTTCCAAATTATCTCTCTTATATGCAGAATGCCAGCGAAGCATGCACGCAAGGTAACCACGCGAACACCGCAGCATGAGTGCGTTACAAAGAAATGACACTCACTGGAGATGAACGGAGCTGACCACACTCGCCGCTCAGCATCGGCAACTGCGTATCAGCCAAGAGGGGGGGGGGGGGGAGAAAGGGCGGCGCGAGCCTTTCCCACTGAGAAAAGTTAGGAAAGGGTGGGAGCTAAGAGAAAGAGGGGGAGGCTGAGCCCCCTCCCCCCTTCTGACATTGGCCCCTGTCGGCTGCACGCTGGGGAAACCAACTAAGGCGAAGTTTTCCTTCGTCACAGTAATCTCTCAAATGTATTGTTATGAGGAAATAAAAATGTTACCAGGGAATGTTTTATATAGTGGAAAAATTCCAGCATTTCTGCTGTGATGATTTTTCGAAGGCTCTTTGCGGCGCGGGCCGCCTATGCGACGCTTTCGCGCTATTTACTGTAGCATTGCAAAGCAGGCTACAGTAGAAGGCGCGAAATTTAAGCGTCGTGTCTGTAGCCTGCTTTGTTATGGATCGGAACGAGCAATCGCTTTATCGACCAGTCAGAGTATTTGAGCTGCTTCTGTAAAATCATTTTCTTTCAACGGTTGATGATTGTGACAAATCTTTCTAAATGTTTTAAATTTGCCATACTCGAAGCGTAAAAAAAGTTTCCGCTTTAGTTTCTGATCATTCTTATCAGCCCTGCTTATGGTACTAGGAGCGATGACAGCAGTATGCAAAGTGGTGACGAATAAAGCAGTGAACTCGAGTACAATGGGAAGCTCAGCTTTCAAGCTTGCCCGGGATATTATATATATATATATATATATATATATATATATATATATATATATATATATATATATATATATATATATATATATATATATATATATATATATATATATATACATATACCAGCTGACGAGTGAAGTAGGATTGCCCCTCACTCGCGAAAAAGTTGGTACGCCACTGCACTTGTTCATGTTTTTCTTCTGCTGCGACTGGCCGATGCAGTTATAGATGGGAACAAACTTTTTATCAACCAGTCAAAACAATTGCTGCTTCAGGAAAATCATTTTATTCATTAAAAAGATTACCATCACCGCTGCTCTGTCGAAGCTGCTGTGAGCACAAGTTTGTGACTAATTTTTCTAAATATTTTTGTGTTGCCGTACTGGAAGCGTGAAGAAAGTTCCCGCTTTAATACTTTAATATCCGATAAATCTGATCGGCCTTGCTTATGAGAAATCGGAACAAGGGAGGCAGCTTGCAAAGCGGCGATGAATAAAGCAGTAGACTAGAGCTCAGTTGGAAGCTAAAATAAGTTGATATAAGTGCTCAAAATACCTTTGGTTCCTCAAAGAGTGCTAGACATTTAAAAAAATAATTCTTTCTGAGCTGCTTTTACTCTTTAAAAATTCCATACATTGATAAAATATTTACTGTTGAGGAGGCCGCCATCAACATAGTTGTATTCATGCAGAAAGTTGTGAGGTAGTGCATACAAAGCGGCGCGTGTAATATTATTCTTCAGTAGTCTACCTCGACGAATACTTGTGTTTCTGAAAGACGCCGTTCGGCCGCATGTGCGAACTTTTGATTTGGATGCAGTCGAGATTATTGTAAATGAACGGGATACTGATATTGCCATTGTGCTACCAAAACATAATCGAAATACAGATGACGAAAAAAAGAGACCACAATAACTCAAGCCATTTCACTGTGAAGAACGTAGGTAGTAAATGCAGGTCGGCTAATCGTAGCCTTTTAAAATATTCAGGCAAAATTATTGATATTAATAGGTGGCACGATCAGCGCACTTAATTATCTAGAGCGTAAGTGGCATTAGGTTGACCACCAGATAAATATCGGTACGCGATAAAATAGTAAAACGATCTCTAACGATAGGAGAGCAATGCGATTAACGATAATAACTAGCCCAGTTTTCACCCACGTACGCGTCTCCAGAAATGGGGAATGCTAGAATGCTTCTGTCACAGACGAAATAACACCTCATTGAAATCATCTATATAAGAAAAATTCAGCAGTTGACATGCTTTCATTCCCCAACTGGACCAAAATAAAAGCATTAACGGAAAAAAATACTTGCCTTCAGGGCAGCGAGAACACTTGTCGGTGATATTTGCTCACACGCGAGAAAAAAAAAAAAAACATGCGCACGCTGAAATTCCGCGCTCTCTGTTTTCTGCCGTGGTCTCCGCAGCTCTAGGAATCCACATTAAACAACCCCCTCGCGGTAGTCGGTGGCGTGAGGCGATACTCGCCGGTTTTGCTGGGGAGCGCGGTGAGTGGGACGGCCGCAGAGATCCACGCCACGCGCCAGCAATCTCGGAGGTGGTGGTGGTAGTGGTTAGAAGAGCAGGACGGCACCTTATTATTTCTACAGCCCGGTCGGAAGCACGGCGCAGTGCCTTCAATCTCGGAGGCCATGCCTGGACTGCCACGTGCTCGCCGCGTGTCAGCTCTCTCTCGCTTCACCCTCTCCACCACTCGCAACGCTCGAGCCAACTCCTCACGTGGGAATCATCTCACCCGCCTCCCTCTCTCCATCTGTCGGCAAGAAGCAGCCGCGAGCCGGCGGGTGTGCGCGCGTCGCGTGCCTCGAGAACTTCGCGGCGCGCCGACGGGCGAAACGCCGTCGCGGTATGCTTCGCGCTAGTGTGCGCGTACCTTTGCCGTCTGTAGTCGGCGTTGCGAGGGTTAGCGAAGCCAATCGCGTTCGCGAATGGCGACGTCAACACCGACGAGGCGCGAGCCAGGGAAGCCGAACGCAAGCGCCGGCAGTGCAAAACCTTCGACACCGACTAGGTGCGAGTCAAGAACATTGATCGCGTTCGAGAATACAGACGGCGCGCGGGTAACACGGACGAGACGCGAGCCAAGGAAGCCGAGCGCAAGCGTCTTCAACGCGTCCCGCCTCCGTGTCTGAGCGTTTCAAACAAACGTTTACTTCAGTAAAGGCTACACCGAGTTTCGCTTCAAACCGTTCTTCCAGCACCCGCGTCGACGCCCATTTCAACCGGGCCAACGCCGTGCGCACCGCTGCTTCTTCGCATCCCATAAGGGTTCATTTCGGGGAGATGGTCCATAGTTTTTCCTTCTCCTGCCATTTGCTGTTTATCTTTACAAATACCGTCCCGCGGCACTGATTATGACACTGGCAGAATCCCATAGACATCATGTTGGAGAAACAGTAAGCTACGATGCTCTCTGTGTTACGTCATGTGGATGTCATCATTATACGGTCCAACATGCACCACCTACGGGGCCCGCTTGTCATTAACACCATAATTCAACACGCAGCCATCCTGGCCATGCAATCTGTCTTCACATGAATCTACCCACAGAGCTATAGCACAACCACTTGCTAATAAAATTCACGTTTACTACTATTCAAGTAGACTCTAAAGCCTTATACATCGTATAACATTGCAATTTGTCGCTATCGCATTCACTACTTCGCCCTTGCGGCGGAACTCGCTTCCCTCATATATCCTACATAAGCGCATGACGAAGGCCAAACTTTACGATATATACTGCAGCAAAAGAGATAGGTGGGCTGTTCGTTTGCAGCTCATTTAAAAACACCGCAAATACGAAAACAAGCAGAAGAAGAATTTACGATATATTTTTAGTATTCCGTAAGCGCACAACTAGAGATATACACGAGCCTAAAATAAAAAAGTAACATCTGAAAAGAGGTTATTTTTTTATTTGCAACATTTTAGCGAAAATGTCTCATGAGCGGTGTTTGTGCGTATACGAATGTAACAGGTGGTGCTGCACATTGCATTTATAGCGCCATTGCAAGTAAGTAACCGGCGGCGAGGAAGGCGATTTATTTCATTTATGCAACACGCAAGAGCATGCAGACTGAGACGCGCGCAAAATTTGAACGAACGCCGGTTTTTAGAGTGGCAGGCGAAACGGCCCCGCCCTGTGCTTCTCCTTCGCTCCCAGGCCGAATGGAAATCGTCCACACACAGGGGTCCAATTCACGCGGTAGTTGAAATTGGATAGCGACATTTTAGAATCTATGACATCTGCACTTCAATGATTACAAGCAATTGTGTAGCATACGGTTTTGTCAAGAACCGGGCTTTGTGGATTGTTTCCTACGGTCGTCGCTAAGAAATAGAAGCAGCCCTAAGAAATATAAGCACTTCTGCCACGTTTTTCGTAAACACGGATATATTTTATGCCGAACAGTAACACTAAAATGTGACCATATTTACGCTGTCCTGGAGCTCAATTAAGCAAAAACATTAACGGAAACAAACACAAGCACTCCTGTTCCGACTCCTGTTGACAGACAATAGGCTTGCATGAAGATCGTTTCTTAATCCACTTGCTCTTAGAGGGCCAGGAATATTGATGGTGTGCAATCGAGTGTTCCCTTTAACAGTGTACCACACTGTACACGCAAACTTCGCTGAAGTATATCCGGAAACGAAACAAGCAAGCGGTGCGTGTGCGTTTATTTCCACACGAGACACGCCTGTACTCCAAATTATCTTTTTTTTTTCATTATTTCAGAAGAAGCGGAAGCGAGAGTTGCATTCGAGCATCAGCGCGATCACATCCCTTTCGGCTGCCAAAGAAACGCTTAGCTCAGAGCTTTCTGTACTTCTTGCTGTGCAGGCCGATTCATCCGACCGACCGAAATAAGCCGCTTCGAAATGGCGTCACAGCGGTGCGATCCTGACTACTATAGCTGAGCTAAATAATGCAGCAACCGTACGCCCATGTAATCACGTTTGGTAAATGGTCGTCGTGCACGCCACACGGCTGGTAGTGGTGGATAAGAGCGGCATATAATTGTCTTGCCCCAGAGGAACCACACTACATCCTCTCAAGCATCTGGTTTGTTTGTTTGTTTGTTTGTTTGTTTATAGCGTTATATATTATGATGTCCCCCAGTTAAGTTTAGCGTACACATGTTATTGCGCTTCTCGTTTCCTGAGGCAAAACTGACCTGAGCGCTCGCGACTAAAGGGCCCGTATTCTGAATACCTGGCCAGCATATGCACATAGTTGCGTCCGCAAAAGAACGAGCATCGTCCAACAACGAGGGCGATCACATTATTTGCGAAGGCCGTCGACCAACCAGACAAATTTCCTACGAGATGATTTGTGCCCCTCAACTTTAACGACTGTATTGGCCCATTCTTGCGAAAGCTAAAAAGGAAAAAAAAAATAAACACACGCCGATCACAGCCGACAGCGAACCTGGAAAGGTGGCGGCGGTCGCTTAAGCGAGACTCGAAACCCGATCCCTTGCGTACATACACCGCGATGGTGCACGCAGCTGCGCGATGCCGCTCTTGCACAGCTGCGAGAGGCGGTCGCCCGAGGCGAGGCCAGCAAGGAGGGCGAAAGAAAGACCCCGGCCGCCAGAACAATGCGACGCTGTTGATGACTGCTGGAATACGCATCCCGCCCACGAAGCGGGCCCAGCTAAGAAGTCATTTCCATGCACACATATTATTTCAATTTAGCTTCATTTGCGAGCGCATGCGATGAGGTTCGATGATGGCCCAGCTACGTGCTGTATTGTAAAATCTGCCAGCAAAATTATTTATCGATGGGTTATACCATCAAGGCCGTGTGGACAGTACGGTATGTAAGTTTTATGCCTCCTGTGAGATCTATGAACACCTACTTTAGGGTGGTGCCCCACCTTCGGTATGCACTCGAGACTGTTCATGTAGCTCTATGAACTTAAAGAACTTAAAGGGGCTTTGAAACACATTTACAAGTAATCATCAAACGGCTATCTTAAAAGAGCTCATCGCCCCATGAATCGACCGTTTTTTTTTCGTTTTTTTAGACTCCGTCAAGTACGAGCATAGTTACAGGATCTGTTACACGCATCCGGCGCTTTGTCTCTCTCCTTTCATGCCAATGAGCACGCCGCAGGCTTCGCAGGGAGGTGCATAACAGAAGAACACGAAGATGAGTCCTTTCGGTGCATGACATTGCCCACTTTTCCTTGTTTCTTAGAACACACAGCTGCTTATACCGAGACTATTCGATGTAATTCTATGTGATGTTGTGAATCCCACCGCTGATCACCAGTTGTTGTGATCCCGGGGTGCTGTGGTAGCGTGGTGTAGCTTCGGGTTGAGGAAACGACCGCTTACAAGATGGGGATACGAAAAACAAACAGGTTTATGGCACTATTTACAAGTATTTACAGCATGAGGTTAAGACTTCGCAAACCACGAACGTGGTGGTTGAACCGCTACACAGTTCAGAGCCATCACAAACTACGAACGTGGTGGTTGAACCTTTACTTGGTCCAGAGCGACGTCCTGCACTCTGCGGCGCCGTTATATGCCCGGTCGGGCTCCTCCTTCTTCAGTGGAACACCAATCACACACGCACACAACAGGTGAGGGGTACGAGCATGCACGGCGCACGTGAACATCCAATTTCGAGTCAAGATCACTGCACTTAAAGGTGGCGCCAGAGAGGCTCTTGCTCGTCGTGCATGTCGCTGGTCGAGGGGTCCCAAACTTCGGACAGCAGACATCAAACGGTCCGCCAAACGGTCCGCTCAATTAGCCGGGCACTTTGTGGCGGCGGTCGCCGTTTCTTCAAAGGAATACGCTCTTTGTTGTCCCCTCCGGAACGGCTTACAGCTTCGTGGCGACAGGACGTCTCATCTGCCGGCTAGCAGGGACAATAGCTGGCGAGCATAGACATTCGGCGAGTCGGCTACTTGTTTGAGGATTAAAAGAGCGCCGCTCCCCCGTCATCTCTGGACGCTGGTTCCGAGAAAACTGGAGTTCCAGGCGTGGGAACGCGGCGCGGCTACGCTTCTCAGCGACAGCATGGCGCCTGCTGACGCCGGTCATAACAGCTTCCCCCTCGCCAGATGAGTCACGGAGGGCAGCGGTCAACACTGCTGCTCGCAGGGACGACGAAAGGGTCCGTAGTCGAATCCCAAGAACTCGCCTTCCCTTGTGGCATGGTCTGAGTAAAGGCCGAATCTTCGACACCGTTTCTGAAACTGGACCACATGCACAAGCAAGCACTCGGCCCCCTTCGAACAAACCAAGCCAAAAGAGGGATGACAAACCAATTTTAATTACTAGCTTTAACAAAAGCTCACTCTCAGAACTCTCAGGACTCACTTGAGCTGAAAAACCAGACGTGCTACCTTACAAATTTACATAATAAGATGCACGACAAAAAAAACTAAAATATCATTTTTGATACACCAAGAGCACTCCAGAATGGTTTAGAAAGAGCGACGGAGCACGCCAGCGTTTCCATTCAATTTGCCCTTTTCCTAATGCCAAAATGATATTTTCGAAGAATCAAGCTCCGCCTCACAAGGCGACTGTTCTTCGATGTCATGGTTTGCAGCCAAGGGGACAATGGCCTGTATCTACTTTAAATTTAGCCCTCCCCTGAGATAACACTGCCACTGATGAATGCTCTACACAATGCAGGCGCACTCCTTTCCTGAAGCGCAGTACGTTATCTCACGAGAGCCCACATTCTGGCGCAAGCAACGCGCAGCTTTGCTGGATACCATTGTCGTCCTGATATAAAACGGCTGTCTCCTTCTTTTCGTCGCTGACTGCTTTCATCGGTTCTGTCCCGCTGAGAGCATCGGTTCGGTTCCGGACTCAGCGAGCGCTAAGATTGTCCTAATGTCCGTTTTTGTTTACGTGTACCAATAATTGTCTACTACTGATACAGTAAGCTATCTAGCTTTCCTGAAAGCTTAACCTAAGCCTTGACCTAACGGGCTACCTCAATGGTTAGGGAAAGCTTAAATGATCCGCTCATATGATCAATGATCAATTGTCTTCAAAGAAGACCAACAAAACAGAGACAAACACTTCTTTCTAGAATGTTCGCCCGGTTGAAGCAAACTGCCTTTGCTAATGCCTCTGAGTAAATCTCACTGGGCTCTCCTGAGCCTTCAATTACTCTCATTTCTAAGCCTTGCAAAATACACGGCGCTATCAACCAAACGCTTAATCCTTCGCAGTTTGTCTAACGACTTATTCTTACGTTACGTTGTAACGCACAGTGAACAACACAAAAGTAATCCTAGGTGCGATACTCATCAAATGCACCTCACAATAATGCACAGGGTTTCGCTAAAACTGTGCACTAATGGCTCAACGACAACTGCACTGTGTCGCGCCAAATTCAAGCAATTTACAAATTATTCGGCCTATGGTAACTTCTTCCCCAAATGCTAATTCACGACAAATCCACATGACCGTGAAGGCATACTAAATTACTCTCAGCCTTTGAAAATACTAGAAAAATAACAATTTTCCAGTTTTTACCTTCGGTACATATTAGCCCTAATGATTAAAGCAAATCGATGTTAACTTTCAGCCTTCGGTTCGGCGGTTTTCCTTCTGAAAAATTTACACCGCATTACGTTACTTACAAAATTAAAAGTACTGAAATTACACCTACAAAGTAAAACTAAGTAACCACACGAAATAAGTATGTGTTACTCAGTCTGACCACCCCCTTTTCTTAACTAGATTCGCTTGAATCGCACACGATGGGGTCGTGGTCCCGGCAGTTTTCGAGCACGCCAGAAACTACAAAATGCACAAACTTTAAGCAGTGCACTGCCGTCACACCTCAATTTCAACTTCGGCCTATTCCCCGCAGGAATTTGCAAGTGACGCCAGTAGCTGGTGGGGAGCCTGTGCCATTTCCTCTTTGTGTTCACCCCTACGCGGTATTTAGCCACTCTGCCCTTCCGACTTTGAGCCTTCGGGCAAGGCCGCTTGCCCGAAGTTGTCGAACGCAACCGCGCTTTTCGTTGGGGTAATGCACCTCGTTTCCCCCCTCTGCACCTGGCTCGCCGCTTGTACCTCTCGGAACGCCACCATGGGCGTTTCCTGGAACGGATTAACGGCCTACCCTCTCGTCTTTCTTGTGACTGAGTGGGGCTTGTCCTAGGCTTGCGCAGTGACGAATGCCTCCGCTTCTTCCTTTTTCTGCGATGTTTGCAAACCAGCTCGGTATTATCGCTGCACTGCTGAAGCGTGGCGCTCTTGCTCTCATCAGCCACTGCGCTAACCATGCCTAAATTTGACAATGTCGAAAGGTCCCCCTGAGGCACGAAGAAGGTTTCCAGCCTCTTACTGGGCCCATTAGGGCTGCTGGCACCCTCTTCATCCACGCAAGGAGCGTCTTTCGACATCGTCCCCACCTCCAGACCGGCCACGGCCTCGTTCTCTACATCATTTACACAGACGCATTCGAGAATATGAGGGCCCTTCTCTGGCGCAATCTGTTCCTGTCGCGCTTTATGAGGCGCCTCAACTTCCGGCGCTTTGCGACGCGCCTCCCTTTCAGACTCTGGTCTGATTCTTTCTTTCTTTTTGATAACAGAAGTTCCGAATCTTCTGATTAGCTCTGATTTAACAACTTCGTAGTTGTTCGCGTGCTGCTCACTGAGTCGCGCAACAACGTCCGCTGCCTCGCAGGGCAGAACCGTGCGTAGCTTTTGAGACCAGGTGTCTCGCTCACACTTCAGTTCACTACACTTTCGTTCAAAGAGTCTAAGATACAGGCCCATATCCCATGATACCTCATATGGCTGCATGTACCTAGACATCTCGAACACTGCCTCATTTTCGAGTACTCCTTGCTGGAGTCCCAGCCTTTTACTCAACTCATAGTCTTGTTTGAAAAACTTTAGCTTGAGGCTTTCTCTTTCGTCTTCACTCTTTCCTTCCATCTGAGCTGCTCTTAGTTTTCGTTCGATGATGAGGTCCCATTCTTCACTTAGTTCCTCATCATCAGCCCCCAAATCATTAATCGCTTGAATGATCATGGGTTTTCGTGCCAAACCCTTTGTATCGATCCCCAATTCCTCACACAACAGCAACAAGTCTGACTTCTGCAGCTCCCGTAAGTCCATGATCGTACTTGAGTGCTCGCTACTTCCAAAATAACTTTCCGAAACGGCGAAACTGAGTCTTTCGGCAAAGTTAACTACCAGTTCTAAAATTTAACCCTCTTTTAGAACCTGGTTCACTCAAAGGAAAAGCCAAGCACTCACCCATACGTGATCCATGTCTCGAGCCAGCTGCTTCTCCTGGGCCGACTGTTGATGTCACTTGTAGCTTCGAATCCGACCGTTGCCAACCAGTTGTTGTGAATCCCACCGCTGATCACCAGTTGTTGTGATCCCGGGGTGCTGTGGTAGCGTGGTGTAGCTTCGGGTTGAGGAAACGACCGCTTACAAGATGGGGATACGAAAAACAAACAGGTTTATGGCACTATTTACAAGTATTTACAGCATGAGGTTAAGAGTTCGCAAACCACGAACGTGGTGGTTGAACCGCTACACAGTTCAGAGCCATCACAAACTACGAACGTGGTGGTTGAACCTTTACTTGGTCCAGAGCGACGTCCTGCACTCTGCGGCGCCGTTATATGCCCGGTCGGGCTCCTCCTTCTTCAGTGGAACACCAATCACACACGCACACAACAGGTGAGGGGTACGAGCATGCACGGCGCACGTGAACATCCAATTTCGAGTCAAGATCACTGCACTTAAAGGTGGCGCCAGAGAGGCTCTTGCTCGTCGTGCATGTCGCTGGTCGAGGGGTCCCAAACTTCGGACAGCAGACATCAAACGGTCCGCCAAACGGTCCGCTCAATTAGCCGGGCACTTTGTGGCGGCGGTCGCCGTTTCTTCAAAGGAATACGCTCTTTGTTGTCCCCTCCGGAACGGCTTACAGCTTCGTGGCGACAGGACGTCTCATCTGCCGGCTAGCAGGGACAATAGCTGGCGAGCATAGACATTCGGCGAGTCGGCTACTTGTTTGAGGATTAAAAGAGCGCCGCTCCCCCGTCATCTCGGGACGCTGGTTCCGAGAAAACTGGAGTTCCAGGCGTGGGAACGCGGCCCGGCTACGCTTCTCAGGGACAGCATGGCGCCTGCTGACGCCGGTCATAACAGTGATCACAAGCGCGCGCGGTGGCCCGCGACGGCATCTTGCAGTCGCCGATGCAGCTTAGCTGGGTTGCTGAAATCAGCCCGTCGCCTTGCACTTTGGATTTATGGCGCGGTCAGTTGGGTTTATGGCATCATTTATAGAAAAGAAATGGAACCACTTCCCGTTCAATTTGATAATTAGTTGTAAATTACAGACCATGTTCCGCACAATAATAATTGCCTCGTATGTTCTCAGGCGCATCGGCTATACCGATCGGCAGCGCTTTCTGACCATGCTGAATAACTGTTGCAGGCTCTCGAAGTGCGCGACTTTTAATGATTGCTCGTTTCCGGGAGGGTGCGCTGCTTTGCTTGATAGGGACCATCCAGCGGTGCTATAACTTTCATGAACATAAACGTTTCACGTTTATAGAGAGTTATTCGTGTTACTGCTATTTGTGTCCCCATTTGTGCTATTTCTTTACTTTTTGCCCCGCCGCGGTGGTCTAGTGGCTAAGGTACTCGGCTGCTGACCCGCAGGTCGCGGGTTCCAATCCCGGCTGCGGCGGCTGCATTTCCGATGGAGGCAGAAATGTTGTAGGCCTGCGTGCTCAGATTTGGGTGCACGTTAAAGAACCCCAGGTGGTCGAAATTTCCGGAGCCCTCCACTACGGCGTCTCTCATAATCATATGGTGGTTTTGGGACGTTAAACCCCACATATCAATCAATCATATTTCTTTACTTTCCTTTTTTTTCTCTTCCTATCCTCTCTATATATGTGCCCCATCGCGGTGGTCTAGTGGTAAGGTATACTGCTCACCCGCAGGTCGCGGGATCAAATCCCGGCTGGGGCGGCTGCATTTTCTATGGAGGCCGAAATACTGTATAACACCCGGGTGCTTAAACTTGGGTGCACGTTAAGAACCCCAGGTGGCCGAAGTTTTCGGAGCCGACCACTACGGCGTGTCTCATATTCATGTGGTGGTTTCGGGAAGTTAAACCCCGCATATAAATCGAATGAATCTCTTTATATATGTACCGCCTCCCCGGGATCATACAGTTGTGAGCCTGCTCCCCATTTTTTCTGAGTATACTTGTTTGTTTATGTATCCAAACCAAATTATAGTAGTATTGATAATAATAAAATGTACTAAATGGTGCGTGTTCTACGCGAGACGCATGTGGGAGCTCGTACTGTGTTTTGCTCGATACGACGGCCAAACACGGAATTCCGGACAAGCCCTTCGCATTCGCCCCGCTCGCCACCATCGTTATCTTGCGTTTTCCCGTCCATCAGTCAATGCAAGCCGGCATTCCGCCCACATGCAGCCATCGACATCGTCCAGGCCAAATTTAATATACGGCCGCAAAGTTCCGCTCGACTGCACGCGTTGCGATCGCGGTGCCTCCCCTCTTATATTCGCAGATCCACAAGTTTGCGTAAGAGCAGATTCCAACCAATCTCTATGCTGATCATATTAGCGATGTTGGTCAGCCAGTAGGGAGTTTTAGAATACCGTTTGCAAGCGCTGCGGGCGTTGCGGGCGCCATATAAGTTTTAGAATAGCGTTTGTCCTGCTGCGATCCGCAACGCATGATCGCAGCGACACCGTAGCCTCTAAAACAGTGCTTGCGGGCCACATGCGGGCCGCCATCACCGCACGCAATTTCGGATTTTTTGCGTGCGCTCCGCGAACGCCAACTGGCGTTGCGACGCATGCGCAGTGGCAGCGACCGCACCGCAAGGGCTCGCGGTGCGCTATTCTAAAACTCCCTAATGGCTAATAGCGTCCGCCGCGGTGGCGTAGTGGCTGCTCCACTGCTCGAGCATTGCGGGTTCAACTCTGGCCGCGGCCGTCCGAGTTCGATGGAGGCGAGATGATCGACAACCGCGTAATGGGCGATGTCGGTGCGCCTTAATAAAACGCTAGATGGTCAACATTTTCATGGCTATCCAACTACGCATTCCCTCGTAACCATATCGTGGTTTCGGGACGTACAACCCCACATACAATATGTGACCGGTAAAATGGGTAATAGCAGTGAACTGTGGGATATGACGGCTTCCGGTTCGGCGCACCACACGGGTCAGCAGCGGCACGCGCGCATTTCTGTACTGCTCCGTTGAAAAAAAAAAAAAAAGCACCTGGCCGTGCAAGGTCAGTGCTTGAGAAGTTTTTTTTTTTTTTTTGCCAACCGTGACTGTGACGATGACAAGCTACGAAAGCCATGAACGGTCCGGAAACTTTTTTGTCGCACAAAAATGATCTGCAATGCTTTTATGCTGCTCGGGGGTGCTGTCAGTTTGGCTAGCAGATCAGTCGATACATAAAATAGTTTTCCCTGTGTGATACGGTACTTCAGATAAAAAGTCACCGTTTTAAAGATCTCAGGCGATGGAAATGACTGTAGCAGAGTCCTAAGAGTTCATTTCATGATCGCTGCTTCGGCCGACATCGTCAATCGAACGACATGAAGCGCAACACTTATTGAGCACGTTGAGATATTTTTTTTCTTCTAGCCTTCAGCGCGCTATAACATGCATTTCTTAGGCGAAGCCAGATGCTTATTCTATTGCGACAACTCAATATTCTATTGCAACAAGAAGAATTAGATACTTGTTGAATGTATGTGTGTTACCAACGCCTCCTAGAAAAAACTATGCCTGGAACGTCGCTCTATTTTCAATTGGGAGCCTCCTGCCAGCACGCAATCTCGGAGGCCATGCCTCCTGCCTTGTGTTGCGACCGGCCACCGCGTGAGACCGCTCGCCTCCGTACCGCTAAGTCACGTGACATAACCGTACCACTCTGTCACGTGACATCACGGCTGCTCGGAGGCAACAGTAAGAGCATTGCTGTGTTCGCAGGGGCGGCCGTCGGCGACACTCGCTTTCGTACCGAAGGAGGAGGATAAAATCAGAGGTTAGGGCAGCGCGTTCGCGGCTCACGTTCCAGGCATGCTTTGTTTAGGATGGTGTTACAGTAACTCATCCCAATAAAGTTGTAATCAAATATATCTTTACCCTTAAGTCATTGATGCTGACTCTTGGCATAAACAGTATAAAATCTCTGGCTAGGAATATAGTGCAAAATCATTTTTGGTCATGTTCATATTGAGCAAAGAAAAATTTAGCTTTTTAACATTGCTAGAAGGAAGCGACACGTCGCACGACTCATCGAACGTGGTAGTGTCTTCAGAAAAATGATTATACGTATCAGTATACTGCAAATTGCTGTTTATTGAAGACAAATTTATTATGCAGGGGGTTCAATTCATCCAAAGTTGATTGATATGTGGGGTTTAACGTCCCAAAACCACTATATGATTATGAGAGACGCCGTAGTGGAGGGCTCCGGAAATTTCGACCACCTGGGGCAATTAATCCAAAGTACGGTACATATATTGCTCTCTCTTTAGTCTCCACTTGATGCAAATAGCGAAAAACGAATGGTGTACAAAATTGTGTACATAGCGTCTAACAGGGCGAAGCTCAAGGTGAAACGTCGGGTGACCGCAAAAACAAAAGAGAAAAAAAAACAATAGGGCCATTGACAAACCCCCCACTTGTTTGTTTATTAGCCACGCCCACCGACGGACGGCGACGATCCGCGCAACCGCCGCGTCGAGCTTGCCGGCCGCGCGATCCGAGCACGAGTGACGAAAGGCACGTGCTTCTACCAGGAGCGACACAGCAGCTTCGCAAGTTAGTGCTGGCGCTGGAATTAGCACTCCCCTGCATGGTATGTGATAGGCTGTCATTCGACTATACCTTGTCTACGACGCCAAGGAAAGGCTACGTTAGCCCCCTAAAGCCCGAAACATGTGCAGCGTTTTCCCGGCACCGCTTCCCTAGACCTCATCGCGTCGACGCCGCCAGAGAGGGTGGCATACCATGTGAGGTGCGACAACGCCAGCGCCAGCTCAACGTCACGGACTGTGTCGTAGTGAATGAACCAGAGACCTCACAAAGCAGTGTGTAGTGTCCGTCAATGCAGCAACAAGAAATATTCCTGAAAACCGGTTTCATGTCTTATATGCAGTTCTGAGGTGAGAAAAACAAATCACAGTAACCCAAAAAGTTTTTTTTTTTCACTTCTAACGCCAGCTGTTGAAGATAGGCAGAACCAGAAACTCGTAATACACGGCCCCTAAGCTTGGCGGTTGTAAATCTTTGAGGCCATGTATTCAGCCGAAACACTCAGGCATGCTAATCCTACCGATGGACTTATGGCGTTCGGAAACGGTTCCGATAAATCCCGAGCGCTTCTTGTCGAAGCTTCTGAGGAAGAATCTAAGTCAAATAGAGGCATCAGTTGAGAATATTCGGCTCACTCAGAGCACGGCGACGACTTAACAGATCCGAGGCGGGCGGCAGCCATTTTGACAGCAGCAACGATGCTGTTACGTAACGAAAGTCGCTGGCAGCCGCGCGCTGATTGGTTCTCCATTCATCGACTAGCTTCCGGCATTGGCGCCGGCGCTCCAGATAACGGAATCGTCCAGAAAGGGACGTTTTGGCCACCGGCAGCGTCGACGCTGAGTGACGCCGGCGTACGAAACGCTGGGAAAACGTTGCAAATGTTTCGGGCTTTAAAAGTCAACCAGCTAGTGTAGGCTTCTCTCCGTCATATCCAGGGTGTCCCAGGTAACTTTAGCCAGAGTTTAAAAATATGCCGGCACACGCAATTACGACGCGACCAAATGCATGTTGCTCACCGTTGCCTGGAGTTGGACTATTTTTTGTGTTTTCAAATATTGTTTATTATATGTGTTTAATAAACAAAGAAACAAAAATAAATAAAAAATTCAGTGAGAAAGTTGTAGATCGGTTTGCAAAACGTCCGATTGCACACTTTTAAACTTTATATCTGTTAGGTATTAGTGTTCTCCTGCTAATTACAAATGCCCGCGAAATACCAGAAAATACCACGTGACAAACCCGCTCATGCGCCAGTGCGCACAATGATTCTAGTGCTCCCTCACGTTCCGCGTATGAACGACCATAGCATTTGCACGGCCGGGATAGACTGCACCTGCGCGCCCTTCTTTCCTTACGGCCTTCTCACCCGTCGCGACTACAACGGGAGAGTTTCTGAGTTTGTTTCGCCACCCGTCGGCGGTAGGGGCGCAGCGACCCTGACTTTGTATCTTCTGCGCCGCGCACACGGCACAAGGGAGTTTGTCGATGTGAAACTGTTGAAAGGGTTCTCGACGAAGAGGGGAGAGAAGGATTACTAAAGAAATCGAGGATAGAGGGAAGATCGTCTACTAAAAAAAACTAAGTTACCAGACGCCTTGCCGTATAATATAGGTATTTACGTGCCCGTGAATAATACAAGCTGAAACTCAGTGGAAATGCGGAAGCATCGGCAAATGAGAGGCCTAAATTAGAAGGCATAAAGCAGTGGCAACGATCAGAGAGATAGAAGAACAATGCTGCACCTGTTCAGCAATCAGAAAGCACTAAACACCTTCGGCCCTTGGTTTCGTCGGACAACGACGTCGCAATTAATAGAGGTCGCTCACGGAATGACGAGCGCGCCTTCCCTTTTCTAGGTATTTTCTCTTTTTTTATTTTTCCGAACACAATTGGAGTGTTTTCAGGGCTAATAGCTGCTTTCTACAGCCTGACAACTTTTTTAAACACGTACGTGTGTTGTATATCTAATGACAAAAAAATGCGTATAAGGAAAAAGAAAGTAAAAAAGGAGAAAGAAGCCTTGCTGCTGAATAACATCTTCGGACAGCACGCACAGAGAAGGGTGGTATTGTCAAGGTGTTAACGCCACCTGGAAATATTGATTCGGGAGACGCCAAGCCTTTTTGCATTCCTTTGCAGTGCAAGCCACGTCCATGAAGAATGCGAACGAAGTACGCAGCTGCTTACGCTCGCAAGCCGCTTGCCCCGGAACTGAAACTGTAGTGAAAATGAGTTCTGCACTATATTTCTAGCTCGTAGAACAACATGTTTAGAAATAGAAATTGACAACATTACAACTTTTCGGAAAGTAAGCAGCTGTTTTTCTGAAAAATCTGCATAAATTTGCGGATTATTGCCACAAGCAGGTTGTTGTGAATTGCCTTTTATCTCTAGTGTGGCATGCTTTATTCCGGTAATTACCCACCGCAGCTGCATTTCATTCGGTGCTGTGTCAGTGTTCAGTCTACAATAATTTTTTTTAGTCGAGAAGTCGAGTTTTTTTTTACTCCAAAAATTTTGACCACCTGAGGTTCTTTAACGTGCACCAAAATCTGAGCACACAGGCCTACAACATTTCCGCCTCCATCGGAAATGCAGCCGCCGCAGCCGGGACTCGATCCTGCGACCTGCGAGTGAGCAGCTGAGTACCTTGGCCACCAGACCCCCACGGCGGGGAATCCCAAGTGTCGCACCATAGTTCAAAATGCGCAGAAATGCAGCGATTGCTGTAAGAAGAAAAAAATGCGTCCCAATATTATCGCGAAAGCAAGCACCACGCATGCGTTAAGAAAATCGCAGCAGATTCACAGAAAGGAGCGAAAAAGACCGCGTTTCTTTTGCATCAAATAGAATCTGACAGAAGAAAGCATTCAGCGCACCCAGACGATTTTGTAAGGGATGGGTCGTATGCCGCTTTCTGTCACAAAGAGGCTACGATCACGCCCGCACTTCGGGGCTTGTGACACTGCCATCAAAGTGCACTCTACAGAGGTGTATAGGTTCAAGCCCAGCATCATCAGGTATCAGCAACGTCATAAACCATTTGTGCGTCTTCAATGATTAAGCAACTTGTATTTCAACGAGCGGTGAGTGGAGAAGCGCGCCCGAACTTATGTGTGCGCGCGCTGTACGGAGCAGCGGAAGATGGTAGGGTCGCAGCGCCCCCCTCAAAGGAGTGGCGAGAGGCATGTACTACACCCGTTGCGAAGGCCGTAAGAAGGGAGCGCGCAGGTGCAGTCTAGCCCGGCCGTGCACAGTGGCAGGCGCCTTGCGTGGGCGGAGGCACTAGCCCGCCACTATGGGAACAAACAAGGCATATTTTACGTGGACGCCTCCGGCCCTCACCATGGGGGGTGGTAAACGGCTGCAGTCGTCCATCAAAACACCGCGCCGAATGGTCTCACTTTCAGAGCACAGGACATACACTCGTGCGGAGGAAGTCGCCATCGCGCTAACTGCCGCAGACTGCAAGACTCGCGCGTCATCATTACGAACTCGAGAGGGGCCTGCATAAATATTCAACATAATTACGTCAGGGCCCGTGCGTCCAGTAGCATCATATGGGCTCCAGCTCACACGGGCCTCGAAGGAAATGAAACGGCAGACGCCACTGCCCGCGCGCTCACTCTCCGGGTAACGCCTTCTGACCTTTCCGCAATGGAACCCGAACCTAATTCTGTCATAACATTTCGAGAAATTTCTGAATTCTATCGATTCAAGCACGCAATTTATCATAAACCCTGAAAGGGCTTTACAAAGGCACAGGAACGCTTACTCCTCCACCTTTACACTAAAACACTGCTGTGCCCACCAGTTTTCAAATATCTCGATCCTGCTTGTACAGGAAGATGCCCGCACTGTGCTAAGACCTCCGACATCTTCCACGTGGTGTGGGCATGCCAGTCAACTCCGCGCCTCACCCCAAAACCAAAACCCACCCGGTAGGACTCGGAGGCAGCCCTGCTCAGCTGTTCCTACCTGGCGAGTCAGAAGGCCCTGGTCAAAAGAGCTCGAGTCGCGTTGGCTATTATGAACACGTTTTGCTATCGGCCACAAAAACGATAACCTCTGGGACTGCTTATCGCTGCCATTAACCGGTGAGAGGGAAGCGTGGACCTCATGCGCGGAACGTTAGGGAGATCACTATATTCATCGTGCGCACTGACGCGTGAGTAGGTTTGTCACGTGGTATTTTTTTTTTTGTATCTTGCGGGCATTTGTAATTCGCAAAAAAAACACTAATACTCAACAGACATCAAGTTCAAAACTATCTATTTGCACATTTTGCAAACCGATGTATAACTCTCTCACAGGAACTTTTTATTCATTTTCGTTCTTTCAAAAGTTTGTTGATTAAACGGATCTAATTAAACAATAATTGATTGATTTGTGTGGTTTAACGTCCCAAAACCACCATTTGATTATGAGAGACGCCGTAGTGGAGGGCTCCGGACATTTTGACCACCTGGGGTTCTTTAACATGCCAATTAAACAATATCTGAGAACACAAAAAAAAAATCTAACTGCAGGCAACGGTGAGCAACATGCATTTGGTCGCGTCGTAATTACGTGTTCCGGCATATGTTTTAAACTCTGGATAAATTTCCGTAGAACACCCTGCATTATATATATATATATATATATATATATATATATATATATATATATATATATATATATATATATATATATATATATATATATTCCACGTGTCCTCACTCTGCTTAGATCATTCTAAAACATCAGGGTATAGCTGTACACTGCGGAGGATTTCTAGCTGTCATATATACGAAATATCTGTGAGCGTTAACTGATTTTCCATTTCTGCACAGTGAAATAAAGAATGCCTTTAATTCATCGACGTATAGCGCGTGCGGCGATAAGAAATTCCGCACGTCAAAAGGATGACATCAGCAGACAGCTCGCGTCCCTCGAGGAGCGCACGGGTCAGAGGCGCGCGCTCTGGAGCGACACATGCGCCTGCCACGCTTGTTCTCTCAATAGACTCGCTGGTAAATTCACAAACACGCGTCTCGGTAGATTCGTCAGAGAAAAATGTTTACATTCAATACAAAGGCGCATGCTCGACGCAGCAGCGGGCCTCCATTGTGCTGGTGACGGGGGTGTATCATCTGTGTCTCCTACCAATCGCCCGACTTGTTTCACAACACACTGTGAGCGTAGCGAGTAGGCAAAAATATGCACGACCTATGCTATATAATTAATGCGTTATCCTTAATCGGATAAGACACCGCATCTAAAGCGGCCTACGAAAGCTCGCAAAGCGTGAGTGCTTATATACTGATATATACTTTTCGTCAACGACCCGTTCTGACATAGCAGCCGTGCCGTGTCTCGCGCGTAGAAGACAGCATGCGCGCCGCGGCATATCCTTGGACACGATTGTATTGTTTCCCCACAATGTCTGCATCTAAATTCTCAACACAATGTGCAATAAACAGCTCGCAGCATTCCTTAGCGTCTCCCGATTCGACAGCGCCGGCTGCGCGCCTGGAGGATAGTGTGTATCACGCGCTGGCGCGCCACACACGTGGTTCGCTGTAATAAACGCCCGGCGCGTGCGTTACGCTGGGTGTGACGTTCGTTTTCACAACGGTCCGCGGCTCTAACAAACCAGATAAGCAAACAGAGAAGGCGAGAGGGGGGCCACGTTTCCTCGCCCGACCGTCACCCAAGCTCGCACGAAGGAGCAGCGGTGGGCACGTAAGAGAGCGAGAAAACAAAAACACGAAGTCAATGCTACCCTCACCCTATCGAAGGCTTCCTTGGCGCCGGTGACGACGGAGGAGGAAGGAAACGGCCTCGGCGATCAGCGCTTATCTCTGCCCCTCCACGGAGTGCGCGCACTCCTTAATCTCTCTTCTCGCGGTCGGATGCAACCCGCCGCGTCAACAGACGGACGACAGTGGGCGCGTTGCCCGCGCACGAGAGGAAAACCAGAAGCGGCTGCATCGGCAAAAACAGTCCCGAAAGAGGAGAGACCGGTTTTGGGAGCCGTTGCGAGCGGACGCGCTGCACATGCGCTCCTGCCTCAACTTTCACCAGAGCCCTATATTTCGACCAGATCCTCTCGATTTCCCCCGCTTTGCATTCGGGATGGTCGGCCGCTCACTTTGATCTCCCCTGACGGTCGCTAGCCCGCCGGGATCGGTGCCACGATCCGTGCTGTTTTCTTGTGTGCCCGTCGGAGCTAGGCCTACGCCAGGCCTCGCCTCCGTGTGGTCACCGCTCGCCAGCCATGGAATACCGCGTAGATGGCACTGATATCGACGCAACCGAACTCGGAAATGGGGAATGGGAGACCGTCCTACGTCTCCGAAACATATACCGCCCTGCGACGGCTGACAACTGTCTCCAACGCCCAGCAAGCTTGATCGGCCAATTGGAAATCAGTGGCAGCGACGGCCGCCGAACCGTTGGAGAATCGCAAGATGGGACGCCGACGCCTTCAAGGCCGTCTCCTCCACCAGCTCCTCCTCGCCATTTACGACGCACGCCTCTCCCGCAACTCCCGAGGGGAGACTTCAAGGTCGTTGTCCGACCCCGCGGCGGTTTGGACATAACCAAGCAGACCCCTCGCACGCTTCTAACAGCGATCTCCTCTACGACAGCAGTTTCCCTGCAGGAAGCCCTCGCCCAAGACCAGTTGCGGCTACATCCGACCAACAATACCTTCACACTCAGCACCCCTGTGGAGGCTCGAGCGCGGGCTTATGCCGAGCTCACTTCCATCTCTCTCGGCGCTAGCCGCACAGATGTCACCGCCTACCTCGCTCCTCCCGACGATGCCGTGCGGTGCATTATTCACATGGCCTACAATGATGAGCCACACAGAGAAATTTTGGAGGGACTTGTCCCCTACAACCCGGACCTCCCAATAATTGATGCTCGACCATTTGGGAAAAAGCGATCCCTCCTCATCACCCTGGCCACCGGCCCTCTGCCCAAAGCTATCCGCTTTTGGGCGGGCATCCACACATGTTTCCTCCATCGACCGAAAGTGGAAGCGTGCTACAACTGCCGCCGCATCGGGCACCGCCAAAACGTTTGTCCGGCCCCAGCAAGCGGAAGATGTCATAATTGCGGCGATCAGCATGTTCCAACAGAGCCTCCAACCTGCCCACCGAAATGCATCGTCTGCGGGGACGGGCACCACACCGGGAACGTTGAATGCAAGTACCGCTACGCCCGTCGGCCGCCACACACGACCCAACTAGCGGCCGGACACCAGTCCAGATCCCAGGAGAAGAAACAACCAGCCCCTCAGAAGCCATCGCGCAATGCATCGCGCTCTGCCTCCCGTGACCGGAGCCTCAAACCCAAGCAGGACCTCACCTGGGCCGATCGAGCACAAAAATCGCCGCCAGCCCCCGTCTAGCAGACTCCGAACCACAACAACGATGGTGAGCTCCGGGCCCTGCGGGAGGAGGTAAGCCGCCTTAAAGCTATAACACAGCGCTCACTAACCCCTCCCACCCCTTCTCTCATACCTTCACCACCCACTACTCAAACGCATGCTAACATCCCTCCCCATCCTCCACCCTCCAAAAAACAACGCACTGATCCCCCAACCCCCACCTCCGGATCGATCGATATCAACGCGAAGCTGAAAAATCTGTCCGACCAATTCGACATGAAGCTCCAGGAACTTGAAAGTCGCATCGAAAGTAAATTCAACGCCCTTATCAGTGACATAACTACAAAATTAGAGGCACGGATAGAACAATGCATGGAAACTATTCTCCAGAGGATGGTTTGCCTTCTAGAGACACGCCTCACACAGCTCCCTCCGCTTGCCACCCCCTTTCCCCTCACAAAACAACGTGCCGCCACGGATCCCCACACCTCTATTAACGAGAGTCTAACACCTCTCATACATCCCCCTACGCTCCATTATGGCAGTGCGGGCCAATAATAATTCCATTCATATCATAACATGGAACTGCCGTGGCTTTCGGGGCAAGCGCGCGCCCCTGCAGCTTCTACTTCCTACTCTCTCCCCAACGCCCCAAGTCCTTCTTCTCCAAGATACTGCCACACAGGCCACACTTCCTAGTTACAGCTCCACACACACTGACACCACAAACGCACCCAGAGCGTCTACCCTTGTGCACCGAGCTCTCACATACAAGACACATTACATCACATCAGACACACCCTGTGTAATAACAGAAATTATCCACCACACACATACCATCCCCTCCATATTTATTGCCAACATTTACCACCCCCCATCCCAACCGATGGCCTCGCTGGATTCCCTCTTCCGGGAGCTGCATCGACTGGCGGGGAAACATCCCTTGCTAATCGGCGGCGATCTCAACAGTCAACATACTGACTGGGGATACAAAACAACTACACATAGAGGTCGCAGGCTTTGGCTGCTCAAGCAGAACCTCCAACTCTCCGTCCACAACAACTTTCAGACACCTACACGCATAGGCAACAGTGTCAGTATGGACACTAGTCCGGATCTGGTGCTTAGTCGCTCCCTCCGTACTGTCACATGGACGAGAACACAGCACACACTGGGCAGTGATCACTACATTATACAAGTCACTGTCCCGTTCAAACCACCCCGGCACACATACATGACACACAAACTCATTAAGTGGGACGCTCTTCGTGCTGCGCGTACCACCCGCGCAGACAATCTTATAACCGACATCAACGACTGGGTGGAATCTCTTCAGACTGACATTCAACATCACACGCAACTAATTGAAACCACCACAGACACTCCAACACTAGACAACCGACTCGCTCACCTATGGGATGCCTACCACAGCCTTCTAGAGCGGTGGAAACGGGGTAAACATAACAGGACGCTAAAGAAATGCTTAGCCACTCTACAATCCCAAATCCAAATACATTCGGAGGAGCTGTGCCGCTCCAATTGGGGGCAGGTATGCGACGACATTGCTGGCAGACTGACCACCAAAAGGGCGTGGCATCTCCTCCGACACCTCCTCGACCCATCGCACACGAAAACCACTACCCAGAACCACGTCACCCGGCTTATACACGCACACATGGACAACCCCAATGATCTTTTGGATACACTCCGCGACACCTACACATCGCCCGGCATACCAACTTCTCTTCCCTCATACACAGGACAACTGAATGCCGAACTTGACACAGATATAACCGAGGCGGAGGTCAGAGCCGCGCTGTTGACTCTCCGCACTAAATCCGCGCCCGGAGCCGACTTGATTACCAACACAACACTGCGCAACCTGGATGACAAATCGATAACTCGCATCACGGAGTACTTCAACCAGTGTTGGAAGGAAGGAACGCTTCCCGAGTCCTGGCGTCACGCGAAAGTAATGTTCATACCGAAGCCCAACAAACCACTTACACTCCAAAACCTTCGCCCAATCTCATTAACTTCGTGTTTGGGCAAGCTTTTCGAACATGTTGTACTGGCGAGGCTTTCACAGCATATGACAGACCGTGACTTATACCCTCACAGCATGGTTGGCTTTCGCCCCCATTTGTCCACTCAAGATGCCATGCTACAAATCACTCACGACATCTTCGACCCGCTCATTCCGGGCCACACAAAGGCAGTGCTGGCTCTGGACTTATCCAAAGCCTTTGATCGCGTTGAGCATCATGCGATCCTGACAGCACTTTCTCCACTGAACGTGGGTACACGTACACTTACATTCAGGCCTTTCTCACAGCACACACGGCCGAACTTCAGTTCGGCCCGCTCACCCACCCAACATACACACTAAAGAGTGTCGGCACCCCTCAAGGGTCCGTCCTCTCACCTTTCTTGTTTAATATCACCCTCATCCCCCTAGCTCGACAATTGGCAACTGTTCCTCATCTGAAACATACCCTATACGCAGACGACATCACGCTCTGGTCTACCCATGGCAGTGACGGTGACATACAGGACACCATCCAAACAGCCGCCAACCTAACGCAAAATTATGCAGTTAGCGTAGGACTAACCTGTTCTCCAGAGAAGTCCGGACTGCTCTGCATCCGCCCCAAAAGCCGCAACTCCCCCTCCCCACCCATCGTCATCGAACTGGATGGCAGATCGGTACCAGAGGTCGACACCCTCCGGATACTGGGCATGCATATCCAGAGTGATGGGAAGAACACAAACACAATCCGGAGACTCAAGCAGGTTGCAGGGGCGATCTCGCACCTCATCCGCCGGGTCTCAGGCCGTTACCGAGGCATGAAGGAGGGCGACCTATGTCACCTTATTCATGCCTTTGTACTCAGCCGTGTGCTCTACTGCACCCCCTACCTCCAACTCTCTCGCCGCGACACTGAAACATTGGACGCCCTCATCCGTCGGGCATACAAAGTAGCCCTCCACCTTCCCATAAGTACACCTACCGATCGACTTCTCAAGTTAGGCCTTCACAACACTATCGGGGAACTTATAGACGCGCACCGCCAAGCACAATACCTTCGTCTCACACAAACCGACACTGGTCGGCATATTCTACATTCTCTTGGAATCCAGATACCCGCCAATGATCCCACATTACTCCCCATACCAAGACCCCTGCACCGCGAACTCCTCATTACACCACTTCCCCGTAACATGCACCCCGACCACCATGATAAACGTCGCAGAGCTCGCGCTAAAACTCTACACCTATGTTACGGCGCCGAACCAGACGCCGTATGGGTAGACGCAGCCTGCGTGGGTGATGAAGCGGTCGCTGCCGTGGTGGATCACAATCTCTCTCCCATAGGTACACACACACTCCCTCCAGACACGTCCCCCGAAGCTGCAGAGGAAGCTGCCATTGCCTTAGCAATCGTAAACACAGAAGCACGGTACGTCTTATCAGATTCCAAAACCGCAATCTTAAATTTTGCACGAGGCCGAGTTCACGTCCCTGCTTTTTGCATACTGGATTCGCCCGCTGCAACCCCGCCCCGTCAAGTGGAGTTGATTTGGGTGCCCGCGCACTGCGGGAATCCTGGAAACGAGGCCGCCAACCTCTTAGCCCGAGGTTCTTTAAACCGGGCTCCCGCGGCCTCCGATCTGGGATTCACGAAGGACCGCGCGCACACTTTCAACGAGCTGACTCAGGCCTATAGGGCAGCACGTCAGCTATATCCCCCACCGCGCAAGTCCCTGAGCAACCGACAGGCAACCCTCTGGCGCCAGCTACAAACTCACACTCTTCCCTCTCCTCTCATTCTATCGCACTATCACTCCCTTTTCCTCACCTCAGCCTGTACCCTTTGCCCTGAACCTCATGCTTCTGCTATACACATCCTTTCTCACTGCCCGGCGGATCCTTCCCCGCGGGCCCTAGAGCACCTAAAGACTTGGGAGGATTGGGAGACCCTACTGCGCTCAGAGGACCCGGTTGAGCAGACCATGGCGGCCGACCGGGCTGCCAGCGTCATGGACCACCACCAAATGAACGCTTGAGCGCAAAGGGGTCGTGCGGGGGCCCGGGAGCCTGCGTGCTCCAAACTCCTCTGCTGAATAAAGTTTTTCTCCTCCTCCTCCCGAAAGAGTTGCCTAAATACACTTCGGGAGCCGCCGCGCCACGCAAGGTGGCGCCACGAGCAGCACGCCATCGGCGCGCATGAACCGCAGCTGCAACGACACCCCGACCTCAAGGTCATGCGCGCTTCCTTGTTAACCTAGGAACGCTTCCGCGACGAACGAGTCAGGGTTGGGAATCTAAGGTTCCTTGCACAAAATACCCCAATCTAGTTCGTTTCGAAACACTGAAATGCCACAGTTTTGGTAGCACGGACATGCGCATGTCATGGGTGATCCAAACTGGTATCTCAATCGTTTCACGAGAAGGTCACTCCATTGCGTCTATAAGCTCGTTTGTACTACAGCTACTGCAGCAGTCCTCACGTATATCTTACCATTGAAAAAAAAAGGCAGATCCCACGTCCAGTGGAAATCGATGATATGCGAAGCACGAATGAGGAAGGTCGATATGTCACTATAAAATAACATTACGAGGCGGACGTCAATTATGCTGTACATGACTTCCATGTCATTATTATCATGTTTTGACGTGTCATTTACCTTCGCCGTCTATTCACGTCACGCGATGTCAAATGGTATTTCTGGAGCTAGCGAAACGGCCGCGAGCGCACTGTAGTCACGTTTTACATGATACGCATATCAGAATTATCATGTTTGGACGCCACGTAAAACAAAATTTGGTATATGTGGAACAAGCGAAACGGCTGCGAGCACGCTATCAGCATATCATGTATATATAGTCATATTTTACATGATACACATACCATGATTATCATGTTTGGACCTGTCATTTACATTTGTCGTCTATTCACTTCACGTGATACCAAACTTGGTACATGTGGCGCTAGCGAAACGGCCGCGAGCGCATCACGAGAGTGTGACATGTAGACATGTTCTTACATGACATGAATGTCATGAATGATTTCCGCGTCAGGGTTTGTCACTAGTGTTCGCCATGTAGTCATGTCATACCGTACCAGTTTTGCAGCATGTCATGTGAACGAGACCACCACAAGAGCAGCAAGACCATGAAATTTAAATCATGACATTCATGACATACATATCATGATTTCATGTTTTATGACTAGTCACTTATGCTCGTCATGCAGTCATGTAATACCGCCCCGCCGCGGTGGTCTAGTGACTAAGGTACTCGGCTGCTGACCCGCAGGTCGCGGGTTCGAATGCCGGCTGCGGCGGCTGCATTTCCGATGAAGGCGAAAATGTTGTAGGCCCGTGTGCTCATATTTGGGTGCACGTTAAAGAACCCCAGGTGGTCTAAATTTCCGGAGTCCTCCACTACGGCGTCTCTCATAATCATATGGTGGTTTTGGGACGTTAAATCCCACATATCAATCAATTCTCTGAAACCGATTGGGCACGTTCGTCAGGAAATAAAACACTTTTTAGTTAGTCAGAGCTGCGATTTCCCTCTGGCCCCCACCCTCTCTCTCTCTGATCTTGTCCTGTAATTCGCGTTGTTTCTAAGGATACGTGAAAAGTGAATTTTAGAACCGAATCGAATCACAGTCATGATAACAGCGAATCGAATACGAAACACCAATTTGAACACCAAAAATTACAGAGTTGAGCTATAGTTGGCATGTAATGATTTTAAAAGAGAGAGGGCGCGCAAATAGAGAGACAAAAAGAGTAAGTCAAGACACCATAAACGCCTGAAAAGACACCATAAACAACTGAAAATGCGCCCAACAGCGGAAAAGAAAGGAGACACTAAAACTAATCTGCGCATGCCCATGCACTGCGCGAACCTATATATCAATTCGGCACGCGTGGTGGTCCACGTGAAAGATAACCGTTAAGGCATTTCATTTCATCTTTACACGAGTGCTATACCACTATTATCGATATGCCTCGCCTCGATCACCAGACGCGTTCCTTCATGCGGTAAAAAGGTGCACATTCATAGAATTTCGGCGTGTATACTTACATTCTCGACGATGTAAATAAAGATGAGGTGTAGCTCAGCTCTCGGTAATTCTAGGCTTTGTTTCTAGTACTCTGAAATTATTTTCCATGTTCTACTTATCTGAACAATCCTGCTTGCTTCTTTAACCGCAATTCGTTTGTTCCGTGCTAGGGCTTTCTGTGGTTTTTTTTATTTTTAAGAATAAAGTTTTCCCAGCCGAAGTTCAACTTGTATGCGGCTCTCTGACACCCACGACAGAACATACCGGAAGAATTCGTGCCATATACTGTCTGCGGAATCTTGTCGTCAAGACAGATTTTACCAGGAATGCCTCAAGGTCCGTTGCTTTACTGCACGTGACGATCACCGCCAGAAGCAGTTGTAGTGTGCCGACTAGATGAGGGTAGCGAACCAGCATGCGGAATTCCTATGGAGGGTGTAACTGCGAGAACTTCAACTGTGTAAGCGGGAGATTTTTTTTTTCTGATGTTTCACCGCAAAATAGCCTGCTAGCTCTCGGAGTATCTGTCTTCAATGATAGTCGCTGCAAAACGATAGCCTTATGCCTAAAATACTGTTTTAAGCCGAAACTCAAACAAAAACAGCCAAAGTTAAGCAAGTATCTTGCGCTTTTGTTGTGACGGTATTGCCAACTATAAGAAGCGGATTTTATTTTCAATAAACTTGAGTTCTTAGCCAGCGTATGTCCCATGCCTTATGCTCGGTGTCCTGTTTTGCGCGCACTAATTAGCCTCGCCATGAATAGTGAGAGAACGATTTTCAAAGCAGTTTTAAGGTAACAATTTTTTAAACAGCCTTAGAATTCCCCAACATTTCATTTCAAAGAACTGTTAACAAGCTTTGACCAAGGAACACTACCATTACATTTGACGATAAAAAAATATCCCAATTACCTAAACAGAGGTCAGCTCTTACACAGCAGAAACTATAGTCTTCGAAATATTTTGTTCTCAGCCAGCGAGCTTGGACCTCAAATAGCAAGATAACTGAATATAGACCTTCTTTTTAAAGCGAAAGCTGCACATGGCTAGGAGAAACGAAAATCCGTCCGGCAGCGGTGTCACGAGCGCGGTCTACATCGGCTGCATTATCAGTTACATCGTTCGCAGCGGTGCACCCAAGCACGCACGCCATGTTGCGTAGCGAATAAATAACGTCGCCCATGCCATCGCAGCCGTGGCGACCAGCGCGCGCCGCATCAGTTTCTCCTGAAACTTTCCACATGGGTATGATACGGACAACTCTAGATGAGCGCCGAAAGTGGAAACGAGAGAGAACTCGCATTCGCCGGGACGAAATCTGGCCCGGGAGGCCGAGTGGCAGCAGCAACTGTGTGTTCCGGCTGCCTTCCAAGCCGCGCCAAAGCGCGAACGCATGCAAGTACCGGTGGCAGGCAGATCCCGTCAACCGCGCCGCCGAGTTAGCTATAGCGATGTCAAACGCTCGCAACAACGCGGCCTGATGATGGCGGGAGCGCATTGGCCGGTACGAACGCCCGCTGCGGGAGTTTCTCCAGCGGCACTTTGGCTTCGGCTGCGACGTCTGTGAACGCCTGTGGTTTGAGGAGAACCCCTGCGATTAACGCATGGCGAAGCCCATTTAACCGCTCAGTACACTATACTCCTTGACCGTGATCGTGCGAGGCAAAATGTGCGGTATGTGAAATAAACACTGCAGTGGTATAAGCCAAAGCCAAACGTGTGTATAATTTATCTCTTTAAGATGTACGAAAGTGGAGCCAATAATTGTAAAAGGCTTCAGTGCCATGTCGGGTTAAACGAACGGAAAAACAACGGGGCCACACTCTTCAGCTTTCGCTGGTTAACCAATTTTTACGGAGTGTTTGGGCGGCGATTCTTTAACATACTTCCTTTTTTTTTATTTGAGGGGTTTAACGTCCCAAAACCACCATATGATTATGAGAGACGCCGTAGTGGAGGGCTCCGGAAATTTCGACCACCTGGGGTTCTTTAACGTGCGCCCAAATCTGAGTACACGGGCCTACAACATTTCCGCCTCCATCGGAAATGCAGCCGCCGCAGCCGGGATTTTCAACCCGCGACCTGCGGGTCAGCATCCTTTTTTTTTTGTAGCACTTCTTAATTTCCGTGGTCTTTCTCGACTCCGCCTCCAATTTGCAGCCCCTTCTTGTTGGAGACTCGTCCATTTGCATTTACAACTGTACACCGTATACTCACTTGCAAACCCTCTCGACTTTGTCATCCATTTCGTATCGACGGTTCTAGGGCACAACTATATGTGTTAAAGCCACAATCTTTTTTTTTCTTTTTTTCATCCGCGAGCCCCTAGTTGGTCAAGTAACCGTCGGTGATCTTCAAAACCAGGACGAGGTCTTATTGACTTCGAGCACAGGACTGCTTTCGCGAACATTAGTACTGGCATCAGAGACAACACGTGCAGGTTTCATGGCTCCGTACATGTTTTGCTGCACCCTAACTATACCTACAAACCTGTATTTTTGAAAACTGCCGTCGACATAATGATGTGCATGTAGCAACGCGTCGGGGAGGCAGAGTCTGTGCATTAATTTAAAGAGGCTCCCCGACGCGCTGTGATCGGATGCAGCTTTGCAGCTGCTGCGTAGAGTACAGGCTGCTGTGCCAGTTGTCAAGTGATTGATCATAGAGAGCGGTGGCGAGCTTTCGGCTGGGAGGAGCCTACGCGCAGCCACGTCGCTACAAGCGCCCCATTATGTCAACTGCGCCAACCGCGATTGACAAACATGGAATAGGTCTACGTGTAGAGAGATGATCATTCATTGCTCGCTCTTTGCTCATAAACTCCGAAAACTGTCCACAGCACGGCACACGGAATCGTGAAATCAGTTGCAGCACCGTCTTGCCTACGAACTTTACACGCAGCATTGGCACGGTGATGGCCAGCACCGAGGAACTACCAACGCAGACGCTGCTTTATTGCTGGCGAACAGTTGGCCAAGTCGCCGCAGTGTGAACGTCAAGATCTGTATTCGCTTTTATACCAAAAGGTTGGTGTGCAAGCGGACAGTAGGCAGCCCTCTTTTGCTACGTGTTCGGCATAAAAGCGAAATATTAATCTTGATGCAATCGCCTAATTGAATGATACGAGGCATTCAGTGACGCGTTAATATTGCTTGGGCGAGGTATCAATGGACTGTGAAGCCAAAAAGAGTACGCACTGTTTTCATATGCGCGCAAGTAATCTCGCACTTAGCACGACACTGCACACCAAGCCACACTGTATAGTTTTTTTTAGTTGTTTTTGTAGTCATTATTCAACATTGAAAGACATGGCGCGTTGCTTATAGCGCAAAAGGCTGAACTACGCAAGAAGAGATGTACTGGAAAGAATTACGAGCAAACTTGCTTGTTCTTTCTCCTTTAACTCGCCGGTACGCTTGCCGGATCTAATTCAGTAGTAAAAATAACCCTCTTCATCACTGAGTGATCTGTAGAGATGATGACCCATCACATCTGCAGGCGGGTACTCAAAAAAGGTCCACAACAATCAAAAGTTGAACAAAATCATTGGATAATAACTCAAAACTAAAGAATGAACAGCGATCGACTGACGACATGGCGTTCTCTGGCCAAGGTGCGTTTCTGCTTCCGAAACTGCGTGCGCAGGTGAACATCGTTCGTCTTCGCACGCAGTTTCCAGTACCTTTGCGTTCAAGAGGTAAAACGGAAGAAACACACATGCGCTACAAAAAGGTCACTGCAGAGCGTGCAACAGAGCCGGTCTGTGACAATTTTGTAATGCCGTTTTATACAGTCTGGCGCAGCATGAACATGCGTCTAAGAAATCCGCGAGCAATGTGCACGCGCTCTTTGCGTAGATGCGATGGTGACGACGAGGACTCGTCATTTGACTTGCGCAGCTGCGACCGACGGAAAAATATCAGTCATTAATATACGAGAGATAATAACAGAAACGAGTAGAATAGTAAGCAGAAGATGAAAATTATAACGAAACTAAATAGGAAGAAAATGTCGATGCGTCATTACGGTCGCGTATTAAAATCCCGGAAGACATTTTTTTTTAACGTGGACACGTTGGCGTTACACTGAAATCAGGGTCTCGCATACGTAGCCGACTTTTTGGAAAGCCTGGGGCTTCCTCTTCTTTTACACTTTTTGTTCCCGCAATGACTCGATGAACGTGAAGAAATTGCTTCAAGTTGGCGCAGCGTGAAATAAAACATCATACACAACGCTGACTTAACATGTTCGCTCTTCGTTGAGTTCCACGGTTGTTACCTGCATGACGAGATGTCCATAACACAACGCGAAACCAGCACGTGCCACACAGCGCAACGAAGACGACGAGGGAACGGCGCCCGATCACAAGAGCCGGCAGCGATGCAGTGCGTCGCCGAAACGTCACTTCAGGGTCGTAGGTGAACGTAAACCACGGAGTGATCCTCGTGCACCGCTTCTCGACTCGGTCCCAGAAGCCAGAAACGGAGCGTAAGCACAAAAACCTCGGGTCGAAAAGAGGCGACCGCCCTCTACGAAGACAAGCGCACAGCGCTAGGCGGCGAGCCAGGTAGCCACACGGAGCACACAGCCAGGCCGCACGCACGCCTTCGACTGCGCGAACGGTGCGACGACGCGTAGCGCGCGTGGTGCACCTCCTCGGGTGGGGAGAGACTCTCTCTCTCTCGGGGAACGCCGCTCTGGCGCCGGGGGAAGCCCGTTGTCGTCATGGCACGTCACAAGACTACGGTGCTGACGTAACCTTTCCAAGGTGACTCCGAAGCCGCCGCGCTCTGCCAGTGGGGGGAGTCGCTCGCAGAGGGGCACGCTGCTGGCTGCACTTCCTACTGCGTGCGCGCAACGTGTGGCAGCTCGCGCGTGCGGTTGGTCTAGTTGGTTACGTCATTCTTTATTCTATGGTTACGTGGCGGTCGCTCCGCGCAGCCACCCCACTATCGGCTGGCCCGCCCTCCTTGCAGGTTAGGCCTAAGCAGACGACGTACCAAACTCGACGTCGTCTGCTTGAGCCTCTCCCTCCTCCCATTCCACCACGAGGAGGCTAAAGTTTTCTTCGGCAGGGATTCCTGCCCGCGTCTGTCCGTGCGTCCATGCCTGCTAGTGGTCTTTGTGCGTGCGTGTGTGCACGCTGTCTGCGAGCGCCGTCGTAAGTTTGCGGAAAGCGGAGGGAGACACCACCCTCAGTGCCGGACAGATAAGAAGAAGGTAAAAGCGAACCGATAGAAAACACCCACATCGAAGCAACAGCTGGTTGTTTATGGTTGCCTAAAGTCCGGGAGAGTCGCGGCAACCTTATGGTAGCCGCGACTCTCCCGTCATCTCGTGGCGGGTACTGCAAACACAGAATCGCGTTGGGCTAGCGTGAACGTCGTTATTTTCGCAAAGAATCGGTTGATTGATTGATTGATTGATCGATATCTGGGGTTTGACGTCCCAAAACCACCATGTGATTATGAGAGACGCCGTAGTGGAGGGCTCCGGAAATTTAGACCACCTGGGGTTCTTTAACGTGCACCGAAATCTGAGCACACGGGCCTACAACATTTTCGCCTCCATCGGAAATGCAGCCGCCGCAGCTGGAATTCGAACCCGCGACCTGCGGCTCAGCAGCCGAGTACCTTAGCCACTAGACCACCGCGGCTGGGCGATGCGGCATCCGTCGTAACTGTCGTTTGGGGGATGGCCACGCAGCCAGCTTATGCCTTCGTTCAGTCTCCCTCACTTTGGCGGTTCGTTACATTTTGCCACAGGCAATTTTCATGCAGGCGCAAATGCGCACATTCGATCTCACGCGTGTCCGATGGGAAGACTTCAATTGGGATACTCATAATGCTTTTGTGTAAAGCACCCATAGAATTCTCGTTTCAAGATCTCGTCGAAATCAAAGGCGAAATATCTGGGAATTTCTAATCGCTCATCCATACTTTCCATTCTCTGGCTTGTGTGTTGCAAGCAATCGTTCGACGATTCAGAGTACGGGGTACTCTACTAAAGGAGAGCCTTACGCCGTCCCGCTCCTTGCGCTAAGCGTTGAAGAGTTCGTTTCGAAAAAAGGGGGGGGGGGGGTAACGATTCAGAGTACTGCGTACCCTACTATGGGAGAGCTGAAAGCCGTCCCGTGGGCGTCACACTTGAGGCCCAAACGCCATCTAGCAGAACTTCACACTGCTACATAAAAGCCGACAAACCTCCGCTTTTCTCGACAACTCTTTGTACAGGACTACGTTACATGGTCTAGGAGCAATGAGAACAAAAAACAAATTAAATTGCTTCATAAACGGTCGAAGTGCTTGTTCAAATAAATACCAAGATCGTTTCTTTCTACAAAAAAGAATTGTTAATTAAAGTTAATAAAGACGACGTTACTTAAGCAGATATTGCATCATATCCTTCTTCGTTTGAACGCAAATGCTTGGCGATTGAGGAGCGCGCTTTTATTCAGGTGTGAATTCTCGCATTTTTCTGAAGATGGCGCCACATGGCGTGCCGCGAGATATCCATCGGCCTGTTGTCGTGTCGTGGTCATCTCGGCCTCATACGCTAAGCAGATATCAAGGCTTATCTGAGCCATTGACAGCAATCAATGGCGTTTGTATATGAGTGAGTACGTACACAATGTAATGTCGTGTAGTTTGGTGGACATGTGTCCTGGAAACATTGTAGCTAGCACAATATATAATCAGTTTACTATCCTGCATGGTGGAATGGTCAAGCTTCAAGGTAATCTAGAGTAAGAGAGAGCCAGGCAATTTTCAGTCGCAGAATTCGTTTATTTATCAAGAGCACTTGGCAGCAAAAACGTCGGCATGATTTTGTCGTGAGATGCGTAAAGCCGTGTTGGGTCGCGGTGTGTGGGTGTGTTTCTCACTCGCACCATTAAGGAACGTTGATGTGACGCGCCTTCTGGACTATATGGCATAGACTAGAATGAACGCTGCGCACTACTAAGGCACTTATATATTACCTAATGTGTGTGTGTGTGTGTGTGTGTGTGTGTGTGTGTGTGTGTGTGTGTGTCACCCCCCACTCCCCCCCCACTCTTCATGGTTTGTCGTCCACCTATCACCAATTAGAACAAACAAAAATCAGATATTGTAACAGTACTGACTGTTGGCCTAGTCGATACTTGCTTATTGACAAGCTTTGGCCGCAAATAACACAAACACAAGTAAAGGAACACGCAAGGACAAGCACAAGCGGAACTTCCAACTAAAGTAGACCGGGTGCAAACCCAGACTAAAGTAACAGCATACAGACATGCGCAGTCTTCACACAGATTTACGATATCCAGGTATCAAACAATCTTTTCTCCAATACATACAACGTCGCCGACGGTTCGCTAATACACATTTCACCTTTCTTTTTATTGTAATAGGCGTCCATCAAGTCACGCGCAGTTTTATACCTATTTCTGCATAGAATGTAAAACCCATTAACACGTGGTACGCACCCGCAGGCTTTACAATGCATAGGCAAATGCGCCAAGCCATCCTTGATTAGATTTATTTCATGCTCCCTAACCTGTTCATTAATACAGCGCCCGGTAGTACCGATGTACGAGTTGACACAAGAAAAGGGAATCTCATAAATAACGCCTTTGGAACATTTCCCGAACATCATGCCATATTTTTTTGCCGCATCCCTGACTGCTCGCCTCCACCCCCCGAGCAGTTCTTTAGGTATATGGATGACTTTTTAATTCTTTTTACAGACAAGGCTCCTTGATGCGTTGCGATGATATTTTAAATAGTTTCATGATTCACGGAAAAGGACTTGTTTTTGCACAAGAACTACCACAAGGTAACTCCCTGCAATTTTTAGATCTCCGTTTACCTTTCCTAGCGGACAAACGTGCTGGCAATATTTTCCTCGCGCCAATAAAGGGGTAGTGCCGTATGAATCTTGCCAATCAAAAATAGTCAAGCGGGGTATAGCTATGCTCTGCCTCGAATCTACTCTAAAAAAATCGTGTACGCATATGATGCAGGCATCTTTCGTAGACCAGATCCAGCGACTTGCGCGGGAGTGGTCTTCGAAAGAGCGCGGGAGTGGCAATCAGCGCCATCTGTAGCTGTGGCGGCAATGGCGCTGACACACCCGCGCCTAAATTCACATATTAGTGCCGAATAAGCACTAATTCTTTAGCAGCACAGACTACCAAACTGGATGTTTGTGTTCATTTTGAGCGTCCTTCTTTTCGTCATGTCTCTTCTCTTTCTCTGTCTCTCTCTCATTCGCTTTCAATTTCTTAACCTTCTCAGTCAACCCCCTGCATTAAAGTATGATGGGTACCATTTTGCCAAAAAAAAAAGGCCTTTACGTACGAGCAGATCCTTTGCGTGGAGCATAGCTATACATACGCATGATAAAATGATACACTATATAAAAGTGCCGGCTGGCCCGCGCAAGCAGTTCGTCAGAGGGGCGGAAGCCGCAAGTAGCGAACGGAGGTTTTTTTTTTTCTTCTTTTTTTTGCGGCCAGCCATAAGAGCGCCGTGTTTTGTTGTCGTTTGTTTGGTTTTCTTTTGTATTATTCATAGCCTCCCTCTGTCTGCCTACGTCAGCTCTCTGGACGCCCTGCCATCGCTCAGAAAGAAACGCAGATCTGAGTGCGCGCATGCTTTGTGCTCGTGGCAGAAAAGCCCCGGGATCGGACACGCGAGGCGATTCTCGAGACGTAAACAACTGGTTCTCCGCAGAAGCAGTAGCGACTGCCGGCGCTACCGAAAAACGCGAGGCCAACGCAACGAGAAACACGGCTATAGACTCACTCTAGACGAGAAGCCGGCTCCGGTGAAATTACGCGGATGTTACAGTTGCCGAATATTGTGTACAGAAGGCACGCCATCATCACGTTGTTTAAGCTTGGAATCGGCTACAACGAACTCGGTGTGAACAACGGACGAGGACCTCACACCCAGACAGTGAGCGTAAGCGCATGCCGTGTTCGCCGAGATACGCGTCGAGTATTGCCGTTGCTGTCCAGAAGAGAGAATTCGCGTTGTCTGCCATGTTCAAGGGACGAACGTTTAGGAACTGTCTACGTCCATCACTTTAGCGAATTGCGACAGTTTGCATAAACACGCACGGCAACCGAACCGCAATTCGGTTGTCGAGCGCCGAAATTATACGTTGCGTATACACTCAATACAAAAAGCTCGCTTTTTTCTTTCGTTTCGGGTCGCGTCGGGCGTCTTGACGTTTCCTGTGTATTGTTTCTGTCTGTGGTAACTTCACGAACGGATATCAAATAAAACTCATTGTTTGTATCGGAAAGAAACGCATCCGATACAAACGCCCCTCTTGAGCTATGTCGATACTGGCTGATATCATGCTATCTGTCGTTGGACGTCGAACAGAACATCTGGGCAGCTCTCTCTCTCTCTCTCTCTCTCTCTCTTTATATGTATGTATGTATGTATATATATATATATATATATATATATATGCGTGTGTGGGGGGGGGGGAATTGGGCGAGTTGGTTTGAGGACATATTTCGGCGCGAAGACAATGGCCGAAAAAAAAACGTTTTTTTTTCGTCTATTGTGCGCGCGCAAAAACGTTTCCACGAACATTTGTATAGAGTTTCCACTTCTTTGTACACCAAAGCAGCGATGACGCCAATGTTTGAGTTAAGCATGTAGGGTTTTCCCGGCACAAGTATCTTGTTAGTGAAATTCGCAGATCCCCTACGCGACACGTGCTAGCTTTCGCTGCGCTTTACGTTGGCTTTACTCGCGTCTTCTGCAGCGAGTTTGGTCAGGTTGTTTCCCTCATCAGGTGTAGCGACGCAGTGCTGGCGGAAGCGCAAGGGGAGCCTTCCGCTTCGCACTCGACTACTGCGCGATCCGTTTGTGGACCCTCCGTGCAAAGCACGACTGAAATATTTGGCTAATCTGTTCACAGCAACGTCTGCTATCCGTACGCTGCGATTTCTCTCTAAGCCCGCAGGGTGGTTCACGACCACATTCATCGCATGTAATGCCCGCACCCATGCCGCAGTTGCGTAACGGTGCTTCTTCTGAGAGGTAATAGTGAACTCAAATTAGCCTTCTTTCTCAAAGACAGTCCCTCTCACAACTAGTTTGCATTTCAAGACGATTCGTAGAGTACGCGTATGACTGCGAACATTAGAAAAACGACAAGTATATAACCATTTCGGGATTTCTTACGAACGGGCTTTCACTATATAACCCAATGAAATATTAGGGCTTACATTTAATTACAACAAAGGATGATAAGAGCAACAATGAAAAGGCAAAAGAAGGCAAATGGTGAAAAATATGATAAGAAATCGATGCCAGAAATTTAACGGGTACTTCGTTGAGCTCTCTGAGAACACGAGAAAAAAGAAAACAAAGCTGAACGGGAGGTGTACAAAGTGCGACGAGAACGAGATACTTATCACTCGTTAACGGGTCATTAATCCCTTCTACGAGTAACTAACCACGGGTGCCGACTTCACATGGACAAAGTCGGTACCCATGGCATTTATACACAGGTACATATACATTAGGCAGAGCAATGATGCGATATCGATTGCACACAGTTTTGAAGGAATGATTCGTGTCTCGGCCTGCTGCCCAAAAAACTGCGAAATATAGTCGATGTAACTAATGTGACGAGTGAGAGTGATATCTATAAATGTGTAAATGCACTGGCTTTTTATCATATGAAATTTTCCAGGTTGCTACGCGATACCCTGCTTACTAGTAGATGCAAAGCAGCATTGTACATTCAAATTGAGGGTACACGATATGTAATAAGTGGTTTAGAAGACGCAAATGAACTGAAAAAAAAAGACAGCTAGAATAGTAGTCACCTACGTGCTGTCTATAATTTTTTGCTGAAAGAAAAAAAAAAACAACCTTTCTCCAAAAGCCAAGGTATTCTCTTTCGATCTGCACTACAGACCGATGCGGTTTCTCGCATGCTTTCTATTTCCATAGAGCTCATTCTGCTCCCTGGTACACCAACTCTATAATAGTGTGGAAGAGAAAAAAGATTGGCACATTCCAAGTACAGTGGGAATCGATGATATGCAAAGCATGAACGAGGAACTTGATACGTCACTTTCAAATCAGCACAACGTTACGAGGCGGACATAAATCATGCCCTACATGACTTCCATATCATGATTACCATGTTTGGGGGTGTCATTTACTTTCAATGTCTATTCCTGCCACGTGATACCAAATTTGATATATGTGAAGCTAGCGAAACGCCCACTATCACATCATGAGCGGGGCACGTAGTCATGTTCTTGCATGACACGCATCTCATGATTATCATCTTTGCACTAGTCACATACCTTCGCCATTCATTCACGACCCGTACTACCAAATTTGGTATATATGAAGCTAGCGAAACGCCCACGAGCGCATCATGAGCGTGGCATGTAGTCATGTTCTTGCATGACACGCATCTCATGATTATCATGTTTGCACTAGTCACATACCTTCGCCATTCATTCACGACCCGTAATACCAAATTTGGTATATGTGAAGCTAGCGAAACGCCCACGAGCGCATCATGAGCGTGGCTCGTAGTCATGTTCTTGCATGACACGCATCTCATGATCATCATGTTCGCACTAGTCACATACCTTCGCCATTCATTCACGACCCGTAATACCAAATTTGGTATATGGGAAGCTAGCGAAACGCCCACGAGCGCATCATGACCGTGGCATGTAGTCATGTCCTTGCATGACACGCATCTCATGATTATCATGTTTGCACTAGTCACATACCTTTGCCATTCATTCACGACCCGTAATACCAAATTTGGTATATATGAAGCTAGCGAAACGCCCACGAGCGCATCATGAGCGTGGCATGTAGTCATGTTCTTGCATGACACGCATCTCATGATTATCATGTTTGCACTAGTCACATACCTTCGCCATTCATTCACGACCCGTAATACCAAATTTGGTATATGTGAAGCTAGCGAAACGCCAACGAGCGCATCATGAGTGTGGCATGTAGTCATGTTCTTGCATGACACGCATCTCATGATTATCATGTTTGCACTAGTCACATACCTTCGCCATTCATTCACGACCCGTAATACCAAATTTGGTATATGTCAAGCTAGCGAAACTTGCACGAGCGCATCATGAGCGTGGCATGTAGTCATGTTCTTGCATGACACGCATCTCATGATTATCATGTTTGCACTAGTCACATACCTTCGCCATTCATTCACGACCCGTAATACCAAATTTGGTATATATGAAGCTAGAGAAACGCCCACGAGCGCATCATGAGCGTGGCATGTAGTCATGTCCTTGCATGACACGCATCTCACGATTATCATGTTTGCACTAGTCACATACCTTCGTCATTCATTCACGACCCGTAATACCAAATTTGGTATATATGAAGCTAGCGAAACGCCAACGAGCGCATCATGAGTGTGGCATGTAGTCATGTTCTTGCATGACACGCATCTCATGATTGTCATGTTTGCACTAGTCACATACCTTCGCCATTCATTCACGACCCGTAATACCAAATTTGGTATATGTCACGCTAGCGAAACTTCCACGAGCGCATCATGAGCGTGGCATGTAGTCATGTCCTTGCATGACACGCATCCCATGATTATCATGTTTGCACTAGTCACATACCTTCGCCATTCATTCACGACCCGTAATACCAAATTTGGTATATGTGAAGCTTGCGAAATGCCCACGAGCGCATCATGAGCGTGGCATGTAGTCATGTTCTTGCATGACACGCATCTCATGATTATCATGTTTGCACTAGTCACATACCTTCGCCATTAGGGAGTTTTAGTGCTGGGTACGCATTCTCTTGGGGCCTTGCGGGCTTGGGAGCGCGCGGCGTTGCGTGCCCAACCCATACCCAACCAGAAATTCCTTTTAGTTGGCGCCATGGTGGCACGCACGCAAACGCAAGCCGTACGATGGTCACACGCGCTCGCAGAGCCACACGTAATATTTAGGTCTTTTTATGATTTAAAATGTTAAATTAAACATACATAGTGGTCAGGACACTTTTTTATTGTGTACAGTAATCTGGTATACGCAAAAAAGTGAAATACAAAGTTTTTGTAACGACAGTGTCGACATCTTGTGACACTTCGTGCAACCGCAGTCATGAACATGCTAGCTTACGCATAATGTTTTTGAGGTGAAAATGAATAAAAAGGTTACTCGTTTGTAGTATTGTCGCTGCGCAGTTTTTGCACCAGATGTACAATGCACAATGTTTCTGCGAAACAAAGTTGTGGTTGTCTGTTTCACTATGGCCGCACTAGATGGCGCCACCTATTCAGCTGGTCTGGGGCTGGCATATGCTTTTTAGTTTCTATGTTCCAGGCCATTCTAGCTTTGGAAATCTGGCTGAAACCGTGTAATCGCTATAAGTACTCGCACTTTGGCTTATTTTAACTCGACGGCTAGAGTATCCGCAGTGCGGATACCGTGAGTTCTTGCGAAGGTGGACCGCGCGGACGCATGGCCCCATCGCCCCAGCGATCTTGCGACGCATCTGTTTGGGGCTTCGCGCATGCGCAATACCGCCGCCCCATCGTCTTGCGTACGCAAGCCGCCTGCGTACCCAGCACTAAAACTCCCTATTCATTCACGACCCGTAATACCAAATTTGGTATATGTGAAGCTAGCGAAACGCCTACGAGCGCATCATGAGCGTGGCATGTAGTCATGTTCTTGCATGACACGCATCTCATGATTATCATGCTTGCACTAGTCACATACCTTCGCCCTTCATTCACGACCCGTAATACCAAATTTGGTATATGTCAAGCTAGCGAAACTTCCACGAGCGCATCATGAGCGTGGCATGTAGTCATGTCCTTGCATGTCACGCATCTCATGATTATCATGTTTGCACTAGTCACATACCTTCGCCATTAATTCACGACCCGTAATACCAAATTTGGTATATGTCAAGCTAGCGAAACTTCCACGAGCGCATCATGAGCGTGGCATGTAGTCATGTCCTTGCATGACACGCATCTCATGATTATCATGTTTGCACTAGTCACATACCTTCGCCATTCATTCACGACCCGTAATACCAAATTTGACGATAGTTATTGCGCGAGAACAAAACGACGACACAGAGACAAGAAGGACACGAAAGACACGAGCGCAATGTGTCAAGCTAGCGAAACTTCCACGAGCGCATCATGAGCGTGGCATGTAGTCATGTCCTTGCATGACACGCATCTCATGATTATCCACGAAGTTTCGCTCGTGTCTTTCGTGTCCTTCTTGTCTCTGTGTCGTCGTTTTGTTCTCGCGCAATAACTATCGTCATGCCATACCAACTAGCCCAAGCTGCCACACCAAATTTGGTATATGTGAAGCTTGCGAAACGCCCACGAGCGCATCATGAGCGTGGCATATAGTCATGTTCTTGCATGACACGCATCTCATGATTATCATGTTTGCACTAGTCACATACCTTCGCCCAACGTTACTAGATTATTTCAGTTGTAAAACTGGCCGGCGCTGCCCGGAACCGCCACCGATCTTTCTCTCTGTGGCGCTGCAGTCGCAACCGGCTCGGTTGCCGGGGCGCTCGCAGGCGGTTTCGCTTATGCGCCGAGTTGCCGGCGCATTCGGTGCCCCGGTCTCCGGCGTTTCTTGTTCGCGCGGTCGTTTTCAGAAGTGCTGAATGAGCGATGCCGTTCGAGTGGCACATTTAGTGATTTTCCAGCGACTGTATTTCATTGATGTGGGCCTCTGCATATGAGGCTGAGGCCGACAATGCCGACCTGCTTCGTTCCCGGGTGTACCAGTGGCTACAGCAGCAACAAGAACAACACAGACAGGCACTTCTTCTCGGCTCCCAAAGATGCGACGCTTCGCTCGCTTTGGAATAAGGCCATCCCGCGTGCGGATAAGGAGCTTTCACCGGATAAGGAGCTTTTTTTTTTTTGGTGACGCGCATGCATTTCTATTCCAGATTCCTTCAGCGAGAGCGTGCCTTGAATGTGCAGGTCAAGTCGGCGCGCAAACGCGCTAAGCTGCTGTAAGCACGCTGGCAAAGCTGTAGAGTTTGTTGTAAATGAAAAAAAAACCTTGCATACATGTATCTATTCATTACTTTTTTTCTGTCAACAAGATTTCGTATTTTGTAGCCATATTCACCGTAAGCAAAAAGGATGTGGAGTTGATTTGTAAATAAAAATGCTTGCATGTATCTATTCATTACTCTCTTTGTTTCTCTTAACATGCTTTGGTATATTGTAGCAATATTCACCTCAAGCAAAAAAGGTGTGGAGTTGACTGTAAATTAAAAAAAAAAACGTTGCATATATTTTTCTACTTTGTGTCTGCCATAAAGTGTGCACTGTGAAAACCAATAAATTGCTGAAAAGAACATTATGCTTATTGACATGTAAGCTGGTTTAACTTCGTCAGTTAATTGACTCAATAATTCTTTCAATTAAAGCTATTTCGCCTTTTGCAGAAATGTCGCTTCTTGGTGGCGTTTGGTAAAGCTAACTGTTGTCAGGGCAAGACATGGAAAAGGTACTATTCCAAAAAGGACGTCGAGACAATTGGGAAGTTTCGTCTTCGAGTGGCCATAATTACTAGAGCCACTAAATGACGTAGCTCCAACGGTGACCTTGCTTCTTTGGCTGGAAACAAAATGAGCGGTTTCGTGTTTTTTTATAAAATTCGAATGAGACAATCAAAATAAGTTTTAACGGAGGCTTATTTCATGCTACCAGCTTGCGGCAGACCGTTCACGCTCGTGGTTGACTGCCGGCGAGCAGCCGACGCAAGCGCGCGCAAACTGCGATGCGCTTCGGCTGACCTGTTGTAGAAAGCAATGCAATGAGCCGTAACGGACGGCTTTTCTGCCCCACATTAGGCGATCCTGAGCAGCTACTGGAAAGTACTCTGGCCTAGATGTAGTCTGGACGCGGACAACTTGACGGGTAGCGGGTAATCTTTGATGTTATCGTGCGCTAACATCATGAGAAGGCCGAAGCGGCGTTGGGAGAAGCGCCGTTGCACGCGATGAGCAGCGGCCGGGTAGAGCAAAATGCGGCGGTCCCGCCCTCTCGCGGCACGCCGAGAAACGGAGACGCCGGCGGTGCACGGCGCATGGGGAGAGTTTTACAACTGAAGCTATCTAGTAACGTTGCCTTCGCCATTCATTCACGACCCGTAATACCAAATTTGGTATATGCCAAGCTAGCGAAACGCCCACGAGCGCATCATGAGCGTGATATGTAGTCATGTCCTTGCATGACACGCATCTCATGATTATCATGTTTGCACTAGTCACATACCTTCGCCATTCATTCACGACCCATAATACCAAATTTGGTATATGTGAAGCTAGCGAAACGCCCACGAGCGCATCATGAGCGTGACATGTAGTCATGTCCTTGCATGACACGCATCTCATGATTATCATATTTGCACTAGTACATACCTTCGCCATTCATTCACGACCCGTAATACCAAATTCGGTATATGTGAAGCTAGCGAAACGCCCACGAGCGCATCATGAGCGTGACATGTAGTCATGTCCTTGCATGACACGCATCTCATGATTATCATATTTGCACTAGTGACATACCTTCGCCATTCATTCACGACCCGTTATACCAAATTTGGTATATGTGAAGCTAGCGAAACGCCCACGAGCGCATCATGAGCGTGACATGTAGTCATGTCCTTGCATGACACGCATCTCATGATTATCATATTTGCACTAGTCACATACCTTCGCCATTCATTCACGACCCGTAATACCAAATTCGGTATATGTGAAGCTAGCGAAACGCCCACGAGCGCATCATGAGCTTGACATGTAGTCATGTCCTTGCATGACACGCATCTCATGATTATCATATTTGCACTAGTCACATACCTTCGCCATTCATTCACGACCCGTAATACCAAATTTGGTATATGTGAAGCTAGCGAAACGCCCACGAGCGCATCATAACCGTGGCATGTAGTCATGTCCTTGCATGACACGCATCTCGTGATTATCATGTTTGCACTAGTTACATACCTTCGCGATTCATTCACGACCCGTAATACCAAAGTTGTTATATGTGAAGCCAGCGAAACGCCCACGAGCGCATCATGAGCGTGGCATGTAGCCATGTTCTTGCATGACACGCATCTCATGATTATCATGCTTGCACTAGTCACATACCTTCGCCATTCATATGGCGAAGGTATGTGAATCATCTGCAAGGTATGTGAATCATATGGCGAAGCTAGCGAAACCATCGCAAGCGCACCACGAGTGTGGCGTGCAGTCATGACCTACTCGACATGCATGTCATTATTTCCACGTTAGGGTCAGCCACTTATGTCCGCCATGCAACCATGTCGTATGAATACCATAGCATTCATGAGATACATGTAAAGATTTTCATTTTATGACTAGTCCCTTACACTCGTCGTACAGTCATGTTATGTTGTACCAATTTTGGCATATATACCATAACCGAAACGGCACGGCCAGGAGAGCAAAAAGTCGTAGGCAGCTAGACATACAGACACACAGACACATAGATAGATAGATATATAGATAGATAGATAGATAGATAGATAGATAGATAGATAGATAGATAGATAGATAGATAGATAGATAGATAGATAGATAGAGATACGGCCGAAGTCACCGAAGTTCGCCAAGGAATGCTTCGCATTTATTAACGCGGCAAATACGCAGCGCTTTTTATAGTTTTCTCCTGTCATTCTGGTCAGGAAAAGGGATAATTCATGGAGATTCTGCGTAGACTATCGTCGCCTAAATGCCACCACAAAGAAAGACGTCTACCCTTTGCCACGTATAGATGACGCCGTGGACTGCCTGCATTCTGCCTCCTACTTTTCTTCTGTTGACTTGCGTTTTGGGTATTGGCAAATTCCTATGCATCCCTCAGATAAAGAGAAGACGGCCTTCGTAACAATACACTCTAATGGCAAGTCTGCTCATATACATCGTACAAAGGCACCAACATGTTGTGCGAAAGTGTTTCCTCGCTTCTTTATTTCCTCGCTTCTTTATTGCCGTGATGAACACTCATCTGGTTGACTTTCCTGCATTTCCGTTCCCTCATCTCTCTCAGTATAAGCATGTATGCACGTCCGAAGTATGCACAAATGCAACACACAAAAAAAGAATTAAGAAGGATTTAAACAGATGAAGTATTATTGTATTTTTATATACTTGGAAAATATTTTAAAGTATGTAAAAGTGGATGCACAGTCTGAACACCATGTGTTGGGTATGGGTAATTAGCCTATTGTACATGCTTGTAATTTTCTTTACTTGGTGTGTTCGTGATATGGGGAAGTTCAGCACTAGTTTAGTAAACCCGCTACTCTTTGCTGGCATTTTTTTCATAAGTTACTCGCGATCTTACTAATCTATGACATGCAGAAAAAAAAACACACAATCGAACAAATTGAATTCATTGAAAGAATCCAGTTTTCACTACTACTGTGTGCGAAGTAGATATTTTCGGTTGACTAGGAATTTTCAACTTATTTTTAATCAACTGAGCAGCCTTTCATGCCCAGAAATGCGCATGGAAATTCGTGCAGCCTTCTTCTAAATTTACATGATGACAACGTTTTTTTTTTCCTTTTGGGAGATTGCATGTTGAGATGAAGCATGGTGGTGCGTGCATTTGTTGTGTGTAAGTGGTGGGAGCGGGGAAGTCTACGTGTGTGCGTGTTTACGTGTGCGTGCGAGGGTAAAAACTGGAGTTAGCGAAGAACACACGCGTTTACCGGAAGGGCTCCTCCCGTCGACAAGAGGGTCCCTTGCGGATTAGGGTACATGGCTCAGTAACCCGGATATGTCACTTCACGTTAGCGCGAAAGCGACGGGTTGCTGAATGAAGCCAGGACTGGCGTCGTCCCGTCGGCTCCGTCCGATCGGGTATTCGCGGACAGCTTCCGCCAGTTCTCCTTTTTCCGCCTCCACCCAAAACACTGTCCTGGCAATCCCGCTTTCCAGCAGTGCGCTTCTGACGCGCGGCGCAGCTTCACATGTTTATTCGCGAAGCGGTCGAAATAGAGGAGTCGCTATAGTATATTCTCAGCGGGGGCGACAGGCCCAGCGTCACAATGTCCGCGTCAAAACTCGTCTGAAAAGCTGTCAACGCGACGGTCGAGAAGCGAGCCGCCCACTGCGTTGCGTTCGAGCCGAACCTTCGGCGCCGTGTCGCGATGAGCGAGCGGGCAAGCCGACAGCGACGTGCGAGCGTTATATGCAGCACAACGGCACGTTTCTCTGAATTTATTTTTCAGTCGACCTAAATATAAAGGTTTGGTCTCTGAGTCCACTGGCAGCCTCCGTGTTAAGCACATTTCGGCGGCAACAACGTCCGTTCCTTGCGTGCGATAGCGATGGTGTCTGCACGCATGGCGTGAAACTAAGCGGGAAGAGTTCGTTTCGAAAAGGGGATAACGTTTCAGAGTACCACGTACTCTACTACGGGAAAGCTGAGAGCCGTCCCGTGGGCCTTGCACTTTAGATCTTATCATGGAGGGGGGGGGGATTAGAAGAAGGGGGGTAACGATTTAGAGTACAGGGTACTCTACTATGGGAGAGCTTAAAGCCGTCCCGTAAGAGAGGCCATGCCTAGGCTAACCGTTAGCGGATCGGTACTGCTACATGAGAGCCGATAAGCGTTCGCGTTTTCCGACAACTATTTGGTCAGGACTACGTTACATGTTCCAGGAACAATCTGAACAAACAACAAATAAGTCGCTTCAAAAACAGTCGAAGTGCTTGTTCACATAAATACCAAGATTGTTTATTTGTACTACGAAGAATTGTTAATTAAAGTTAATAAAGCCGACGTGACTAAGCCAGATATTCCATCATATCCTTCTTCGTTTGAACGCAAATGTTTGGTGATCGAGGAGCGCGCTTTCAGTCAGGCGCGAATTCTCGCATTTTTCTGGAGAGGGCGCCACGTGGCGTGCCGCAAGAAGCAGATCGGCCTGTTGTCGTGTCGTGGTCATCTCGGCCTCATACGCAAAGCAGATATCAAGGCTTATCTGGCCCATTGACAGCAAGCAATGGCGCTTGTATATGAGTGAGTACGTACACAATGTGATGTCGTGTAGTGTGGTGGACATGTATCCTGCAAACATTGTAGTTAGCGCAATATCTCATGAGTTTACTATCCTGCATGGTGGAATGGTCAAGCTTCAATGTAATCTAGAGTAAGAGAGAGCCAGGCAATTTACAGTCATGGAATTCATTTCCTTATCAAGAGCATTTGGCAGCAAAAACGTCGGCATGATTTTGTCGTGAGATGCGTAAAGCCGTGATGGGTCGCGGTGTGTGTGTGTGTGTTTCTCACTCGCACCATTAAGGAACGTTGTTGTGACGCGCCTTCTGGACTATATGGCACAGACTAGAATGAACGATGCGCTCTACTAAGGCACTTATATATTACCTAATGTGTGTGTGTGTGTGTGTGTGTGTGTGTGTGTTTGTGTGTGTGTGTGTGTGTGTGTGTGCGTGCGTGCGTGCGTGTGTGTGTGTGTGTGTGTGTGTGTGTGTGTGTCGTCAACCGAGGAGAAAACAACTACACATTAGTTATACCTACGCCTCTGCTGAAGTCACTTTATGCGCAACAAAGCCTTTAGAACCATGAGCTCTCTTCGTATACAATATGCAACGTCGCCATTAGCTTTGCGAAACCAGCGTTGAAGCTTGCTATTTTATTAGACTGAGAGACGCGAATGCCAGCAGACGTTCAGGTTAAACGTCTCATGTAATTTCTCGCAGGAACGCACATGCAAGAGCTTCTATAACGCGTATCGCATATGAAAACGCAATATATGCTGCGTATAAGTATGCGACCGTAGTACGCAGTAGTTGCGGCTATTCGTGCATTGGATAGCATAAGGACGAGCAAACAGGTAAAGGACGGAAACACAGACACCGCGTTTGTGCCCTAGACTGGTATACATAGTTTACTCATTCGGCTTTCCAGTACATCGTACATAACATGAAGGCATTGTTGCGATATTTTACCGTAGACATTATAAGGACAGTGATGATGCTGAAATGCGCCGTGAATGGACGCAATTCTTCATTCCGGCTTTCACTTAAGCATCTATTCATCCGTTATATATAATAAAGCAGTTAAAAACGACAACTACCTATCTTTCTGTGGCTATGCAAGATGTAAAGCTATTACGTTGTGTTATGCAGCTTGTGTGTAATATTTAAAACGATAAACAAAGGCAACTCATGAATCATCCTTTCAAATAAGTCGCGCGCGCGTGGGTGTGTGCATGTGTATGACAGAAAAAGAGAGAGAGAGAGAGAACAAGAATGGCACTACGAAAGCACAGTGACACGAATTGGGCGTCAGCGTCCTCACCGGGCCAGTTCGGCGGGGACACATAACACTGCAAACGTACTGGGCTTCCGCGTGCTCTGCTGTTTTTGACAGTGCAGAATTGCAGACCTCCTCGAATTCCGCTCACTCTTCGCAGATAGCGCAGTGACAGCGGCGAAACAGGTTGTTGAGCTCGGGGACGGGGGGTTCGATCTTTGCCGTAATGCATGACGATCACATTCACGTGAAAAGGCAATGCGACAATGCTCGCGTACTTCGAGTTAGCCGCACGTAAAAAAAAATAAAAAGAAGAGAGAGAAAAAAAAGAAGGCCGTAAAGTCAAAATTAATTCAAAGTATAGCATCCTGTGCCACGTCCTCTATAATCAGACGATCAATCAGAAGTTAGTAAATTCGACCCTACACGTTACTCGGGTGAGAGACAGACATATTTGACATGCGCGCTAGCCTGTTAGGCGACTGGTTAATTGAGGAAACAGCTTTTGTCGCCACGAAGAACGTTTTACTATTTGTGCTTACCCTCTTTGAATCATTCGCGGAAGCGGTCGAATCTATATACATAGCTTCGACACCACCTGAAAGCGACTGTACTGCCGTTTCGGCAACTATATCTATATAAGTGTGCTAATTAGTAAGAGTCCCAGGTTTCCATAACGTATTGCACAGGCATTGAGAGGGTCAACACGTGATCGCACAAACTAAACAACACCATCCACGGCGCACCATAGACAAGAAAACGAAAAAAAAATGCGCAGAAGACTTCGATGGCTATGTAGAATGTGGTGCACGCGGTCTCATAATGAGAGCGCCTCACACGACCATGCAATAACTGCGTTTATTCAGCGCGCAAAGACAGGTGCGGCTGCTGCAACGCGACCTATATCCACGTGGTGATGATTACGTCGGTATCATCACACCATTTGATATAGCGCTTGGCAACCATACCTGGCATGTGGTATAGCATCGGCTTCGAACCAAGACTCTGCAGGCGAAGGCATCAACCCCCGCGGCCGGTGGTTCGTCGCCGAGTACCCACGACCACAAAGGCGGGCCTTCCCAAAAGATTCTTTGGCGCTTACCTGGAAAAATATGAAAAAAAGACGACACAATTAGTACCACACGAACATGCAGCGTAAGGCAATAATATACAGGGTGCTTCAAAAATGTGTCCGATATTCTTTAAAAATCAGTAAAAGGCACTACTTGCTTGTTGTGTTCTGAGTTGCTTTTTTCTGTAGCGGCAGGCATCTTAAAAGAGGGCTGAAGCCATCATTTGGAACAGTAATTGTAAAAGGTAAAATTAATTCACTGTTTAATTAGTGGACTTAGGCAGCTAAGTCAAATGGGAGCATTGAAGTCCTTCATGCAAAAAACCCATTGCTCGCTTTGAGATTTCGAATAAGTAGCCTCTAGTAATAACTGCGCATAATTTAAATTATTGTAAATTCTGTGGTGAAACCAAAACCGAAACGTGTAACAGCACGAGGGCCATATTCGTTTGAGACGTCCGAAATGAGGGAGCGTTGTTACGCCAATCATCAACCGACTTCGTTGTGTGGGTGTGTGTTCTGGGCTGCGCTCGCAATTAGAGCACGCATGACGTACATGCATACGTTAAGAAAATGGGAAGAACTGCAGCCCTGCAATCGCTGTTTTGAACAGTGATGTCATTGTAGTCGTCTGCTTGTTGCGCTCATTGGTCGTTTGGTTTCGGTTTCACCGCAGAACTTAGAATTTCATTAATTCGAAATTATTGCTAGAGGCCGCTTTACGGTATCTGAAAGCGGCAATGAGTTCTTTGTATTAATGTCTTCAACTCTCCCTTTGACTTAGCTGCCTAAATCCGCTAATTGAAAAATTGATTATTTACGTTTTTTATTACTGCTCTAAGTGATTTATTCAGCCCTCCTAAGATGCCCGTCGCTACAAAAAAAAAAAAAGCAATTGTGAAGACACCAAGCAAATAGTGCCTTTTGCTGGTTTCAAACAATGTTCAACGACGATTGGACACATTTCTTGAAACACCCTGCATCAGTGTTGCGGAATGGGCGATTCCCTTCCATTCTAATTCCATTTGAGGAAATTAAGACTTGCCATAATTCTATTCCTCTTAATGGTCGGAATGAAAAATGACTCATTCCCACTCGGGAATGGCGGGGCCTTCAATTCAATTCCTTCAATTTCTCAATGTAAAAAATGCATCTTCATAGTTTTAATGAATTAAGAATTAACGACACCATAAATATAGTGTCTTGGGATGCATTAAGAACTGCAAAAGTACGCAAAACACGTTACTTAGGTCGAAAATCAGTAGCCTGGTGGCATATCTCGTGCAGTAAAACCACCCTACTTATTTCCATAGGAGCAGTTCTCTCGCTACATGTAGTGTTTGCAGGGTCAGCACGTTTGAACGAATGGTGCTATTTTAATTATTTAAGCTTAAATTTTTTTTTTTGCTAAACTGACGACATAGCGTATTTTAATGTTGACAAAAGTAGAGCGACTAGGCAGTTTTGCACCGCATCTCAAGCGGTCGTTATTTTGAAGAAAACTAGAATTTGGTTAATGGTAAAAACAAAAAAAAAGAACGCTGGTATTAGACGGAACAGTGCACCACCGCTCGGGCAACTTGTGCCTCTGCATTCAATACGGGACACAGAGCCGCACTGCTCGTCAACCCTCACACTGGTCAAGCGCACCTCGCAAGCATGGAATGGCGCAAGGATAACTTTTGTGTTCACCTGTGCGCAGGTATGCAATGCCTTTCTTGTCACAAAGGTTATTTATGAGTCAGGTAATAATCTGCTTGTGAGACAAAGGTCATACTATGCATAAAGTATTCGCCCCTTAAGTGTGGGGTATAAATGAGAACCAACGTGCGAGGGGAATTTGTTTCTACTTTCAGTATCTGTTGTGATATTGTATTTGTTTGTATGTCAACTTATGCCGCGGTTTCCCTTTTGCAATTTGGCATGTTTTTTTACAATTTTACATCACGCCTACCCTTGGCTATGGCTAACTCAAGGTGAACCTACAGAAGGCGTTGTGGCCTTTGACTTAGAGCATGTACACATGCCTACATGACTAATGCGAGCACGATATTACAGTAGTGGCTATTAAGGGCGCAGAAAAATACTTCCCAGTGTCCTCTTTTCTTGGCGATGTGAACACGGATATGTGCCGAGTCATAGGAACCAAGCGAAGTTACAAAAAAAAAGATAAGAGTAATAATGAAATGATCTCACCCAGGAGCAGTGGGAGTGCAAGATGACCAGCTCTTAGCTCGAGATTCAGGGACGTCTGATCTCCTGGGCTTGATCTTCCGAACACCTGATCTTCCGAATTAACACGTTCGGCAATCGGTCAGAAGTTCTTTGTTGACTAGGCTGACATCATATTAGGTGTCTTCAGGATTTTTAAATGCTGCAAAAAAGGTCGCAAGCACAACGAGGTGCAATCATAACATTATTTTGGTTTCATTCAACGAAATTTTGTAACGTAATGCTAAGAGCTAAATGAGCGATTCACCGTTAAGTTTTAAAACCCAAATTCTGACTGGACGGCTCCATGAACGGTTGGTTCTAAAAAAAAAATGCCCCCACCTCCCTGAAGGGAATCCCGAGGAAATGCGAATGCATTGCGTAGCGTCTATAACGGCATTCTGCGCTTGAGTACCCAACGTTAGAAGACTAACGCAATGAAAACGCGCTGTTTTCAGGCTGTGCCAAGGCAGCGAAAATTCTACAACCGCGTTTCAAACGCACTGCATTGAGGCGGTGGCAAATCACGTTCAAGTCAAGGAGGTGGGGGCTCTAGTTGCAAAGGGCAAGGATAAGTGCGCGCGCCCGCAGCTGTTGCTGACAGCTGCCGACGCCAAAGCGAAGCGTGACGTGGTGGGGGCTCCTGTTGCTAGGGACGCGCGCACCAGCAGCTGTTGCTATGAGAGAGGGCGATGGACAGATACCGACGGACGCCTGGCATAGCCCGACTTAGAGATGAGGCACTGCGCCGTGTCGCCTGTAGGCAGACAGAAATTAGGTGCCTTCTTCCTTTTCCTCATGAACCACTAACAACAACTTAGAGATGCATTCGCATTTAAAAACGATGAGATAAGACACTTGCCATCTACGTAACTATGTATTGCGCTTCAAAAACATGAGCTGCTCAAGCGCGAACCACTGGACGTAGAAGCCTGTGAGGTGTTGCATGATGGTATAGTGCTTCTCTAGCCGCAACACGCACGGCGGCGGGGGCGCCACCGCCCAAGATCCCCCCCCCCCCCCCATTCAGAGCGAAGCTCGGTTCAGTTCGGCGCGTGGGTTTTCTTCGGGAATCGGGGAGGCGCCGCTGTGGCCTTGGTTACGTCGGCTTTGCTGCTTGAGGCGGCTTCCGGAACCAATGCTTTCAAAAGTTTATTCTCTTTGTGTGTCTGTACGGAGAGGGAGCGCACACACTTCATCGGGTACGACTGTGTGCCGCACTGACCTATAGAGACCTTCACAAACAGAGTTTCGGGCAAAGGCGCTCATGTGTCTACACAGGGCGCACAGTACGACAGAAGGGAGGGGGAGAGTACGAGGTGAGATTGCAGTGATGAAAAGCATCGCCGCAGCGTTAATACACATCACAACTTACTGAAGCGTTTTTTTCGAACATGCGTCCGAGTCGGCCGACGGTAACAGAAGCTAGTACATAGACGTGAAGGGTGTGAAGACGGCAGACGGCAGGGGATCAGCTCTAGCTGGCTGGAGTTCCACCGAGGGCAAAAACAAATGACAAGGCATAAAGTGGGGAGCGGGGGGTGGGGGGGGCATGCTGCTGTCATAGTTCTACTCGACCTTGGTTACACGAAAAATAGAGACAAACTTCAGAGGAGCACAGTCAATATATTGACAAATTAGTACTGGCGCATGGCCTATAAATGTATTGTGCTTGTAATCAGCCAAGCCATTTTAAAAATCCTGTTCTATTGTTGAATTCATGGCTCTAATGTACTAATGTTTTAAGCTTGAAAAATAACCCATCGACAAAAACGTGCGCTGTTTTCGGTAAAATACGTACTTTCATTTTCATTCCATTCCGGCCAAAATTTGCTTTATTCCATTTTTACCAGCAATGTCCCCATTCCATTCTCATATCATTATGGGGCCGCAAAAATGTGAAATGATTCCGGAATTATTCTAATTTCGGAGTGGCCACTCCGCAACACTGCCCTGTATACACGTCTCCACATTAACCGCACCTTCGGAATTCACTCTGTTTAATACTGAAGAAAGCGGCAATAAACGGTTGCTTGATTGTTTAGTTGGTTACATAGGTTTATCATCCCAAAGCGACCCGGTCGTTGAAGTATAAGGCACCTTAAAGTGTCCTGTCATAGACACAGGCCGCCAGTATTTCACCTCGATAGAAATGCGAACGATACGGCCGACAGAAAACCCATGTCTTCGGGGCAATAAGCAAGGTTTTTATATTTTTACCTTCTTCGTCTGATCACTTTAAAAATTCAACCCAAAGTCCGCCTCGGTGGTAGCTAGAATGGTTGCGGTGCTCAACTGCTGTACCGAGAGTCGTGGCTTCGATTCCGGCGGTCGCATTTAGATGGAAGCCATCGAGTGCTCCGTTTTCGATGCGATGCAAGTGAACTTTAAAGGGGAGACTGATGAGAAAAACGATTTTTCGCGTATTGGTAAAGTACGATTTCACAATCCTCACAACACCACTCTCACCGCGACACGACGCTTGGTAGGCAAGAAAACGCGCGGGAAGAAAATACCGATGGAGACGCCACCTTGACATTCCCGAAACAAACAACCGTCATAGCTTTCGAAGGCGTTTACTGGCTCCCATCGATATACGTATATCATAATTGACAAAAATTATGTACATTGTCATCTGCGGGTGTCGTATGCACCTAGAATACGAAGTTTCAGCAAATTTCATCGCACCAAAATCACGAAAACAAGAAAAGTGCATATTGAAGTTTCTGACGTCATGCGCTATGATTTCAGGACGAAATTCAAAAATGAAATCTCAACCTTGAATTTCTAATAAGGAAGTTATGCTAGTGATGCATGACATTAGAGTTCTCAGAGTGCAGTTCCTCAATATGAAATAAGTCATCGTTTCCCTTTAGTGTCCCGTTAAAGAACACCAATTACATGGTTAATATTTCTGGAGTTCTCTGCTGTACGGTGGGTATCACAATCAAATCGCGGCTCTCACACGTAAATCACCAGATACGAATCAGCTCATTCGATAGCTGAAAATGCACGATAGCATTTTCAATCTCCAGTCCCCGATCAGCAGTGTTATCATCGCGCTCACGATGTATAAGTCATGCGGGATACCAACGGCACAACAATCTGCGATAGAGCGGACTGCGCCCAATCGCAGGTTACTCGCCGAAGTTCAAGAAAACACGCAAAACTGGGAATCGAGCGTATTTCCGTCTTATTTCCTTGAGAACGTATTTGCACGCAGACTGTGCGGTGGAACGCAAGGACAGCGATATATATTTAGCGCGGCCTCGACGAACGAAGTTGCCCTAAAATTGCCGCTGCTACGCCTCCAATCAGAACTTGTTAACTTTGCAGTACGGCTCCACCCGATCACGAGAAAGTACGAAATTATATCGGCCACAGTTCGGAGCAACTTGGCGCGCTATCGACTGTTCAGCTGACAGTGTCACCGTTATGCACACCTCGTCGTTCGACGCTCGATCAAAATAATTTCACGCGTCAGAACGAGGTCACGAATCAGCGGAGATAAGTGGCAGGCAGGCGCGCGGCTCAAAGCACCTACAATTCGAGGCCACCCCCTCGAATAGTTCCAATACTGTGCGAATTGCAGTACGCATACAGAACATTTATAAAAAAAAGGAGGAGGGAGGGAAACAGAAACGCACGAAATAACAAAAACAAACAAACAAACAGCGCGTCAGTCTTGTGTATGCTGTACCTGCAGCTACCACGTGCGGTGCATTTTCCCGAAGCCCCACAGCGCAGGCCACGGCAGCGAGGTTTATCCTCGAACGCAGTAAACGAAATAATAAGCATGCGCATTTGCGCACGCACTTTCACCGGCAGCTTCGTGTTTACACGCGAGCATAAGTATGCAGAAAATTCCTCTTTAACTTGGAGCAGAGCGAGCCAGGCCTTTCCGTCAGATCCTTCGGCCATGCATAACATAACGCATTTTGCGCGTGCGGTGGCATACGATCGGAAGATGGGATAGCAGGTGATGAGGCCTTTAAGCCTATCGAACAGGCCAGCACATATAGCTACTATACACAACGTCTAGACAACTAATATATATATATATATATATATATATATATATATATATATATATATATATATATATATATATATATAGGGGAAAGAAGTGTATACCTAAGGGCTCGTTTTTCCGTGTTTTAACACAATATTAATGAGATCTAACAGACAGTAATGCCAGAGTCCTTCAATGCTTTTGAAGGACTCTGGTAATGAAGGACTCTGGTAATGCCAAGGAATGTACAGGGGAAGTTATCGAAACCAATGGAATGTAAATAAGAAGAAAGAAAAGTGGATGAAAAAATAACCAACTGTGAGCAGGGATCGAACCTACGACCTTCGAATAACGCGTTCTATGCTCTAACCACTGAGCTACCACAGAGGCCTTCCCTCCATCCACTTTTTTGGGTTTATCTGTGAATTTAGAAGAAGGAGTGACAGTCAGCGCCATCTATAAGCCAAACGGCGAGTGTGAAAAACACTCTTATGCGCATGTTTGGCGTCACGTAGCACGTGAACTTATTATGAGCAGGCAGCTGATTAATTGTCCCTCTTACACAACCTAAACACACCAAGTATGCCAGTACTAGACCCTCCCTCGTTCAGTGAAATAGGGGAAAGAAGTGTATACCTGTGTAAGAAGATGAGATAGAAGGTGATGTGGCCTTTAAGCCTATCGAACAGGCCAATCACATATAGCTACCACAACGTCTAGACAACTAATATATATATATATATATTGTCGCAGTACAACGCGAACAAAGCACAAGTACGCCTTGAGGCAGCAAAAGCAGCGTGTTCTCAACGGCTGATTCACAAGATCTTCTTCGTTCTCGCGTCAAGCCAGAGGCCCACTACCTGGTGTCCGCTAAGTTCCCCCGTCAAGCCAGAGGCCCACTACCTGGTGTCCGCTAAATCCCCCCATCATCGTTTTGTCCACATGTAGACACGGGTCATTTGCCTCCCTCTCAAAGAGCATCGACCCGATGCGAAGTCAATAATGCAGTTTTTGTTAAAATATAAGTCTCACGCAATCACTCGCTCACGTAAGGCTTCATGCGCACTACGTGAACGAGTTCAGGATGGTGCTGGCGACGATTGGTACTACACGAATTGTCGGGAACAACTTCGTAAGTGACGTCACTTAGTTGTCGCAGCACTCGGTATGGCCCAAAGTATCTTCTTAAGAGCTTTTCTGATAGTCCTCGTTTCCGTACGGGTGTCCAAATCCATACTTTGTCGCCAGTTTGATAGACAACTGCTCTGCGGTGAGCATTGTAGCGGCCTGCATCGTACTCTTGCTGCTGGCGGATCCGTAATCGTGCCAGTTGTCTAGCTTCTTCCGCGCGTTCCGTAAACGTGTTGGCGTCTGGGTCGATGTCGTCACTTTCGTGCAGCAGCATCGCATCTAACATAGTTCGTACTTGTCGTCCATGAACGAGGCTGAACGGGGTCATGCGGGTCGTTTCTTGCTTGGCCGTGTTGTACGCAAACGTTATGTATGGTAAGATTTCGTCCCAATTTTTGTGTTCTATGTCTACGTACATCGAAAGCATGTCTTCAATGGTTTTGTTTAGACGCTCCGTCAGCCCGTTTGTTTGTGGGTGGTAGGCAGTAGTCTTGCGATGTGTTGTTCCACTCAGCATCAGGACGTGATCTAAAAGAGCTGCCGTAAATGCGGTTCCTCTGTCTGTGATTACGACGGTTGGTGCACCATGCCTCAGTACAATATTTTCGATGAAAAACCTGGCCACCTCCGCTGCTGTACCTCTCTGAATAGCTTTTGTCTCGGCATAACGGGTCAGATAATCCGTCGCGACGATAACCCAGCGGTTTCCTGCAGTGGACATAGGAAGTGGGCCCAAAATGTCCATGCCTATCTGGTAGAATGGAGCTGTTGGGACCTGCACGGGTTGCAGTAGGCCAGCTGGTTTAGTCGGTGGTGACTTGCGTCGCTGGCAGTCGAGACAGGTACGAACGTGGTGCTTCACGGCTGTGGTTAGTCTCGGCCAGTAATACCTTTGCTGTACTCTGGCCAACGTTCTCATGTAACCCAAATGGCCAGAGGTCACCTCGTTGTGGCATGCTTTGAGTATTTCGGTACGAAGGGCTGCTGGTATGACGAGCAGATAGGCGGATCCTGTCGATGAAAAGTTTCTTTTGTAAAGTACTCCGCCCCGTAAACAAAACGATGACAATACTCTTGCGAAAACTCTTGGCGCCTTCTGAGATCTGCCTTCCAAGTAGTTAATTAAGCCAAGCAACTCAGTGTCGTCACGTTGTTGCTGCGCAATGGCGGTCGTGTCGAGGACACCGAGAAATGCCGTTTCCTCCTCCTCGGGTAGAGTTGCCGACTCAATAGGTGAACGGGACAGACAGTCAGCGTCCATATGTCGCTTGCCTGACTTGTGCACGACCGTCATGTCAAACTCTTGTAGTTTTAGGCTCCAACGCGCTAATCGGCCGGTGGGATCTTTTAGATTAGTTAACCAGCAAAGGGAGTGATGGTCACTCATAACTTTGAAGTGTCGGCCATACAAGTACGGGCGAAATTTCATTACTGCCCATACTACGGCGAGACATTCTTTCTCTGTTGTTGAATAGTTAGCCTCTGCGCGTGTTAGCGTTCGGCTTGCGTAGGCGATCACTCTTTCTGTGTCCTCTTGCCGTTGCACAAGCACAGCTCCAAGACCTACATTGCTAGCGTCTGTGTGAAGCATCGTCGGGGCTTCTTCGTCGAAGTGGGCGAGCACAGGGGGCGTTTGGAGACGTTGACGCAGGTCATTAAAGGCAGCCTCCTGTTCTTCTTTCCACTCAAAGGCAACATCATCTCTTGTGAGACGAGTTAGTGGCGACGCGATGCGGGCGAAGTCTGCGATAAACCGGCGATAATAGGCACAAAGGCCTAGGAAGCGTCTGACAGCCTTCTTATTGGAGGGTACTGGGAACTGTGCGACGGCGGCAATTTTTCCAGGATCGGGCCGGACGCCTGCGTAGCTGACGACGTGACCGAGAAACTGAAGTTCGTGAAAACAGAAATGGCACTTTTCTGGTTTCAATGTTAGGCCCGCGAACCGTATGGCACGTAAAACAACTTCCAGCCTTTTGAGATGCTCGTCAAAAGTGGTCGAAAACACTATAACGTCGTCCAGATAGACTAGGCACGTCTTCCACTTCAATCCCGAAAGTACCGTGTCCATAAGCCTTTGAAAAGTTGCGGGCGCGGAGCACAAACCGAAAGGCAAGACTTTAAATTCGTATAAACCATCTGGGGTCACAAAAGCGGTTTTCTCTCGGTCTCTTGGGTCTACCTCGATCTGCCAGTAACCACTCCTCAAGTCCATGGAAGAAAAGTAGCGAGCGTGCCGAAGTCTGTCAAGGGAGTCAGCAATACGTGGGAGCGGGTACACATCTTTCTTGGTCACCCGATTCAGCTTCCTGTAGTCCACGCAAAAACGCAGGGTGCCGTCCTTTTTCTTTACTAGCACTACAGGCGATGCCCAGGGGCTCTGTGACGGTTGAATGACGTCATCTTCAAGCATTTTCGCGACTTGTTGTTGTATGGCTTCGCGTTCCTTTGAAGCTACACGATAAGGGTTCTGGTGGATAGGTCTCACCGTGTCCTCGGTGATTATTCGGTGCTTTGTCAAAGGTGTTCGACCAACTCGTGATGTCGTTGGAAAGCAGTCGCGGAATTCGGCTAGCAGCTGAAGAAGTCTCTGTCGCTCGTCCTTTGACAGAGTGGTGCCAACATCGTGAATGGGGTCTGGTTCTGGATTAGGCTCTTCGTCCAATACCGACAAACATAAACTGCCTCGCATTTCTACAATATTGTCGTACGAAGCGATAGCTGTGCCCTTCGGAAGGTGCCGGCGCTCAGCACTAAAGCTCGTCAGAAGTAAATTCGTGCGTCCACGAGTGAGACGGACGATACCTCGTGCGACCAAAATGCCATGACTAAATAGTAGCGAGCCAATTTGGTCAGCAATGCCTTCGCCATCAAACGCTTCGTCGTCTTGTACTGAAACAAGAGTGCATGACCGGGGCGGGACGACCACATCATCATCAATTATACGTAAAGTGTTGCGTATTGCGTCTGAACAGTCAACTAAACCAGAGCTGTTGCGGAATGTAATTGAACGGTCCGGGATGTTGATGACGGCACCATATTCTCTTAAGAAGTCCATCCCTATGATCAAGTCCTTGCAACACGAGGTGAGGATGACGAACGTCGCCACGAAAGCAGAGCCACCGATGTCGAGTCTTGCTGTACACCTTCCGACAGGCATCAACAGCTGGCCGCCTGCTGTCCTCAGGTGAGGTCCCGTCCACGTAGTCTTCACTTTTTTTAGGCGTACGGCAAGGTTTTCACTTATGATAGAAAAGTCGGCGCCGGTGTCAACTAAGGCTGTTACTTGCTGTCCGTCTACCGAAACGGTAAGATCTGTGGTCACAGTTTCGTCGGTGTTACAACTTCTCGGCTTTACGGCGTCCTGTGGTACAAGTAACGGGGGCTTTTTTTCGTCGCCTTGACGGCCTGCAACCTCACCCCCGGAGGTCGCTGCCTTCAGTTTCCCCGGCGTGGACTTGGTGACCTCCTCCCACTGACGTCGGCTGTAGTTCGGTGGCGCGACGAAGGCGAATATGCCGGAGACGGAGAGCGTGGTCGACGTCCCAAACCTGGCTGGTAATCGGGCACACTGTCGTCATTATTGGCACGGCGGTTGTCAAAATGGGACTGAGACAAGGGGAGTCCTTGAGAATGAGTGTCCCGGCGTGGTGCGTAGCCGTCGTTGGCGCGTCGATCGTCAGACCATTGCCGAAGAGGTCGAAACATATCTACGCGGTGCCAGCAATGGCGGGAAATGTGGCCCACACCTCCGCAGGTAAAACAAAGCGGGCGCCTATCTACAGTGCGCCAGGCGTCTGTTTTACGAAGCTGTGGACGCCGCAACGGCTCGTAATGTGGCAAATTGGGAGACGGCTCTTGGTACGGCGGCATTTCGTACGGCGGTACGACGGCAGGTCGTCGCGGTGTCTGTTCTTGTGGCGACCAAGGAACGGCTGCCGATGGCTGGCGGTACGACGGCGCAACGGGCGGCGGGCGGCGAAGCACGGCTGCGTAGCTCATAGGTCGCTGATCGTCAGTAGGATCAGCTGTTGAAAACGCTTGGCGTATTTCTTCGCGGACGACTTCAGCGACAGACGCCGTGGGTGGTTCCGTGACCTGATTCCGGAACTTCAGCAGCTCTTCGCGAACAATCTCTCTTATCAAATCGCGCAACGAGCTTTGATTTTCAGATGCCGTAGCGGCGACTTGCATGTGGGCGCTGCTGGACAAGCGATCGTATTGTTGGCATCGTAGGTGAAGCGCCCGTTCGATAGCCGTAGCTTCTTTGATGAAGTCTGACACGGTGGTTGGCGGGTTCCGCAAAAGTCCGGCGAACAATTGCTCTTTAACGCCGCGCATGAGGTAGCGCAACTTTTTGTCGTCGGTCATGTGCGGGTCAGCTTTACGGAAGAGACGGGTCATGTCCTCAGCGAACATTGCGACCGTTTCATTGGGTTTCTGAACCCGTAGCTCGAGTAAATGCTGCGCACGTTCGCGCCGGTCGGCATCGGCAAATGTGTCAATCATTCCTCTTTTAAAGTCGCTCCATGATGACAAACTGCATTCTCTGTTCTCGTACCAAGTTTTAGCGCTGTCGTCGAGATAAAAATAGGCGCGGGAAAGCCTTTGTTCAAAGGACCACTGGTTGGTGTTAGCGACACGTTCATAGTGATCAAGCCATTCTTCAACGTCTTCATGTGCTCCACCACCAAAGCGATCAGGCACCAGCGGTGAAAAAAAGGTTACCTGAGATGGGGTTGGCAAACTACTGTCTCGTAGTAACTGTTGTGGATTGGCGGTGGCCATTGGTAGATCTGAGCGGTGCTTTGTAGAGTGTTCCTGTGACAGAGTGAACTCTGGAAGGAGGCCTCGCAAGCGACGACTGAAGCGATGCACGGGAGTGTCGACAAGTGCTTCTGGGCTGGATGAACGGCTCCCCGTGGGAGTGTGGAGCATCAGGCGGGGTCGCGGGCCAGCACCTCCACCAGTGTCGCAGTACAACGCGAACAAAGCACAAGTACGCCTTGAGGCAGCAAAAGCAGCGTGTTCTCAACGGCTGATTCACAAGATCTTCTTCGTTCTCGCGTCAAGCCAGAGGCCCACTACCTGGTGTCCGCTAAGTTCCCCCGTCAAGCCAGAGGCCCACTACCTGGTGTCCGCTAAATCCCCCCATCATCGGTTTTGTCCACATGTAGACACGGGTCATATATATATATATATATATATATATATATATATATATATATATATATATATATATATATATATATATAGGGGAAAGAAGTGTATACCTAAGGGCTCGTTTTTCCGTGTTTAATTTAACACTTAACTAACACTTAATTTAACAATTAATCAGCTGCCTGCTCATAATAAGTTCACGTGCTACGTGACGCCAAACATGCGCATAAGAGTGTTTTTCACACTCGCCGTTTGGCTTATAGATGGCGCTGACTGTCACTCCTTCTTCTAAATTCACAGATAAACCCAAAAAAGTTGATGGAGGGAAGGCCTCTGTGGTAGCTCAGTGGTTAGAGCATAGAACGCGTTATTCGAAGGTCGTAGGTTCGATCCCTGCTCACAGTTGGTTATTTTTTCATCCACTTTTCTTTCTTCTTATTTACATTCCATTGGTTTCGATAACTTCCCCTGTACATTCCTTGGCATTACTGTCTGTTAGATCTCATATATATATATATATATATATATATGTGTGTGTGTGTGTGTGTGTGTGTGTGTGTGTGTGTGTGTGTGTGTGTGTGTAAACGCATTTTCAGATGGCGGAGTGTCTTCTCGTCGAGAGCTTTTCCCCGAAACTGTGCATGTCGTTCGACTGAAGCCATACTTCACACAGTAGCCCTAGTGCTTTCACGTGTTACAATGGACAGTGACTTTTAGGGGCGAAGCTCCTTAGGACGTGGGCTGTGCGTCCCCTGTAGCCTGTATGTAGCCACCTCTAGTTTAGTTCTTGCAGTGTTCACTAGATGGCGGTACCGTCCCCTGTATGTAGCCACCTCTAGTTTAGTTCTTGCAGTGTTCACTAGATGGCGGTACCGTCTCCTGTATGTAGCCACCTCTCGTTTAGTTCTTGTAGTGTTTACTAGATGGTGGTACTTGTAGCTGATGATGAAAAGATGCAAGATGTTATAAACTAGAAAGCGGTACTTGTAGTTGATGAAAGACGCGAGATCTTATAAAATAGGAATGATGTCACATATGGTACGTGTCATTGGTTGAAGGCAATCGTTCGATTTAGTGCGGCGACGTACGCTAGGGGGAGCGATGTAATCGAGTGGGCAAAATGTACAGAGGATTCATGGTTTACCAGGTTTACCTCCGGAGCTTCGCCCACTCATCATCATTCACTTCGTGGAAATGGCGGAATTTTTTGTTGCTGCTGTTCTTGTTCTCCTGTGTTACTGTGCTTTTTTTGCGCTTCGCGGAAGTGTTGGTACAACCTCTTTGTTTGCGGTGCTGATATTCACACTCAACTCACCCTCTTTGGTTCTCTACATCTACGTGTGTGTGCATTCATTTTAGGGGCGAAGCTCCTTAAGCCCTGGGTCTGTACAGGCATGTCTCTCTTGGTATACGTGACAGCCAAGTTTTATGACTCACTCAGCAGGTGCAGACAGACAGACAGACAGACAGACAGACAGACAGACAGACAGACAGACAGACAGACAGACAGACAGACAGACGACGGACGGACGGACGGACGGACGGACGGACGGACGGACGGACGGACGGAGAGACAGAGAGACAGACAGGCAGACGGACGGACGAATGGACAGGCAAAGAAACAGACAGATAGACGGAAGGACGGGTGAACGGACAGGCAGACAGACAGAGGGACCGACGGACGGACAGACAGACAGACAGACAGACAGACAGACAGACAGACAGACAGACAGACAGACAGACAGACAGACAGACAGACAGACAGACGGACGGACGGACGAATGGACAGACAGGGAGACAGACAGACAAACAGACAGACAGACGGACGAATGGACAGGCAAAGAAACAGACAGATAGACGGACGGACAGATGAACGGACAGGCAAACAGACAGACAGACGGACCGACGGACGGACAGGCAGACAAACAGACCGACAGACGGACAGACAGGCAGACAGACAGGCAGACAGACGGATGGACGGACGGACGGACGGATAGACGGACGGGCAGACAAACAGACAAAGGGACGGACGGACGGACGGACGGACGGACAGATAGACGGACGCACGGATTATTCGTGCACAGTTTACCGATAGAACCCGCTGAAGCTTCGCCCAGACTCATCATCATTCACTCCGTGGATGTATGCTGTGATTTTTTTTTTCCCTTCCAAACATCGAGCCGATGTTTTCTAAGGGGGTACTGATGTCGCATGGCCTGCTTGTGTGAGAATTACGAGTGCAAGAAGACGACGAAGCTCTGCCTGAGCCGCTTCTTGGCTAGTCACGCAACGAGCCCAATAAAGCGTGGTTGTCGTCAGAAACGTGACAATACAATGGAAGGGGAGGTTAGTATAAGGAATAAATGGGCCCTTAATTCATTATTATTATTATTATTATTATTATTATTATTATTATTATTATTATTATCCAATCGGTCATCTTTCTTTGTTCATGTCTTTCTTAGGCCAGTGTAGTACATGCCGCAAGGTGAGAGGAGGTTAAGATTATGATATTGTCCAGCAATGACCAGTAATTTGCGCAATATGGCGGTAACTTGCGCAATCTTAGAATGACCACGTGAACGTGGACAAATGGCGATTGACCTCTATAAACTAGAAACTTTTTTGAAAGCGCAGTTAACTTTTTCGGTCCACGCTTACGGGGCCTGTGAAGCTGCTGTTGTACTTGTGCTTAAACGACGACTGTGTGCCGGAGAGAGCAAGAAGTATAACTTACCGTGTTAAGCTAATTTCTTCTTTCTTTCTCTGAAAAAAAAAAGGCCAGACCTGCGCGGTACGCGCGGCACAGTCACAGTGAAAGCTAGAAGCGTGGCCTTTCAGAGTCTTTTTTTTAACACTCTTTGGGATGCTACAAGCCTGCACACTGCTGGGTACCCACTACGCCATAAATCATAATAAATTGCACGTAGTAGGCCAGTATTCGCTATGCTATCATTCTTAATTCTTCTGAGAAGTGTGGTATTCGCTCAACACTTGCAAGGAATTGTGTGTCAATTGTTCGTGCAGTGGCACACGACGACGAGGAATTATGTGTGAAGTGGTTACGCGCCACACCTATTACGTGATCAAGAACAAGCTTTTTGTAGTGGGATGTAGCATCGAACGACCAACTCGTTACGCTATTCGCTTTGTGTGACGCCTGGTTCATCTTCTGCTGTTCTAAAACGCTTTATTACTCATTGACGCGACTCCTTTTCTGACATCAAGAATACTGGGCTTGCACGCAGTGGTCCCGGGTTAGAGCCCCACTGTGTTCTTGGTACTAGGTGTTTTTTTTTTCTTATCTCGTGCGTAGTAGTTACAGACACCGGCGGCAGCGGCGGCGGACAACTGAGACGCCGCTTGTAACCCGTGTTCTGATCTCGCAACAGCTTTCGCTGTAAAAAAGTAGTAATGCCTCTTCTTGTCTGCTCTGTTTTTATTGAATCGAGACAGTCGACAACCGCAGCGCAGTGTCACTTCGACGTGCGACAGCAGTTGAGAAAGTACAGCGCATATTCGCGACAGCTGGTAGCTTCAGTGAGCGGCTTCGCTTTGCACTGGCTCTGGGAAACAATTTCAGCTGGTGCTTTAAACGACATGCATGCAGCCAAATTTTGTCATCCTCTTTTTAGCACCTGCTGCTGGCATCGGAGAATCAATTGTCTGTTTCCTCGATTTAATTATATTTCTTTCCAAGTAATGGTGTGGAGGGCGGGCCCGACGCTGCTTATGTATATATGTATACCATATAGAGAGCTATACTTTGCCTTTTAAACAAAGAGCTTTGAGCTATTGACACTTGGCTTTTGCACCAATATCTGTCCGAATCCGTCTTGTTTGTAGTAGTAGTTATCCTGCGTAAATAAATAAATAAATAAATAAATAAATAAATAAAGAAGAAAGAAAGAAAGAAATAAGAAAGAAAGAAAGAAAGAAAGAAAGAAAGAAAGAAAGAAAGAAAGAAAGAAAAAGATCACCCAGGTTACCCCCTTATTTGATAATCCATAGTAGGAAAGACGAGTAGCCAATGGTGCGATGAAGAAACATTCAGGCATGTTCTGTGGCAGTGTCCGCGGTAAAGTGCCCAAATAATCTGGTTCCGTCAGGCCTCTGCTAGAAGAAAGGAGTCTGCTGCTCTGAGAGGACCATCATACGGCTGTGCAAGTGCTACTGCTCTCTTTTGCGATCCACCGGCTATATGTGGAACTGCTATAATTTGAACGCCTTCCCTTTCTCTCTCTCTCTTGTCATCTATCTCACCCCTTTCCAGCACCTGGAATGCAAAATAAGAATCGATAGCTGGCATAAGCGTGCTGAACGGTTGTGTCACCCACGATCTCCGACGCTGGCGTCGCCCTCGCCGATCGGCCTTCCGCGATCTCCTGACGCTGTGTAGCTCTCGCCGAGTGGTGACCCCCGCCTCACCACGGTGGTCTAGTGGCTAAGATACTCGGCTGCTGACCCGCACGTCGCGGGATCGAATCCCGGCTGTGGCGGCTGCATTTCCGATGGAGGCGGAAATGTCGTAGACACGTGTGCTCAGATTTGGGTGCACGTTAAATAACCCCAGGTGGTCGAAATTTTTGAGCCCTCCACTACGGCGTCTCTCATAATCATATGGTGGTTTTGGGACGTTAAACCCCACATATCAATCAATCGCGTGGTGCCCCATCCTCGGACTCCTTTAACCGTGTCCCCCATTTTTCCTATCTCTTTTTTCTGTCGCTACTATGCGGCGAGTGCTCTCTTCTTCTTTCTTCTATTTATCCCCCTTCTTTCATTCTCTGCAAGGCACTACGCAGTGTGGCCAACAGAAATTAGGTGCCTTTTCCCTTACTTCAAGAACCACTACTACCAAATGCAGAGTAACATGCCGAAACCACGAATCTGGTCAACCTCCCTGCCTTTCTACTTTTCCTCTCTCTTCATTGTGAGAGGGGAAAGTGAGAACAAAATGAATGAAGAAATAAGAACAAGCTCATGCGACCGAACAAGTATGGACGGACCGGAGTAATATCTACCGCATATTGACATGCATCTTCGCACTTGGCAACCACCACAGTTGCGGCTGCGTGTCTTGTTTTGCGGGTATTTCTGTTTCCTTGAGACATTCATGATAGGACAATGTGCCGTCGTTTCTTTATCAAATGAAGAGGTTGAGTGTGCTTACTGGTGAGCATTGCGCGATGTACATTATACAAATCATTCTGCCAAGGAATATTTTTAACACATTTACCTGTTTCTTTCTTCTGAATATAGAAAAAATCGGTTAAAAAAGACCAGTGTTTGTCATGTCTTCTTCTTGCCAACAGTGAATAGTTCCCACTTTTTTTTTAATATTCACAGACGCGTGTCTCAACAGGCAAAACGGAAGCCCTATAATAACTTCTTTTGGCGGGAATTATGATGCATTGTCCAGTGATATGTAAAATTCACAAAACATAATTATAAGGCACTCAATATTACATTTCGAGAAACAAAATGCACCAATGTGTTGTTTTGTGCTCCTTTCAGTCATTAATTATAATTTGTATGCAATTAATTATTAAATTTTACTGCAGTCAGTCACGTCCCATTTTGACAAGAAAAGGATGAAATCATAAGGGCTTCGAATGTGTGCGAAAAGACGTTTATTGTCGTACCCATTTCGGCGAAAGGAAAGCGGTATATGTTCTTTTGATTTTGGTGCTGAAGCACGGCTGTCACAATACTTTAATGTCGCCGTCGGAGGCTACTTTACGCCAATTGGCTACTTTACGATCCCGATCACGACAAAAACAATGAAGTTGGCGCCACGGATACTTTCTGGCTAAATTGAACTTACACTTCGGCGCACTTAGTAGCTATATTTTTCATTAATGGCCGACGAAATATCGAGCAAGCCTTTGCTTGCAACCTTTTCTGACGTGTCAGCTGAGTCGTGCGCGTGTCCTACTCCCATCACCTGTCTTGCGCTCATGAAGACACCTCAACACAGTGCCTGGGGCGGCTTCCATGACATGGTGACGATCCTGTTCTTGTTAGCGTATTCAATGTGACTCGCACCCGTTTTTGGGAATCAACCAATATTCGGTCGTTTTATAAGTTTAAACAAAAAAAAACTAAAAATGGGGAAGTGATACACTTGCAAATCAAAGGTGAAATTTAAGTACGCCTTTTGGCTATAGCACGCTTTTCACTGTGCCTGCCATCCATGCCGACGTTACAAGTTAGTGCTAACGCTGTTCCACGACGCTTTCTCACGTGTGAACTTGGAAAAAAGAAATGGTCGGAACCAAATAAAGCTCCACTACTCACCTTCAACTATACTTCACCACTTTAAAGTGGACTGGAATTACAGCAACTTGTACTAGTTGTTTTTGTGCGCGATTTCAAGCGCTATCTCCTTCTGCGGTCGGCGTTCTTACAGAATGATTGAATGGATAGTTCCAATCTAACTCCTTTTCTGGTGGTCACTCCATCTGTTATAGATGGACTGTACACGTACACGGAACTTTTCTGTTCACCAGTGCAACTTTATTACTGCTCGAAAAACAAACAAGCGGAGAAAATAACTGTGGTCCATTTCTATCTTACAGACATGCTGCCATCTAGCGGCCGCGGTGCACATTTCCGCCATGTTGAAGACCTAGGGCGCTCTGCACGAGCACATGCGGAGCCTACGCTGACAGAAAGGGCAATGCCGCCATATTTTAGTATGCCGTGTTGCTTAGATTGAAGAGAATAAGATGCTGAAAAAAAAAGGTTGGCCTGAAACTAACCTCCACGCCATTTTCTCGTGGCCGACGAATGCACCAGACCATTCCAGCCACTTCTTACGACCAACGCTTTGTTTACATTGACCATTTGTAATAGATGAGGTATGGCGTCGGTGCTCATCGGAGAACACTTTTTCCTGTCACGTCGAAACGAGACAGTTTGCGCACCGTGTGCTTGCAGGCACATAAAAATCGGCTTCATGTGCGAGCTTCAGAACTGCATCGTGGCTGCACCGGCCCGCACATGTCTGCGCTGCTGTTTACAGCATTACTATGTTTATTACGTCGCGATAACAATTACATGTAGCTCGTGCGCATCATCGATTCTCAGCGAACGAACCGATTGTGATGAAGCGTGTTCCCAACTGAAATTGGCAGACGGCCGATGGTTGTCAAACAAGTGGACAGTGCTCGAAAACCGCTATTGCCGGCTCACCAACAGTGGCGGGAAGTGGGGCCCTGATTGGCAACCACTTTCGCTGGTTATGAGTTCACTAAAGACGTTCAGCTAACGGTCGGCAAACAATAGGGAAATCATTGGCACACACTGCCCAGGTGGCTAAACGTGGCCCTTTCTAGGGTCATGCTTTGTTACCTTCCACGTTGGCCAGCTACTATGAGCCAGCCAAAAGACCACATTACATTATATCTGTGGGCGCAAATGCTTTTTCCTACACGGCGCACATCATTTCTTCGTCAGCGAAAGTTTCTTGCTTGAGCGTTCAGCGTCAGATGTCCCAAGATTATTCGCAAAAGGTTAATTAATCAAGCACCACGATCCTATATGTTGGCAGCCAGAGGTAGGCCGGTGCCAGGTCAATAGCCAAAATCACCCTTGGCCCAACTCTGTTGAGCAAGCTCGGGCCATGACCGGTTAGGTCGGCCGTGCATGTTGGGCTAGCATAGAGCCGAGGTCGATTTTTTTTTTTCAATTGGGTTGTTTGTCGTATGCAAGGAGGTGGCGTCAGTAGGATTATTTGCGAGAGTTGCTTCACTATGCGTATTTTCAAGCGTTTCATGTCACTGTCAAATTCTGAGGGGCAGTGCAGATGGCGCGACCCCCCTTTCTCCTTTTTTTTTAATTTACGCCCCAAGAAGAGCACATGACAGGTTTTCCCAGAAGCGCATTCTTCTTCGAAAAAAATTGCCCGCAGCTTCCCTCGGGGGAACACTGAGGAGGATGCGGAGCATATAATTGGTTAACGGGGTGTTAAAGTGCGACTTACTTGGGTCGATGGCTAAATTGGTTAACGTGGTTGTGAAATGGGGTGTTAAATTGCGACTTACTTGGGTCGATGGCTAAATTGGTTAACGTGGTTGTAGGAGGGGGTGTTAAATGAGTGAACACGTACACACGTATGCGAAAGGACGGCGCTGGTCGAAGGGACGTCGATCATTGTGTTTGTGGATTCGTTGGAATTCATTTCACCGCGACCTTGGACGTCGACGCGCCGTACAAACCAACCGACGAGCGGCAACTGAGCGAGCGAGCGCCGACCTTGAGTATATATACAGCGCGACGGCGCATGCACTGACAGCTGTTGAATGTTCTCGAAGGAGAAGCGCGCGCGCGGCACAGATGGCGACGGCGCGACGGCGCATGCGCTGTCAGCTGTCGAATGTTCTCGAAGGAGAAGCGCGCGCAGCACAGATGGTGGGCGACGGCGCGACGGCGCATGCGCGCGCGTCAGCTGTCGAATGTTCGAGAAGCGGTGCGGACGGCGCGGACGGCGCACTACAAGGCGCGAGTATAAGATGCTTCCTCATCTAAAAAAAAAAATCGTGTATTCACCCATGGATGCTACAAAATGGTAACAGATGCTTATATAGGCCACTTCTCGTATGCAACTGAGGAAAAAAGAATGCTGTTCCAGCAAATGCGTTCCATTCGAATGTGGGTACGCTACCAAGTTTCACGGTAAATTGGGTTCACAAGTGTTCAGTCGGCGACGCAAAACTGACATGCTGTAACGGCTTGAAATTGTGAGATGCCAGTTGGCCTCGAAAGGGACGATGCGAACTCGAATATTCTTGGTGTATCGTGTTATTAACGAGCACATGCCGGGAGGATATTTAGCGAAATACTAGCCAATCAGCACCTGATTCTTGAGCAACATTTTAATGTTCACTTTTCAAAAGCTGGACAAACGGAACTTTTTTATGTTTAAATAGTGCGGTAATTTAAGGGCAGCTAAATAACTTTTGTTAGAAAAGTGAAGAAAAAGAGGACAAAACTTTATTTAAAGTTAGTTGTGTACAGCATATAGATCAATTTAACTTTTTTTACCGTCATTATCACATTCTGATCGACACGGCTGTGCTTAACAGTGTAACGCGCTAAAGCCTCCTCCCAACGAGCCCACATCACACGCATGATGTTCGGAAAGCTAACAACGCTTTATTCGTTACACACAAAACAGACAACGTTTATAACTTAGCGCAAAGTTTCATTCTAGACGACAAGATTACATGTGAAAACGTGTAGCTTCACGCTGTGCCGTAGTTTCACACGTGCAGCTTCACACTGTGCTGTGCCGTAGATAAACACGTAGTATTTATCAACATAATAGCTCTAAGATATGCCGGTAACGTCTGCAGGCCCTCACACACTCGTATGATGGTTTTATGACCCAATTACTTACTATCAAATCGGATACAAGCCAGACGTTATAGCAGTGACTGCAAGACAATTCGGACACAAGCCTCCAACATGGCACCGAGTCGGTAGCTTGGTCAAACCTCGGACAGAAGGCAGCAATTTCGCTTAAGGTCTACTGCTGATTCAAAATGATGTTATTCCTTGTTCATTAATAAAAGTTCTTGTCACAAATACCGTTTTTTAACATTTGGCTACAAATTCGGCGAATAAAATTAAATACCTTTAGCTACACTTGGCTACCTTTAGCTTGGGTTCTGGCTTGTTTTCAAGACCCAACGGCCATCATGAGCGACTCGTCAAACATCGCAGTATACCTTCAAGAAAGTGATCGATTGCAGTCATCCGCCGCACAGTGCTTAATGCAAGAAATAGCGACTGTCGAGAAGGTTCAATTCATGTAATGAACAATGCGTCTTGCTCTCTTTTGGGCACAAGTTGGCACGACTGCGCACACAAACGTACTCTTTAAAAGCCGAAATTTGGCAACATTGGACTAACATTGGACTAAAGTCGTTAAACCAAAGTACGAACGGTTTGTCCAACAAGGACTAAATGCGTGACCGTGCGTGTCGTGCGCACACACCCGGTAATGAAGGGACCAACGGGGAGGGAAACTGTGCCGAGATCACTTTCTGTGGATGCTGTACTGCAATGATCGGCCGGGTGGGCTATCACGAAAACCAGTTTTATCGGCTATACGGTACTGTGAAAGTGAAGCACTATGGAACGAGTAGAAGATGTTATGAGATGTGGTGGTGGTAGTGGTTAGAAGAAGAGAAAGGCACCTAATTTCTGCAGCCTGGTCGGAAGCACGGCGCAGTGCCTTTTATGAGAGGCAAGTTCAACACGCAGTCAGTGCACACAGCCAGCGCCCTCGCGTTTCCACCATGCCGGCACGGGCGGGCCGAAAACAAGTGAAGGTCTCCAAGCTCGGGGAATGAGGATAACTCGCTTCAATGTTTTAATTTAGAACTACGAAGAACACTGACAGCACTAATAAAAGTAAGCTGTTCGTCAGCGGTCGTGTACCCGCACAGTCACTGGTCACAACTTCAAAGTGATATATAGAAAAAGTAGGCTTCGTACGTCATCGTCACCGGTATCAAGCTGGCTGCCGGTGTGAATGCACTGCTGGCATACGCGAAGGAAATTTCGCATACAATTTTTTTTTCGCAGAAAATAATTTCTCCTGCATTAAAGCTCACATAAAGGTATGTATTATTCTCCGCATGCCAATCGTTGTCAAACATCAAGCATGAAGGTGATCGCGGATACGACCAATCGTGCGGCTGGCGGTGCACAGCGAGTGACTTACCAACACGATCAAAGAACCGTGCCTGCGAACGGTCTCGTCGCTGTAAGTACACACATATCTACATCACTCCGTAATACACCGCGAACAGTGGACACCTATCTATTGGCAGAATTTATAGTCACAAATAATTGTGACTATAAAATAATGAATACGAAAATGCCCCAAGAGCCGCATGTTGCGATCGCCGGTGGTCGTTTAGCCGTACTCCTAGTAAGCCTATAGCGACGCCGTCGGCAGGCCGACACCGGTGGCATCGGCGGGGCGCCTGGCTGTTTCGCCGGCTTTCCTAAATTAGCTCCACTGCTATGTTTGTGTTTGCGGCCTCGTGCACCAGAACTTCGAACGCTGGTTCGGCCGACATAATCGCGAATTCCAGCTGATAATTCGTATTTTCTGACTGAAAGATGTTGAAGATTGGATGGATCCGTATTAAAAGATCGGTGTGTTCGGTGCTACGAATTAGCCAACGTAAGTCATTACGTTACAGTGCCAATGTTTATCGCATGTTTAAGCCGAGCAAAAGTCGACCACTGGCACTACATGGGAGGTCAAAATACTGGGCTATATATATCCGGTAGTTTGTTCTCTGTATATAGTGTAGCGCAGGCGGCGAGTGTTTGCGATGTTTTCTTTTGAAATAATAGTTCGTATGTGTAAATATATGTGTGGGTGTTGCTTGACCAATATACTTCATTCCTCATTGCTGAATCCATAGAAATAAATATAAAATATACTCCATGAGTGCAGGATCACCTTTTTTTTTTTCGTTCGTCCAGACGGTTCGTTAGTCCCATAGGAACATTCTACGAGGACCAACAATTAAACCAAGTGGAGTAGGTGCTAGGGGGTAACGGTTGAACCCTTGCCGTTGCTCTCGCAGTTAGTCCAAAATAATTAAAATTATGTGGCAGCCCATATAGCACCCTTAAAGAACCAATGGCATACCCCACTTTAGTCCTTTTCGGCTTAGACAGCCACCACGTCGCTGAGGGGCGTAATTTTCATCGTACGAGGGATCGTGTTCACGCGTTTAACACGTTTTTTTTTTTTCGTAACGCTGGTGGTTCCTGAAAGAATTTTCTGGAGCAAGCCAATGCATTGAGACGGTCGGCAGTTTACCGTTGGTCTCCTATCTTGCATTGCCGAGGTGCGATGCCCGCACCACCACTGGCAGAGCTGCTGCATATTACAGCGTTCTCGATTGCCGCCGCGGTGGTACGGTGGTTACGGCTGTCGGCTGCTGACATGAAGTTCACGGGTTCGCATTTTAGATGGAGACCATAGTGCTAGAAGTCCATGCATTTAGATTTAGGTGCACGTTAAAGAACTCCAAGTTCACGGATGTCCCGAAGCCCTCCGCTATATATGGCATACCTCAATCACATCGTGGTTCCGGCATGTAAAATCTCAGAAACTGTTATTGTTAGCAGCATCGTCAGATGTACCGCAGCGGCCAGAACGTTATTCTTAAGGCATAGTTGAACTCTCCTCGCACGCTACATCCCATCAATGTGTCGCACCACTGTAAAGTCGGAAGCTTGAACATCGTACGAGGGGTCCAAGCGCAACGCTAAAGCTTGCGATGAATGTCAATGCTTCGGGCCTCGTGCGAAACTATGGCCCGTATTCACAAACGCTCCTCCACTCGACCCTTCACTCGAAACGCTCCTTAAGTGGCGTTTTCCCATTCACAAACCGCCCTTCACTTGAAACGCTTCCTTCACTTGAAAAAATCTTGAGCGTTTCCTCGAGATTTTCAAGGAAGCGATAGAGCTACCTTGAATCGTCCCTCGAGTGAAATATTTGCGCCAGCATCGCGTCCATGGCGGAGCCCGTCTCACTTTGACGGCGTTTCTCGATCAAATAGGCTGCCACGGCCGCGTTCTTTAGACAATGACGGTGCCCGTTTACTACGGAGCTGTCTTCGAACGGTTCAGCAACGGCTACTGTGGCGCCGAGACAAGCGGGCGTGGTGTCAAAAAGAAGCACTCACCAGTGCCGTGATGTGTTGCGTTCCGTGCATGAGCCAGTGGATTACCTACCTTCGGGTGTGCATATACTCTTCGTTCGAGTGCTCCATGACTTACTGTGGATGCCAGTGCTTTGAAGTGTTTTGATGAAGCTCGCACACCGCATCAGTTCAAGCGTGGTGCGAAAGCTTGACAAGCAAGCGGCATATCAAACTTTTGATGCGCTGGGTTCACCGTACTTTAGAGTGACTTCCTCTCCGGTGAACCTTTGCTGCCCTAGCCGAAATTTACGACGAAGCACACCTCCGTTAGACGACCATCTGTACCAATGAGAAGGTAAGTTCTCCTGTGTTTTTTTAATTTTTTTCCTGCTCCGGTCAGATTACTATTAAATACAGTTTAAGAAAAGTACAACACAATACGTTGGGCGCAATGAGTGTGCTGCTGTAGCTACTACGCGTGAAACATAGCTTCTTTATACAGTGTCTATGCAGCTCACAATACCAATGAACAACCAAGTACACATTTAGGGGATCAAGCAGATGATCATGCTCTGTGAAAACTGCATGTACGCAAAAGTGCTTCGAGTGTCGTATGAAAACGCAAACATATGAAATATAAATACAGCAGATACATAATGACAGTGTTTTTTTTTTAATTTAACCCCATTCCAACTCCCCGAACAAGAAATGCTGGCTATGGCACTGATTCGTGCAATTAGATATTAAAATTATATACCCATATGCCTGGTCAGCTGCCCAAGTGCCTGAGCTAAACATGTGTCAAAATAGCCAAAGCTCAATACTTCAACCATGTCTGTTCTTGAATGCGAGACATACTAATGAATGTGTGCACAGCTAGAATTAAAAAAAAATCCGGCTTTTGCATCCAAGCTATTACGTTTTTCTAATATTATTTCTTGCCTCTTTTGAGCAGGGGACCAGCTGCCGACAGAAGAACACATAGAAAAGGCCTCCTAGAATCTGCCGTATTATCAATGCATTTCAGAGTTTGCACGACTGTATACAAAAGCACAAAAACGGCAGTGTATACGTGCAGCTACACTGCATTAGGCGCGCTATGGTGTCTACTTCCTTAATCTTATTTATGATGTCCTCCGATCTCGTACTTTATCTTTACAGTGTGTAGGTTGCAAATGTTTGATTGATGAACACTTTTCATTTGCATTCTTATGTTTGCCACGTTGCTCCTCATCAGCCACATGTAATAAAGGTCCATTTGCCATTCACAACTTCTGTTTTGTTCATTTAATAATGCATAATTATCGTCGTGTTTGTCTTTTCATGATGAGACAGAACTGCAAAAACCACTTCTCCGATTTTACAGGAAAGCAGTTCTAGGAAAATTAAACTTGTTTTATATAAAGCAGCACCACTCCTCTTCTACGGAACTGAGATGGCGTGGTTCTAACTGGTAGACTTGCTAATGATGCAGCAATAGCGGATGTTTTATTTACAGGGTTCTGACCAGATGTATCCAAGTTGACTGCAATACTCTTGAGCATTTTTCACCGCTTTGTTGCACTGGTCTTCATTAAATCAGCAGAATAATATACGCTGCTCTTGACGACACTTTCTCGAAGGTTGAGAGAACCCACAGGATAGTTTTTAAAACAGAACAGCACCAAAACTCCGACGCGGCTTCAATTTTATGATTTCCAAAAATATAAAACATTCCCTATAATTTATGTTGTGCCGGGGCTTTGGAATGCAGCACAGACACCACGATGCTTTTCAACAGGTATTTCCAGTAGTTATATTGCAAATAAAATCCAAAACATTCGTGCGAAGGTCATTCATGCACTAACGATTGTACTTCTGAGCATGCAGATGAAGGAGATGGGAAAAAATTTAAGACGTTCGCCGCTGTGTGAACTTGGAGACGGAAGCTACACAAATTTAAAGGTTACTTCTATGCGAATCTGTCAAATTAGACGCATCCACAAATGCAGGGCAGATAGAAAAACAATGCAAAAACAACAACTTATTCCTTCGAAGTTAAAATGTTAAAATGTTAAAGTTAAAATGTTAAAATGATAAAGTTGACACACACACACACACACACACACACCAGTTCCTGTTAACCGACTATATATGTTACTAAATGAAGAAAACAACTTTAAAATGTATTTTTCGCCAATAGTGAAAGAAAGGCACACGATCGCTTTTCTTAACTTGCGTAGCAGTCTAATTCGAACGCTCAGCCACGAGTATAACATGCCTAGTTTTTAACGCTACCCTGGTATAACCTTGAATATCAGTTGCGAGCAATGTCTTTCGAATTTCCTATTATACGCAGAGGAACAACTACGAAAGCGCCACGGTGAAATTCACAGTAAATGAGAAAAATAAACATTGCACAGGCCCCTGAAATTAGGAACTGTGCACGTACTCCCGTAGCAAGAACGAATTTACATACGAGTAATCCTTATACATAATGTCGTGGTGAATGCTAAAAGCACGCCAATATAATGTGATAGGCAGTAAAAAAAATACTCACTCCAGCGCGTTATACGTTCGGTGGCTACATAAGTGATCAGAAGGCTCTCAGTAAAGCGAAAGTAAACAAAGCAACAAACCATCTATTGCGCTTCCTGTCATCACTCACGTAGTTCGTTAGTCACCCCGGTGAAAGTAGGCTCTCACACGACACACACGCAAACACTACCGTAAATATAAACTCCAATTAATAGACGCATACAAGACAAAATAAACTAAGCAGGTAGACACGTTCAGCAGCAGACGAAATGCCAACAGCTGTTCGTTCAGCTGCCTGGGTGCGACTGTTGCCAGACTTGAAGCAGGGTTTCGCTAACTCTATCAGCACAAGGCTTAGGGAAACAACACTACCAGTCTAAATGCACGTATTTTGCTGTAATGTCAATTTAGAAAAAAGAATAACTAGAAAAAGCGTTCTTTTATTGTACAGACATAGGCAATTCTTAACCACAATTGCGAATACTCTCGTTATCAGGCGCTTTTCTCGGCGCATGCAGTTTATTCAAGTGAAGGGAGCATTTCCAAGGCCTCCCTTGGCGCAGGAAGTGTGGAGGAGCGTTCATGAAACGCAGCGGCTCCTTGAGTGGAGAAGCACGCTCCACCTTGACTTCGTCAAGTCGAGGGGAGCTCTTGAGTGAAGGAGCGTTTGTGAATACGGGCCTATATGTCATGATGACGGTGACGTGGAACAGGGGGCACTGATGACAACGCGCACGCGACGACGGCGGTGGCGTAGTATACGAAGTAGTGATGACTAACGTGAAGTCATCTGCTTTTTCAGCGTAAGTTTTCACCTGTATGTGTGTATTGTGCGTTCAGTATGCTTATCATATGATGTCTTATCAAACATCTTATCAGCATGTCTGAACGTCAGCTAGGCGAAGCTCTCCCTCCGTTCGAATTAAGCGTCACACATGGTCTCGAGGACAACTATTTCAGCGAAACAGAAAGCGTAAAAGTTGCAGCGTAATGGTAGGCCACTATTTCAGCCCGTGAGACAAGTGCTACGCATGTGTGTTCTGTGTGACGATAAACGTACCATGCATTCGCAGGTGTCTCGCTTCCTCAAACTGTGCGTCATGTATGAAAATTTATTTTACCCGCCTACGCACATGCTCGTATTATATCATTTTAACGTTATCCGCCCTTTTTTTTTCTCCCTTGCCCCTATTTTTTTCATATTTTTCAGCGACTGCGGGTTGTTTTTCATGGCTGTGGGACAGCGCGCCTTTTCGTTGAGCCATTTTTTACTTATTCGTGTTGTGCAAGATAAGCGATCACGTCACCAGTATACAGCAATAATATCAGAATATCTACTCGTAAATTATCTATGGAACCACGTCAATCGCGATATAAACCGCCCCAATATTGCGGACCGCGATTGGTCTGCCGCTTGACGCCGAAACGCGTTTTCGTTTCGCGCGACTACATCTTCCACCTTCTATAGCACAGAAAACACGCCGTGAATGTGGGGAAATCACGAGCACGCAACGCAGGAACGCCCGGCGAACAGCAGGCGCCAAGGTAAAATATACGGCGACAAGAATGAGATTCCATCCGTGTATCGAGCCGCGGTCGGGACACCGAAGGCGAAGAGGGGAGCTGTCGTATGCAGTGCTGCTTTTGACAAGGGATCCACGGGATGTAGAGCACGGTACCCCGAATAAAGGGCGACCCCGCGAAAAATATACTATAGATCCATTTTGTGTTTTGTGAACAACAGTATAGGCGCCGTCGACATACAGATGCGCTTGGAGCGAGGTCGCGGCCCGTAAGCACAGCCCAAAGCTCACCAACACCCTCTAAAAACACTCGAGAGAGAGAGAGAGAGGGGAACTTTATTGAGGTCTGTTACCGCTGTAGCGGGGAGTGTTCCTCGCGCCCACACGGCTGGCACAGCACCTGCAAAGCTGCCTCCGAGCACAGCGCGTTTAGAATATATCGACAGAGAAGAAACTGTATCTATCGACAGAATGTATACGCTCCGAGCTAATCATTAGACGCCCACAAATTTTCATACGGCCTACTGGAACACGCGCACTCGATGTTCCAGAAACTCGACGTCCTCGACCAAACTTCACCTCCATGGTGTTTACTTTATGCCTGGCAGCGTCCTCTTCCCGTGATCCGGGAGTTCGCTCGTTATAACAGCCGTGATAACTAGTACCCCGATTTCCTGTTAACAAGGACAGGGCGTGTATTTTTTTTCTTGTTGGCCCCCTTTTCTACTCTCTGTCTGGCTAAGGATTAAAAGGCAGAGTTGCTGATTGCTTCCAGAGGTAGCGAATAACCTTCGAAAAATACCCCCCCCCCCCACCAGAAAAAAACGACGCGATTTTAGTGAAGATCAAGAGAAAGCGAGGATTAATAAGTTTTCGCATACCTCAAACTGTTTTGATTGCAATAAAAGCATCACTCTAGTGCAAGTGGGAAGGCAAAAAACTCTCTTCAGTGATCCTGAAAAAGCTTGTGGCGCGACTGTGAATGAAAGCACATATTTATTTTTTCACCTAGCTTCCACGCAGAGCAGTCTGCAGTCCGTTCAATGCACATTTTGCAGAGCATAAATAGCGGTGCTTGCTTAATCCCCCAACGTTTGCCTAATCACGACGCTCAACGACACGCAAAAGCATCGAAAAAGCGTTATCAGTGAACGTGACAAGCACAAAAAGTACTGTACTTTCTAGGAAAACGCCGATAACCCAGGGGGAAAAAAAACACGGCTACCGACAGGAGCATTAAAGTTCTACATTCTGCAAAAAAAAACGAAATAAATAAAACAATAATTCTGCTCACTACAAGCGGAACTGTGAACTCTGCTTTAAGCCGCCTTTCTAGGTTTTCCAGGAAATGCAATTAGGTTTAAGAGTTCCAGCCTCACCATGACACGCTTCTCTCGCACCGCTTCCTCGCACCGGTACGACATGCTTCCCTCGCACCGGTTCATGACAGCGATAAGCAGTCACAGCAATTATTGTTTTTGGGGCCGATGGCGAAACGTGTTCACCGTAAAGCCACCACCATCGTTGCGGCCCTGCTGAGACAGCACATTGGGGCAAATGATATGGTCATTCGTACGGGGAACATTAGGAAGCACTAGAATCATTGCGCGCACTGGCGCACGAGCGGGTTTGTCACGTGGTATTTTTTTTGCATTTCGCGGGCATTTGTAATTAGCAGAAAAACACTAATACCTAACAGATATAAATTCAAAACTGTCAAATCAGACGTTCTGCAAACCGATCTACAATTTTCTCTTTGAAATTTTTTATCTATCTTCGTTTCTTAAAAAGTTAGTTAAGTCAACATCTCTAATTAAACAATATTTGAGAACACAAAGAATAGTATAACTCAAGGCAACGGTGAGCAACATGCATTTGGTTGCGTCGTAATTACGTGTACCGGCATATTTTTAAACTCGGGCTAATGGTACGTGGGACACCCTGTATACGAGCTACTGAAGGCAAAACACACAACAGTTTGATTCGACGCCAGGCTGTGAATTGCGACACCACGGGGGCCGCGAGCGACGGTAAGACATGCTCCAACATGCGGTATTCTCAATGCCGAAACGAAACAAACGCTAAAGCAAGGTCAGAAAAGAGAGAAAGATGCTTTCTTAAAGCGTGTGACGATGTAAGTACCACTTTTTCGTTTGTGTTTAGCTCGCGGGAGAGTCTCACTATTGATGATTGATTGATATGCCGGGTTTAACGTCCCAAAACCACCATATGATTATGACAGACACCGTAGTGGAGGGCTCCGGAAATTTCGACCACCTGGGGTTCACCCAAATCTAAGCACATGGGCCTACAACATTTCCGCCTCCATCGGAAATGCAGCCGCTGCAGCCGGGATTCGATCCGGAGAACTGCGGGTCAGCAGCCGAGTACCTTAGACCACCACAGCGGGTCATCCTCTCACTATTGTCCACAGTTGTCATTTCATTAGCGTTGTCATAAACATGGCGTAAGCAACAAAAAGAAAAAAAAGATAGGAAGTGAGGAAGTGAAGCGCGTCGTTTTCACAGGCGTCCGTGGCCTGTCGTAACGGGAGAGAGCTCCTGTCCACCCGCGCGCACTCCCGGGGCAGCACCTGCAGCGAACGCCAAATGTTCCTACCGGTTGCAAGCGCGACAGCAAAGGAGAAGTTCGTGACCCAATCAGCGTCGCGGCAAAAAGTCGCCCGCCACGCCACCATCCGTGCCGTCACAAGCAGAGCACGGGTGTGGGCTTTCTCGAAGGTCTCCTCGAGCAAATAAATCCTCATTAACGACGTCGAGCAAAACGGCTGCCCGCAGCCATTGGCGAAATCGGCTTAAGTGCACCCATCTCGGCGAGCGTAAGTATACAGCAAGAGTTACTGCGCAGCGATGGCCCTCGGAAATGGGCAAAACAGGGAAGCATCTAAAAGGCGCCAAGAGGTCCGTCGAGAACGCGCGGACCTGCTGCTTACGGGAACGCCGTTGGCAATAGCGTTTCCGCGACATGAGAATAGCGGCCGTCACACGCCATCCCATTGGGCAAGCGGGAACGGCTTATAATGCCGCCCCAACGAGCAGTTGTGTGCAACGAATGTTCTTACCGTACATCGCCAATGAAACGAGGCTGTATATGCGTTACCGTGTAGTTTCTTATATTATTGTTTAAGGAAATGAAACGTCTACAGCAGCGGCCTCTTGGAGACGCCGGGACAATGCAGACGACGTCAGCCCGACCTTTACTGCAAACCGATCCACTCTTGCTGAGCACCTACCACTCGAAACTGCCAAATCCAGCATGCGACGAAAAAAAGGACGATATACGGGAATATTAGCGCGATGCGAAGGCATCGTGGAACACATGCGTGGGACGATATATATATATATATATATATATATATATATATATATATATATATATATATATATATATATATATATATATATATATATATATATATATATATATATACTTCAGTACATAGGCGCGGCGCATGTATGCATGCCACGGGTGTGCGTCTTTGCGCTGCCGATGCTGTCAAGTGCTGTTTAATACCCCTGTCACACAACCACCACTAAGCTCCGTTGAACACCGTCAACGTAAATCTCCCCTAGGTGGTTCGACGGAGAAGGAGTTGTGGCAGTGTCACACGGCAATGAAAAGGTTGTAACAGTTGGCGCGAGGGGGCTCAGCTGGCGCTGTTTGATTTTCGGAAAAGTATTCTAATTTCATCTGTATTGATTTTTTTGTGAATCCTCATTCTAGGGTTTTTACAAAAAACCACTATTAAGGAGGTAAGAGGCTAACAAACCATAAAAATATTTTCAAAGAAAAACGAATTCGCTAAATGTTGCGATGCTGCTAGTGACGCTGGCCACATTGTGCTTTTAGTTGTTTTGTTGCCTGTGTTCATGTTTGTGTACGAAAGTTCTTGTGCGTCCTTGCCTCGTGAGCGCACATTTTGTGTTCTTCAGCCAAGAGTGACACAGCGACGACTACAACCACACGCATGGACGAAATATTTTTCAATGGCGCCGGCCGGCCCGACTCGCGAGGCACCACGTGCGAGGCACGGAGTGTAGAGCATCGGTGTTGAGAGTAAATGAACTCTTGCGGGTGTAAATATATGTAAACAAACACGCGTTGTGAATGAGTACTGCAACGAAAGAACGTTTAAGATTGCCAAAATGTATTATTCTTTCACTGCAGCCACTTAGTGCTCGAAATTTTTTCTCTGACCTCTAGACTGCTGGGGACGAGAGTACCTCGTTTCGCTGCGAAGGGAGATCGTTGAACGTCCTTTGCGAAACGCTCCGTTTACCTTCGTTTGCGTAAGGGTGGCCGTGTGACACGGACCGCATCTTCGTTGTCGTAAGGACGAGGGAGTTAAACGGTCTTCGCGGGTGCCCGTGTGACAGGGGTATAAGGCACTTCGGCACTAAAATTTTTACGATGTCAACGAGCGCTGCTGGAAAGACGCCAGGCGCTGCGCGCTTGCGTTACCACAGTGACAGGCACGAACGAACGGAGGGTCGTGAATATACAGAATCAAGAAGACGGCGGCGTCAGACGAGATTCTTTCTTCTTATTTTTATGCTATATAGTCCAGCGTGTCGCCAAAAGCCAAAGCCAGAGACGCAGAAACCCCCCCTCTTTTCTTTTTAAGTTCTCACAGTGACGTGGCAAGAATGGTTCTGTGGAGCGTGCATGGCTTCGCCAGTTCACTCGTACAAGTTATTAAATACTAATTAATACGATTGATTTACAAGGTTAACATCTCAAACAACGCAGCACATGTAAGAGATGTCGAAGTAGTTTCAAGTCTTTTGAACACGCGGGGGTTATTAACTTTAAAGGCATATTGCGTTGCTCGTACTCCAACGTTCCCAGAAACATGCACTGTAGCGGCGTGTACACACTTCTCAGCCTGAGCACAAAGATGACGAGTGTGCGTGTGTGGTTGAGTGAGTGTGTGTGCGTACGTGTGTGAGTGCTTGCTTATTTGCGTGCGCACGTGCTACAATTCAGCGTAGAACGACGGAGAGCTCTGTCCACACACACACATGCACGCACACGCACGCACGCAAATGCACACACACAAACACAACAAACGCAGAATGCATTTTATAGTAACGCGCAGCAATATCGATGTAACGCAGGTGCCTTGCTTTTACGGCATACGGCCACAAATGCAAGAGCGGGAAGTTCATTAGGACGCTTTTTCGTAGTTGCTGACAGTGCTTAGAACACCGTCAGGTTTACAAACCGCTCCCTGGGTGCATACTTGTCACTGCATAGAACTAAATAGGTTTTCTACAGTTGCGACTAATAACGTACTTTTCCCGATGCATACGTAGCTGAGATTATCGCTGGCTTTTGGTATTATAAGAGTGTGTTTTTTTAGGTACGAAGCTCCTTAAAGCGGCACCTGTTCGTCCCTCGTAGTAGTAGTCGTAGTGTGCAACAAGTGTTACGTTTTGACCTGCAAGGTGGTGCCGGTGGGAGATTTCTCCTGTGCTTTGTTGAACAATGAAAAGTTCGAGGTGTGCGTGTTAACTAAAAGCTGAATGTTCCTGTCTCTAATTCCCCATTAGCAGCCTTTGGCATGTACATTGAGCACTACCTGACAGGAAAAGGTTGCTACGTTATACTCACTGGGCGTAACCTCCTTGGTTTTAGAAAGGCTTAGCGAGCGTTGCGACGCAGTGCCATAAATACAGTGAACTAGTATATACCATGAACTCAAGGTGGTTAAAGGTGGGAAGTAGACCCGAAGCGCAAGCCGTAAAAAAGTGTGCGTGTGCCCCCTCTCGTTTGGTCCTTGGAATGTCCGCTGGATGGCGGTGCTTCTGTATGGGGAATATATGATGAAAAGATGCGAGATGGTAGTACTTGGAGTGTTGAATAGATGGACGAACGGGTACATAGACAGATGCATGTATGGACGCATGAACGGACACAGGGGCGGATGCATGGACGAACGCAGGGACGGACGCACGAACGAACGCACGCACAGACGGGTGGATGGACGCATGGACGGTCACACAGACGGACGCATGGACGGACGAAAGCAAGAACGAATGGACGGGCGAATGCTTCGCCCCACTCTCCATAATTCACTCCGTGGATATGTCGCCAATTTTTTTTAATATTGTTTTTAATGCGCATTGAAAGACGAACGTAAACACTTACCAAGTGAATTTCAAAGCACATTTTTTTTTTCGGGCGCCGAAACGTTTAGGGCGTCTTTGAGGACAAGGTGGGGCGACGTGACATCAGAAAATGCCTGGCGACAGAAATGTATGTAACGCGATCGGGAGCTGAATAGTGATGAGGTTGACTTTATTGTATAGCGACGGCCGTCGCTGTTGTAAGCTTGACGTCTTGACACGATAACGCCGTCTGTTTCGCAACTCCAAACACATTCATCTGTGTTCGCGACGCCAAGCTTTCGACATAATTTTCATTTTATTATTTTTGCCGCAATGTTGACATTCGCTGTCATCTTCATTTTTCGGCTATGCATGAACGTCGCCTCAATACGGGGTATCAAGAGTTGACGTATACGTGAATGTTTTCATCGAGGAGAGATTAAAAGGGATCTGCAGAGACGGTGTTGTAACCCTTTATTGCACATTCACTCCCTCCCTCCTCCATTTCAGCACTCCAAATGTTACATCCACACATTTGCGCCAGTTAGTACACTATACATCATTTAGGCCAAAAGCGAGACCAGTCTGTAGCTTTTCTAGAACCGCAGCTTGAGAGAAAACGCCCTTTATTGAAATCCCGAGAATTCTGCCGGCATTACATGCCAGCTCTTACGCGCTGCTTTCAATAGAGAAGAGTCCCAAGGCCGTCGGGCAGCAAGACAAAGAAATGCGCTAAAAGGTGTGTGGTCATGACACTTTCAGGGGACGTAAAATGAATGCTTGGGACGTAGAGAGGTGTATAGACTGCGGTGATCTGGTCACGGTGCTTGGGTGGTGACCAAAATGACACGGATTTGGTCGCGGCCACGGAGGTCTGTATACTGTGCGATATCATTTCACGCTAAAAAACACCAGATGATGTAAAATTCTGGAGCTCTTTCCACATACGGTGAGCCTCATATTCACATCGTGGCTTCGGCACGTATAAAACACCGAATAATATGATTAACTATTATGGGATATAAACAGGGTATAACTGACCAATCAAGTTATTGTCTTCTACGAATGGGAAAATTTTTGAAGCATGAGGTTGCGTTCACTCGGAAAACATGCATCTTATATATATATACTCAATGCTTTTTTAATTCAGAAGATAGCCTATTTTCTGCAGCTACAGTGTGCTTCGATAGCTAAGTATTAACGAGTGAAAAACTAATTCAGCTCTTTAATAAGGTCTGTTAAACCTAATACTATAACTATTTGCAAAGCACCAAGTATTAGTAACTTATCACTTTGGGCAGATTCAAGTGCACTCAATATACGAAAGAGGCGCCGTAGCCGTCAAATATCGTGGCCGTTGCATATGGCCACCCATCCGGCCCGTTTGTGGACGAGTTTGAGGGGGCAATACGTGAAAATTAACTTACAAATGCCTTGAGCTCTTCTGGCGTGCCATGAATGTGGAAACATTTATTGCACTCAGCATTCAGTGCGTTCACTGTATTCAGCACACTGAGCATTGAGTGCGTGTGGCGCGTAGACCTCATCGACGCCTATACTTTATATTTATAGGTGCATTCCGCGTGGCATGGTCATATACCTCCATCATGTGGTCTCGTGACCACCATTTTGAGGTGCCTACGTGGTCACGTGATTATGCCCCATGACGTGACCCCTCGATTATGTTTTCGAATTGAGTAAAGCGAGTTTTGAAGGTGGATCTATTCTTTTGGAAGTGAGCCAGGTTGGTCTTCAACGTGGGTCAACTCAGTTTTCAAATTGAGAGGCTGAAGGTACGTGAAGGCGTCACTTGGTCACGTTGGGTTTTCACCACTGAAGGCTGCCGGATTTTTCTCTTCAAGGGGCGTGCAGTGTTTGCGCATTAATGAGATGCGCCATGGTTGAGGTGTTGTGGTAACTATTATTTGTACACACCATGAGTGCGGGAAGGAAAACGATCGGCGCCAAAAACTGACTCGTTAAGTTCGGGATGACAGCCAGAGAGGAAAGGGTTGTAAACAGACAACAGTGAAAAGCGGGTGTAGACAGCAGTCGTAGTGCAGCATGAACAACAAGCGAAGCGATGGAGCATGTGTAAGGTACGAGCGTCGCAACAGTCCGGCGAAACCCATTCAAAGCTTCCCAAAAATTAAAAATGTTGTCACCTGATCAGCGGTATAATATGCAGCACAAAGCCACAAATAACGCGTATTCATCGTATAATTGTTGAAGAGTGACAATATTCGCCTTTGAGTTGACACAAATGCGTTTAATGTGGGACAGATAAAACACGTATTAACAACGAGCACAATAAAAAAAGATTATCATCACAGCGAACGCACGCCTAAAAGTTAGGAACTCGGAAGACAACGCTACACAAATACCTGAGCAATAACACTGCACAAAAAAAACGGTATCCCGAAACTAAGTGTTTTCTTTATCTGTCCATGACGGGAGACAGAATGCGTTGCTGTTCGTTCACGAGACTGCCAGAATCATGACAGTGCGTAAGCATGCATGCTCCAATCTTTCCGGATCGATTGATCGATCGATCTATCTATCTATCTATCTATCTATCTATCTATCTATCTATCTATCTATCTATCTATCTATCTATCTATCTATCTATCTATCTATCTATCTATCTATCTGTCTGTCTGTCTGTCTGTCTGTCTGTCTGTCTGTCTGTCTGTCTGTCTGTCTGTCTATCTATCTATCTATCTATCTATCTATCTATCTATCTATCTATCTATCTATCTATCTATCTATCTATCTATCTATCTATCTATCTATCTATCTATCTATCTATCTATCTGCCTGTCTATCTATCTATCTATCTATCTATCTATCTATCTATCTATCTATCTGTCTGTCTGTCTGTCTGCGGATAGATAGATAGATAGATAGATAGATAGATAGATAGATAGATAGATAGATAGATAGATAGATAGATATATAGATAGATAGATAGATAGATAGATAGATAGATAGATAGATAGATAGATAGATAGATAGATAGATAGATAGATAGATAGATAGATAGATCCTTGCAGTACGCCAAGAAATGCTTCGCATTTAAAAGAAAGATAAAGAGAAACAAGGAAAGCCACCCAGCTTAGCTCTTCCCTGACCTCCGTTACATCGTAGCACACAGAATTTGACCTTCCTGCCTTTTCCTGACGCTCTGTTTCACTCAATTTTAGCTATAACTCTCCGTATTGTAAATTACCTTCATTCTCCCGATGTATAAGCCTTGCGTGTGCGATGAAACCTTCCATTTTCGTGCGTACGTACTACCTTCCGCGGTTGGTGTAGGGCGACGGCACGGACGGAAAGGAGAAAATAATGGGCGAGAGCATTGCGTGCAAGCAAGTGAGCGATTTGTTCAAGGGCCAAATAAGCCAGTTGCAGCGGTTCCTGCGTCCGCCGAGTCGCACCCCGTGGCCTGCGTACGATGACAGATAGCAGGCATAACGCCTGCGAGTCTGTCCCAATGTTGCTGACAAGCACTTTGCGGAGCCGGAAAGTGAGTGACAACCCGAGGCTGACAATGGGCGCCAAGAACTACCGCCCACTTCCATAAGCAGACACTAGGAGAGTGGAGGGAGCGAGTCAGACATAAACAAACGCAGATACGAGGAGGCATGCAGGCAGACGAGCTAACCACCGAAAGTATATGACCAGGCAAGTGGCGGATGGACGAGTAAAGAAGAGCGAATACCTGCAGTAGTGCAAAATTGCCCGCTTAGTCCATGTTCATGTCTACCCTTGGCTCAAGTTCATTGCGTCCGCTGTAGGGAAAGGATGAGAGCGATAGACGTCATGATGAAGGGCAAGAAACGAGGAATGCGCCTCTTCTGACGAGTCTGAAGAAACGGGATAAACTAACACGACGCAAAATACAATATAAAACAACTATTTTGTGCTGATCCAAACTTCTTTCTCCTTCCTCGTTGTGCTTAAATGAGCCCTTCATCACGGTTCCATATATTGTTTGCCTTAATTGTCTGCCCATACACCTGCTTCTCACGTGGCTCCTTTTATCTTTACTTCCTCTTCACTATATGCTTTCACTCAACAAGTAGGAGGTAGGCAGTCAAGAAAAAAAAAAACAAGTTGAACAAGCTGTACGATGCCCCTTTAGGAAAGAGGCGAGGGGGAAAAAAGAAAAAAAGGCGGTACGCCACTTGGCTTCCCAGTGGTGCGGCCATCGCGATTTGGCGCGATCAATTCTCGACTCTCCAAAGATCTTGTTTTTTTTTTTTCCTGCGAAAATGCAACAGACGTCTTGTTCCGTTGAGTTTCGCTTTGAGATTTTGAGGCAAAGAGAAAGCAAAAGAAGAAAAAAAAAGAACTACTTAATGCTGAATGCTGTGGGGCGCACTTTCGAATCTATCAAGGCTAAGAAGCTCAAAGCGAGAAGCCCGATACTTCTTATATGGGGCCAGGAAACGAGGCGTAATTTTGCCCATGGTTCCTGTATGAAGTGATCAAAGCTGCCTCCATACGAGTCCCTGTGTTATCACACACATTTCAGAAAAAAAAAGAAAATACAGCGTATTTATACCACTCTCTACCCAATATACATCCATTAAAGAAACAGCGTTCGAAGTAAGTACGCGGTTGGGTTGAATTAATTTCACCCAGGAAAACGAAACCAGTGAAGATCACTCGAAGGGCGTCTGCGCACAGACACCAATGTTCTTTTCCATCGTGGCAAGAGGGCATACGCAACAGTTTTCCCACAGGAAACGCGCAACTAAACGCCATCAACACACGCATCCCTGCGCGTTTGCGCCCAATCTCGTGTCCGGCACTTTGCTCGGAAGGTAAAAATCAGTGCTGCTCAATCGGCGAGTCGGTCCACCACGTTGTTTGCCCCGAGACGCCACCGGTCAATCTCCCTCGGCGACCTGACCCGCTCGGACGACGCGCTTAAGCAGCTGCGGGCCACATTTTTTGCGAGATTGCTGTCCCCTCTCGCGTCTCCCTGGAAAGCGTATTTCGCTCGAACGAGCGTGTGTGTGTGCGTGCGACCCGTCAAGACCAGGCGCACCGGAGGCCTGCCCGGAAGTTTATTGAAGGAAGCTCGACCGCCGGTTGGTTAGCCAACATAGGCTTGCACGTAAGCAACGTTTTTTGTTCTTATTACTTCACAGCCGCCCTTCGGGCCGCGTTTATTTAACAGTCACTTGCCTTTTTAGTACTTTTCGAGCGTGTTCGACACAAATATAGACCGTAGGCTACATCAGAACAAGGTCAGTCGGTCGCTCTATACGCTATCACTTCGCGTGCTCAGTGCATTATTGCCTTATTATTTTTTTTTTGACAGGACTGGATCTCAGAGCGGTGTGTATGCATTCCTCTGCACATCTGTGTTTATGGTTTGCCTTTGCCTTTCGAGATATAGCGCCCTCATTCCTTCCTAATATATTGACGTCGAGCGCTATAGTGACATTTTTTTTACCATAAAGATATGTCATTCCTGCCGTTATTAGTAATAGAAGTGACTTGTTGATGCATTTATTGGCGCGTGTTCACAAGAGTTGAGCCACTATACTGCCGTAAATACGTATACTTACAACACCAAACCGGTGGGACAAAGAGTAAAGATGCAAATGATCCCAAGAAATATTCCGATGAGGTGAACACGAAAACGTTTTCTTTTTGCAAGGCTCTTGTTACGTGGGTGCTGCAATGTCAGCTGCGAGGATTCCCCTGTCGCCCACCGCGGATGAAGGTGGTTCCTGCGGCACTACGAACTACGCGCCGATGGCCGCCGCGGCGACGCCGGCTTGGTGTGCTCTTTCTCCAACCTATTTATATAACAATCACCATCTGAGGCTTTACGTCCCAAAACCAGGCGGTGTTTATGAGAGACGCCACGGTGGAGTGCTCCGGAAACTTCTACCACCTGGTGTTCTTGAACATTCACTGAAATCACACAGTACACGGGCCTTAGACCATTTCGCTTCCACCGATATGCGACCCCCAAGGCCGGGACGGAACGCGCGACCTTCAGAACAGTAGCCCAGCAACATATAGCCACTGATTCACCGAGGCGAACCCAACCTATTCATGAAACGTAGCCATGGATAAAGGCGCTTGCTGCGGCACTTGTTGGGGCACGCAGACGTTATTTTCGGTGAGAGAGGTCACGAGCACATATACACCCTGTAAAGTGTATGGAAGCACGACCGCCACCCTAGCTCAGTGGTAGAGCATCGGACGCTTTATTTGAAGGTCGCGATTTGGATCTTGCCGGTGGCGAGTTTTCTTTTTGCCACTCTTGTTTCTTCACGAAGACGGTACAATTACTTCTAATGACATGGCTCTACCACCGAGACTAGCTACACCGGCGCCACCATCATCCCTCCGCGACACATCAACATCACTTACAAACTTTGTCACGTGAGCACATCGACTGGTTCGGAGATGCAAGTGCCATCGAGTATATCAAGCAACCACAGGCTAATCGCTGCGCAGTATTTTGCGACTACAAGGCGGCTCTACAATGTATTTCGTCGGCACTTCGTCGCGGTTCGTGCGAACAAAATGTGTGGGAGGTCAAAGAAATGCTGCACTATGCGACCGAAAAAGGACACAACGTTGTGTTCCAGTGGATACCAAGTCATTGCGGAGTCTCCGGCAACAACCTCGCCGATGAAGCTGCCACATATGCACACGTACAAACAAACCTTGTTTCTATCTTTAGTAAGCTGGCGCAAAACATGGTATTTCAGCAGTGGCAGTTATCACAGTTCGCGCGTCATCGACTGTGTTCTCTCGACCATTCTCTAAGACTGCGGCTATCCTCTGGTATTTCCACAGGCCCCGCCGCGGTGGTCTAGTCGCTATAGGTACTCGGCTGCTAACCCGCAGGTCGCGGGATCAAATCCAGGCTGCAGCGGCTGCATTTCCGATGGAGGCGGAAACGTTGTAGGCCCGTGTGCTCAGATTTGAGTGCACGTTAAAGAATCCCAGGTGGTCGAAATTCTCGGAGCCCTCCACTACGGCGTCTCTCATATTCATATGGTGGTTTTGGGACGTTAAACCCCACATATCAATCAATAAATCTGGTATTTCCCCAGGGAGAAAGGTGCAGTGTTGTGCCGTCCGCGTCTGGGCATATAGCCTTCAACAATGCCTGCTCATTTAAGATTAGGATAGCTGACAGCGCGGAGTGCAACGACGGCGCCGTCGATGAGACTACTGAACACCTTTTATGTTACTGCCCGGCATACACTAACTAGAGGCTTCACCTCCGCTGTGTTTCACCTCCGCAGTCTTCCCTGCCGAGGAGTTATTGGGATCCACGGCGCTGCCCATCCCAGTTATGAAAGCCAACGAAAGCACTGCTGCGTTTCCTCAAAGACATCGGCCTGTTTTGTCGTTTGTGATGGAAAACGTGAAACTGTTACGCGTCGGCCCAGTCAGTGACTTTTTTCTCCTCCTCTATAACGTTCCTTCCCCTCTCCTTCCCCAGTGTAGGGTAGCCTACCGGGCCTCAGCCATGATTAGCCTCAAGTCTTTTTATTTTCTCACTCTCTCTCTCTTTCTCAAATTACATCCCCTATACTTTTCTTGGCAACCTTGTCTGTTAGTTCCTGATATATATATATATATATATATATATATATATATATATATATATATATATATATATATATAGTTACGTCATGTATGTTAGTCTCATCGGAAAACTCGAAAAAAGCTTATTTCGGAACTCCAAGTTAACAGGTAACTTCCTTTTTCTTCAGCAGCGGAAGCGGGAAAGTTAGTTTTAAGAGCAAGTAACGAAGCCGTTGAAAGTGAAAAAAAAAGATAGAAAAAGAAGCAGAAGCAGGACGCGATGAGCTCAGGGACGAGAGGGAAAAGACAAAGAGTTCTGACTTTCAAGCGGAGAGCGTGGCAGGCCGGAAGCTCAAAAACTCTAAAGGAAGCATTAGAGCGAGAGCATGGATAAGAGTGGCGGTCAACCAAAATATCTCCAGAGCAGCAGCCAGCGTCTCAGCGCGTCTCTGCCGTTCGAAAGGAAATAAATGTACATTAAAAACCCCACAGCCTCACTGTATGGTGTCTCTCTAGGTTCAGCGTGTACTTCGGATGAGAGGGGCTTTCCTTCTTGCCTTTATTTTGGAGCCAATCCCGAAGTTTCGCATAAGAAATGAAAGCAATATTCACAGAACACCAATGCTATTAAATTGTTTGTCCTCCACGTGAAAGCCGCTATGATGTGATGGTGAGTATAGAATAACCCGAAAAGGCACACTACGTTATGAAAAAAAGAAAACGAAAGGGACGATGATGTGAAAGAACGGGATAAGCGAAACATGACACCATGTGAGGCTATTCACCAAAGAAATTAAAAAAAAAACGAAATACGCACATCAAGCGAAAGGGTCGAATTCTATACTTTAGGGACTCAGCGGAATCGTTGCATAATCGTAGTTCTATAATTTTCTCAAATCTTTGGACGTCTATTATTTCGTAAGAAGAAAACATGTGATAGCAGAAAGTAATAGCATTTTGATTCGTCGCTGAACGAGAAATGAAGACTTGCTTTACAAAAAAAAAATTGGCCCTGTATCTGCATGTTACACTGCAAATGTCGTCGAAAGACGATAGACTTGCGTCTGGAGAGAGTGAACAAAACGTTTATTTGATGTTCTGCGCAAGAAAATCGGTGAATAGTATTCTGGAGGCGCTGCGTTAGAGTGCCTCGAGCGTGCAGCGGAGGCGAACGAGTGCATCGAGTCATGTCACACGTGAGACATGAGCGCCATCTGGCAGATATCTTGGAAAACGAAGCGCGCGCCGTTCGCCGCCGCGTTGGAGGCGATAAGGTGTAGAACGCAAAGCGACTGTATGTGCCGCCCCCGTGTCCTCTTAGCAAAGCGTTGGAAACACTTGCCTTTTCGCGCAAGCGTTGCACCGTCTGCGCAGCGTGATAAGCGGTACGGTGCTTCGAATTACTTATGCATGCCTTTTCTAGTATAAAGGGACACATACAAAATATGCACGTGTTGTTATGGTGCTTCAGATATGCGCAATAACGGCGTTTTGATGGACAATCGCAGAAGTATGAACGCTAAAACTTGAGCAATAATGGGGGGGCGCTGCGGATGGGGTCCGCCGTCTGGGGTATCGTTTGGTGTCGTTTAAGTTACCATTAAAGGCGGACAAACAGGCAAAAGAACAGACAGACAGACCGACCAAAACTTTTGCGTCAAAGTCCCCAAGAAAGACTATCGTCTTCAAAAGAAACATGAAAAAGCGATCACATTAAATTGACAAAAAGGCACAGTTTAGCACAAAAGTGAAAATATTGAGGCGATAGCAACGTACAAGACAACTTCACGAAGCTTCGTAGTTTTGCCAGCTGTACGAGGAGCGCTGAAGGTTTCCTTACTAATGAAATTAAGATTCGCGGTGTCACGCGCGCATTCAATCGATATCGTGAACAACTTTCACTTGACAACCGCGAATACTCGTTTTCGCAGAGTGGGCGTGATCAACAGCGCTGGCAGAGGTCGAGAAAAACTTTTCACATTGTTTCTCTAAAAAACCTGACTCGAATAAATTTGACACAACGCGACCATTTTCTCTACCGATGCGTGCACAGAGTGAACACGCAGCCACCAGCCACGTCGATTTGTCTGAATCTCATTTGTCTAGATTCAGCCGCCATGTTTTTTTTCTTTTTTGCGAAAATATTGATAAGCATAGAGTTGCAGTTGCAGTTGCAGACGCCCTAAGGCAAGTGCGACACAACCGGTTGTGAGCCCGAGACACTTGATTGATTGATATGTCGGGTTTAACGTCCCAAAACCACCATATGATTATGAGAGACGCCGTAGTGGAGGGCTCCGGAAATTTCGACCACCAGGGGTTCTTTAACGTGCACCCAAATCTGAGCACACGGGCCTACAACATTTCCGCCTCCATCGGAAATGCAGCCGCCACAGCCGGGATTTGATCCCGCGACCTGCGGGTCAGCAGCCGAGTACCTTAGCCACTAGGCCACCGCGGCGGGGCAAGTGTAATGGGAGTCAAAGAACGAAACGTAAACAAATAAAGCGAGACAATATGAGAAAAAAACTGATAAAAGCGTGAAAAGATAATAAATTTGTGGACATTATAAATACTTGCCGCGGTGTTCTAGTATATAGTTATATTGCTTGACTACTGACCCTAAGGTTGCGGGACCAAATCCTGGCCACGAGGGCCGCATTTCGACTAAAGCAAAACGCCATTCTGCCATAATCACTTTCTTGTTTGCGGATGTCTAACAATAAAAATATTATAATACTTGACCAAATTAACGAAACAAAATAAAACAATGGTAAATGAATAGAAGCAATACACAAATGAAACACGAAAAATACGATGGAAGAGCCTGGTACTTCGGAAAGACTAAAAAAAAATACAGTACTGTCTTCATGCAACCTGCCCCGCCGCGGTGGTCTAGTGGCTAAGGTACTCGGCTGCTGGCCCGCAGGTCGCTGGATCGAATCCCCGCTGTGGCGGCTGCATTTTCTATGGAGCCAGGAATGTTGTAGGCCCATGTGCTCAGATTTGGGTGCACGTTAAGGAACCCCAGGTGGTCGAAATTTCCGGAGCCCTCCACTACGGCGTCTCTCATAATCATATGGTGGTTTTGGGACGTTGAACCTCACGTATCAATCAATTCATTCAACCTTGAATTCAATGTCCGGGTTATGTGGGTAATTATTTATTTCTCTCTCTCTCTCTCATCCGTTTTGTTGCGAACTAATGGAGGCTTTCATAATTTTGCCAAGTATAATTGAGCCCATCGTACGCACTCCAGCAGGCGGCGGTCGCGCGCGTGCACTATCTGCTTGCGATCTCATACTCATTGGCGCAGTAAGCACTGAATGGTATGAATGAACGTGTACACACATTGTGTGTTGTGGTCATATGGCGCTGGCGCGCCAGGAGCGCAGAAGCAGTAGCCGCTGCTATCGCATAAAATAGAAAGTCTCCGTGACAAAATGCGTGACTAAGTTTGAATGATAACGTGCTTTAGAATGATCTCCATCGACAGCCGTATCGGCAGTCGACGCGTAACCACCAGTAAATTTTTCTCTGTCAGGTTTTGCGTCACTAAGTGCTTAATTTCTATATGCTTGATAGTGGGGGCAGTCTTTCTTGCTCAACGTGCGTGCTCGGTTCTGATATCGCTCGGAAATAACAATTGGGGGACCCTTAAGCTTCGGCTTTCAGAGTTGAAAGCGATAGCGATATTCTGTTCCTACAGTGCGTACTTCAAACACTCAGTGTAGTAAATCAGCTTTAGAACTTGCTATACATTCACTACGTGGCCTTGAAGGGCCACTCATCAGGCTTTTAAAGTACCGTATAAAAAAGAGCGCAATATTCTTTCCTGATATTTCTCGCCCTTCTTGGCACACTATACTGTGACGTAGACGGTAGTTCCCGTGACGTCTTCGGAGTACATGCTCTCAATTCGTTGATATACGCGAAATATCACATGTTATTTGTCTCCTGCACTGTTTTGCCATGCAGCCGCCCATCTGTTCTTCTCTGTATCACATGAATATCGTGCACAATCAACCGATCAAACTTCATTTTTTGTGTTTACAACTGTGCAAGCGGCGAAAACAGCGTCCAGCCGAGAAGCGCGAAATTCTGATAGACTCTAGCGCTTAGTGCCGATATTGTTGACGGACATTCAAGAACTAAGGGGCGAGGATGATGCATCGTGTGTATGAAGGAGAGGAGAAAAATCATTCCCTCGTTTTCAAACGTGGGGTGGTGAGTGGCCCTTTAAGCAGCGTTTTTCATCTCCTTTTTATCCCACTTTGTATCCTTTTTTTCAACACTTTTGTCTTTTTATCTCATTTTACTCTTTAAAAAACTGAGAAGTTTCAAAATTTTTCTTCTGCATAAAAATGCTTGCAGGCTTCCGTATTATTTATTCATTGGATATGTTTATTTTTTTATTTTTTCAACATTTCTGGATGATAGTAGAGTGCACACTTGTTATTTGAATGATTTGTATATACAATTTGCGTATATTATATTTATGAGTTGTATTAAGTGTATGTCTGTCGCCAAATGATCGCCCAGGGTACATGGTGTGAGAGCATTCTCAAGCTACCTAAAAGCAGCTTTTTGTTTTTTTTCTCAATCCTCATGATTCGCCTTGCTAATGAAATAAACATCTATTCTATTCTTTTCCATGCCATAATACTGCCTGAAGCAGGCGTTTCTTACGTTTCCTCTCCCTGCATTTAGTTTGCATCGTCTTCGACGTATAACTGCAAGCTTTACAGAAACTTGTTTGTAAATACTACGCAGTCTCCATGAAATACGCATCATGGCGGTAACCTCTATTTTCTTTCAGAATGAAATATTTATCTGACCGACACGTGATAAGTAAAAAGGTAAACGAGAAAATAACTCTCCGGGTGTGCTACAAGCAATTATTCTTCAAAAAAAAAAACTTTGTAGTGCCGCTTCAAACCTTTTTCCCAGGCGAATGCGGCAGCGGCAATGGAGAAGAGCTTAATTGCTCTGTCAATAGCGCTCACTTGAGAAGACAATTAACCAGTGTGACAAACTCATTCTCGACAAGAGTAGACGTGCTCTTATAGCATTCAACAATTAGGAGTAGATTTTTTACAGTCGCCTATCGCTAAACGATAAATACACAGTGTTGCACTACAGGTAATAAGAATCAGGCGAATAGAAATGACTTTCCTCAGTGATTTTCATGAAAACAATAATATTCATGTCAACGTTTTCAAAATCTCTGAAGGCGAAAATCAATAAAGCATCCCGTTATATCGCCAAAAGGGACCAACTTACGTTGAGGACGAATAAGCGAGCAATGTAAGTAAAACCTAAGGGACAAGAAGAAAGCAGAGTGTATACCAGGAAACAAACGGGTGTTAAGGACATCGTAGGCGAAATCAAAAAGAAGAAATGGCCATAGGCAGGGCATGTAGCGCGAAGGCAAGATAACCGCTGGTCATTAAGGAATACAGACTGGATTTCAAGAGAGTTAAGCGGGTGAGCGGGGAGTCAGAAAGTTAGATGGGCAGATGAGACTACGAAGTTTATGGTTATATATTGTGGCAGCAACAACCTGCAGTGGGCTTAGTCAAGATGATGATGATGATGATGATGATGATGATGATGATGACGATGACGAAGACATCGCCTCTGTCAGCAAAGTTCGGTTTTCAAGCGAAGCTCGCATTGACAAACCTGTGAGGCTGTCTGCGGTGGTGTTCGGACAAAACCAACCAAGACGCACCCACCAATAATATTTTAACTTTCTTTCAGAGCTGAGGTTTGAACTGGGATGCCCCGGTCCGAAAGAGAGCCCCTTGACCACAACGCCACGCGCCCATGCTTGTCCAATGTGAACTCCGCTGAAACACACGAACGCGTTGTACTGGCGGTGCAAACAACAATTCGGAAGCCACTCTCGCTATGCGCACTTCAAGGCAATACTTCGGCGAACTAAAACCGACCTGCTGGGCAGCGCGTTAGGTCGATATCCGGAATTGCACAATTCGCGACAATTCTTTCTTCGAGAAAACTGCATTCCTAAATCGCGTTATTGGGATTTCGTGAAGATATATACCCTGTGTCTTTAGAGAGACTGACGAAAGCTCGCAAGAACATGAAAGACGCCATACTGATGGAGCCCGAAAACAGCTTTAGTGGAATGGCTGCCATCTATAACGAAAGAGAGCATTCACGTTAGAGGGAGAAAAACGCAATGGGGGCTACACAAAAAAAGAAAAAAAGAAAGAAAGAAAGGAAGAAAAAGAAAGGAAGAAAAAGAAAGAAAGAAAGAAAAAAAGAAAGAAAGAAAGAGGGAAAGAAAGAAAGATAGAAAGAAAGAAAGAAAGAAAGAAAGAAAGAAATAGCATATAGTAGGCCACTCAACCATTTCTCTGGTAGTCCTCCATTTCTCTGATAGGGAGCTCTTGATGTCTTATACCTCAACACATAAAACTGAAATTTTGTGGCACTTCACTTTGTGGGCACGACACCGCCAATTTTAAGGCGAGAACCTTACATTAATCATACCAGCGTGGCCTCGAACGAAAACTGCCGCGACGACACCCGACCGTCCAAGAAATATGACGTCACTTTTCCGGCGAGTAAAAGCAGCGCGAAGCGGACCAAGACATGGCAGACACACAATCAAGATAATAGTAATCGATGCAGTCATTACAACGTCATTAGTAATTGCCAACATTTATTCAGCGAAAATAGTTAGTGACTATTGATTAAGGAGTGTTAATTTGTACGTCGAATTGGGGGCGGACGGCAAAAGTACGCCCTGTGTACCTACAGTCACCCATATATTTAACTATCGGGAGCGAGCGACATTTCTCTCTCTCTCTCTCTCTCTCTCTCTCTCTCTCTCGCTGTGCGTGTGCGTGTGTGGGCGTGTGCGGGCGTCTGTCGGCCATTAGGCTCCAACAAGGATGAGAGCAGATGCATGCCCACAAAGCACATGCCTACAAAAAATTTTTTTTGCGTATTCGTTCCATCATATGCCACTATCACACAGAAAAGTCGCCGCACAATATAGCCTAATTTTGGGCAACCATACTTCTATTTCATGCGTGTGTTTTCGTCTTGTAATCGCCTTATCGATTGCGTTAGAGAGTCGGTGATTCTTTTTACCCCGTTATCTCCTCGTTAACAGGTGATGCTTCTCCTGCAGTCGCCTAAGAGATCGCTTGTGCAGGAAATCCTCCAGAAAACAGCTTTTTTTTCTTTTTTGCAGACGCTGATCGCCGGACAAGGAGGAACATGACGCAAGCTTCGAACAAACATGTCTTGGTTGGTTTTCAGCGAAAAACACACCCGACAGCCCCTAAAAGATTCGGTTTTGCCTCTATATGTCCAGCTTATCGGGTCGATCGTCCTCTGTTGTCAGGCGACCGCGCGTCGAGTAGTCTCATGTGGTCGCACCAACGGCGCCCACGGCTTTCTTTCGCTATACGGCATCCCCCCTCCTTCTAAAAAAGGTATAAGCAACCAGTGAGAGAGTGCGTGAGTGTGTCGATGGTACGTAAAAAAACGTTGGGGAGTTCGGTCCCGAGCTGACGGGCACGCCGCATTGAATTTCGCCACGCAGAAGTAAATTGGCGCGCGAGTGCTCTTCGGCGCCGCCAATGGAGAGAAAACTAGGCGGTGTAGCGATCGGGCTATGCCTTGACCCAGCGAGTCATTGCCACGCCGGATTAGAGCAAAAAGGACAGTCTCGCCACGTCTGGACGGAGGAAGCAACAGAGGCCGGCTTCACGAGACGGTGCCTACTGATTGACAGCGACGCCAACGGGATGGAATGTCGCCAAAGAGGGTTTTGGAGCCGCCGCTCTATCTCCCGCCTGGGCCAGCCACGCATCGTTAGCGCGTTAACCGGCAGACGACGACGGCGCTGGTCAAAGGGCTCTCCCCAGAGGATTCCACGAACCGGGCACCTCTCAAAAGATCGGCGCTTGTTTAATCCATTGTCAAGTAGCCGACCAGCTGACTGCCCATGCCCGCCAGGCATTGTCCCGGAGTACTAGACGTAGTGTCGCCAAGACGCCGCGACGCCACAAAGAGGACAACAGGGACGGCGTCTTCCTGGGGGAGACCGCGGCGGCTGCCGCGGATTGCCCCGCTAATTGAGCGAACAAATTCGGCGGACCCTCTGAAGTATGCGACCAGGATCGTGGGCACTCTCGACTAAAGGCTCACACACGACGAGGAAGAGCCCTGCTGGCGCCACCAAAGTGCAGTGTTCACGTGGACCTTGCATGCTCGCCCCCCCCTCACCTGTGTGTGCGTGATTGGTGGTCGACTCGTAGAGGAGGAGCCCGACAGGGCATAAAACGACGCGGCAGAGTGCTGGACGTCGCTCTGAACTATCTCGACAACTCCCTGTAAAGATGTAAATAAATCTGTTAAGTTTGCTCAAAGCTCTCCCCTAGTCCTTGGCTCGACGGAGCGACGGCGATCGGCCCCGCTACCCGCAGACTGCGGTCGCCGCGACGCGCAACAACTGGATGGCAAGCGGTTGGATGTGAGCCTGGAGGACGGAGAATGAACAACACGCCGAGATCATGGAGACTGGCAGCTGTGGACTGGTGAGTGCTGGCTTTGGTTTTTTGGTTGCCAGGCTGATAAGATAGAAGTGCAATCTTTTCGCTGGTAGAGGCTACCACAGAAGCAGTTGTTTACGGAACTTCTGGGTAGAGAGTGAGCTGCACCACACTAGTTCTCTGTCATGGATTGGAAGCGTTTGTTGAAGAGTCAGCTCCTGATTCTTGGGGAGGAGCTGGGAGCAGAAGTAGATGCGGGGATGAAGAAACACGCAATTGTTGGCGCTATCGAGGGCTTGAATCTGACCAGTGAAGATATTAAAGAAACGTGGAACGAGATTCAAAAGCAAAAGGAACAGGAGCGCGAGAAAAAGCGTCAGGAAAGGCGTGAGGAACAGGAGCGTCAGGAAAGGCGAGAGCAAGAGAGAGAGCAGTGGAAGGAAGGCCTTAAGGTAAAACTGGAAGAGACAAGAAGATCAATACAGTGCCTTAGATGGTCTCAAGTAAATTCCAGGATCCATGTATTCGAAGAGGGCGAGGATATAGAGAGTTACCTAACCTCTTACGAGAATGTTTGCACAGACCTAGGGCTCGACGAAGACTATTGGTCTATCGCCTTATTGAGTGTCCTTCCGTGCGACGTAATGGGTAGAATAGGGTACCTTTCCGAGGACGAGTTCAACAGTTACAATGTAGCTAAGGCAGCCTTACTGCGGTGCTTCGGCATTAGAGCTGACAGAAAGCAAATGGAGTACAAGCTCACGAACGCTCCGTTGAAGAACGCGCGGCGGTGTGCTGGTAGTAAAACCAAGCCTGAGAGAGGTCCGCGTGTCTCTCATAGCACCAAGGTGAATAGTGAGAGCAAATGGGAGATAGAAAAACGGGAGCGAGAGGAAGAGTTCGAGCGAGCACTCAGCCTAGAGATTGAACTGTCAGAACAAAAAGTCGAGGCAACGCAGTGGAAGATTCAGCCATCCGCAAGTGTAGCGCACGAGAAGTGCGAGGTGCAGCCCAGAGCTTTAGAGAAGGCTAGCACGTGTGAACATAGCAGCGGATTCAAAGGCGAATCAAGTTTGAGTGCTGCGAATGAAGCTGCGCTGAGTAGAGAGGCCGACGAGGTGCTTTGCCAGTTAACTGTTAGCGAAACAGCTAGGATAGCTGTAGAAAAGCTGGTACAGACCTCAACTGTGTTTGTCGCGACGGTGGATCTTGCAAATGAGGTTGAAGAAGTCAAGAACACCGGAGAAGGCTCAGAAGCAGCGAGCGTAGAGAACAGTATCAGTGCAGTTGCAGACAGCTCTCAGGAATGCGAGCAAGATTTTTCGAAGGCAAGCAGCTGCATTGTTCCTAAGTGTGTTAACCAGTCCGCCCGTCTAGAAGGTGAGAATAAAGATGACCACGTCGAAAATCATTTAGACCGCGCGACTGAGACAGCTGACGAAAGCTGTGAGAGGGTTCACGAGTGTGAGATGCGATCGGGAGGCTCGGAAGCGACACGCAAAAAGCGGCGCAGACGAAAGAGACGTCGCAAATCCGCGAGAAAGACGAACAGTACTACGCGTGTAAAAGAAGGCGCAAAACCTGTCGGCGTAGCAAATAAGAGCTTTGCAGCAGCGTCAAAATTACATTGCATGCGTCCGAGCAACCGGACGAAAGGTAAGAGGAAAGCGGGTTCGCGAATGGAATTGCGTGGAGAGCGCCGGTCTTTCCGTTCTATCCACAGAACGTTTCAGGGCGCACCTGAGTACAGCGTTAGCACAGGTGAATCGGCCAGACAGGGCGACAGAGCCAAGAAATCAAAGTGCCGAAACACTGTGGCAGGTGGTGCAGAGGCACCCTTGAGCGGTAAAACCATTGATAACTCAACCTGCAACGAATTTACAAGCGGTGCAGGACAGGTCGGTGGCAGACGTCGCCGGAAACGAGAGAGGCGTACGCGAGTGACAAAGCGAAGGGGTGAAAGAGGGGGCAATCAGCCGGGCGAGCGGCCTAAGAGTAGGTTACCAGTCAGTTCAAAGAAAGGTCCTTTGTGGCATAAAGTAAGGTTCCAACAGTGGAAGGGTAGGCCCCAGCGCGCATCCCCGCGACGGAATGTACGCAGAAGATTTAAAGCTTTGCGGGAAGGGGATTGTAGAAGGGGTCCTAGAAAAAAAGGAAAAGCCACAATAGCTAAGCACCACAGGCGAGCTAGCCCAAAGAAAGCATGGCCACTCTGTCCCAGGCATCGCTCGGGTCTCCTACGCCGAACTGATAGAAGACCGCCAAAATCGCGAATGAGGCGGAACGCTGCAGTTAAGCTTGTTGCTCGTGGACGTTGTTGTCTCGCGCGTTTTCAGAATCGAAGACCACGACCGCCGCGTGTACGGCTGAAGGGGGAGCGACGGCTGTAAAAGGGAGAGTCGGACACAGGAGTTTATTTTGAAACATACTTGTTTGGTTATATTTGGTTTTAAAGTGGTGTTCCTGTGTCATCTCCACAGCTAGTTTGCTTGGACATTTTTTTCTTCCCTCTAGATTTGGTTTGCGTATAAGCTTTGTCAAAATTTCGAGTTGAATTGTTCAGCGTTATGCGGAAGCAGTGGCCCGCATCAGTCAACCGACTGCGTGAAAGGAGTTTTTTTTAAGATACGAGCACGCAAGTCGCAAATGAAGATTTGGTACGCCCGCTAGTTTTGAAAGCGCGGTAGCGTAGTCGAGCGGCGCCGGAGTTTCTATGCTTCGTGCCCTTTAGTGAAGCGCGGCATCGCATGCCGTCTGCAATAGAGTAAATGAGCAAGGTTTGGGAAGGTTTTAGAATAAAACCAAACAAAAGCAATTTTCGAAATGCTCATGGGGAGAAACATTCGGTACAGGGGTTTTGTTAAGCACTCCTGACGTGTACCTCAAGTGTGATTGTTCCTTGCGTTTTTGTTTCTCGAGAAAATTCACGTTCAGATGAGGGTTTAAGGATACCTAGGTGAGAGAGATATCGCCTATGGTTAGGTGCGTGTAGGTATGCTAGCGCTCTTTGGATGAGAGTAAGATGTCATGCTAGAGCGCACAGTAAAGTCTTGTGCGTTCTTTAAAAACATGGGCTGACATGAAACTACATTCAGCAAATAAGCGTGTTAGTATACGAAATTGCATTACCCTTTGTATTTTAGTATGTGCTGAGGGATCAGTTGAATTCTTTAGCTGAGCGTCGTGTTATACGGAACGTTGAGGGACGTTTTCCGTAATGGTTTTAAGGGGTATTTGGAGTAATCGAAATTTTAAGCTATGGGCAAGAGTATTAGTGTGGTTGCCATTTAAAAGAACAAAAAAAAGCGTAGGTGCATTGTGGCACATTTGAAAGACCGGCCTGGTTGCCGAAAACTCATTGCCGGCGCTTGCTGGTTCTAGCGGTGGGTCTTTGTGGTTTAAATGGTGTTGGGAGACTGCGGTTACTGTGATCTCTCCCGTCGAGCAGCTGATACTACCCGACGTCCGAGATCTTCCCGTCGGCGGAGGAGCTGTAGCGATCGGGCTATGCCTTGACCCAGCCAGTCATTTGCCACGCCGGATTAGTGCAAAAAGGACAGTCTCACCACGTCTGGACGGAGGAAGCAACAGAGGCCGGCTTCACGAGACGGTGCCTACTGATTGACAGCGACGCCAACGGGATGGAATGTCGCCAAAGAGGGTTTTGGAGCCGCCGCTCTATCTCCCGCCTGGGCCAGCCACGCATCGTTAGCGCGTTAACCGGCAGACGACGACGGCGCTGGTCAAAGGGCTCTCCCCAGAGGATTCCACGAACCAGGCACCTCTCAAAAGATCGGCGCCTGTTTAATCCATTGTCAAGTAGCCGACCGGCTGACTGCCCATGCCCGCCAGGCATTGTCCCGGAGTACGAGACGTAGTGTCGCCAAGACGCCGCGACGCCACAAAGAGGACAACAGGGACGGCGTCTTCCTGGGGGAGACCGCGGCGGCTGCCGCGGATTGCCCCGCTAATTGAGCGAACAAATTCGGCGGACCCTCTGAAGTATGCGACCAGGATCGTGGGCACTCTCGACTAAAGGCTCACACACGACGAGGAAGAGCCCTGCTGGCGCCACCAAAGTGCAGTGTTCACGTGGACCTTGCATGCTCGCCCCCCCCTCACCTGTGTGTGCGTGATTGGTGGTCGACTCGTAGAGGAGGAGCCCGACAGGGCATAAAACGACGCGGCAGAGTGCTGGACGTCGCTCTGAACTATGCTCGTGGTTTGTGAAACCACTAGTTCTTCTCTTCTCTTCTGTCATCTCGACAACTCCCTGTAAAGATGTAAATAAATCTGTTAAGTTTGCTCAAAGCTCTCCCCTAGTCCTTGGCTCGACGGAGCGACGGCGATCGGCCCCGCTACCCGCAGACTGCGGTCGCCGCGACGCGCAACAGCGGGCGTTCGATTGGCGAAGCGAGGGATGAAGCGCGCGATGCACCGACACGGCCAGGAGAGAAACTTTGAGTTGGGGGAGAAGGAGAGAGAGAGAGTGGCTGGAACGCACCGGGCCAAGTTGGACGAATCGATAGAGACACCGCCGCGCGCGTGGCGGCGACACTGCGCCGCGTTGTTTATGCGGTGCGACGGAAGGCGCCCGCCGCCGAGCTGAGTTTGCTATTTGCTGCGAGCGCATCGTGCATCTTTATTATTCCTCTTTTTTTCTAAAGGGCGTCGTTTACGGCCCCTGTGTTCGGCGCTGTTGCGACCGGGGTTTCCAGACACCGGAGGTCCGGGATGAAGTTGTCGAGGCAGGAGGAAGAGAGACTTGAAGAGGGTTTATTTACAATATATACATTGCGAACTCCCTACACGGTGAGCTCTCAAACGTGGCAAGCCTCTACATGACTCCTAACATAGCGCTACATGGTGCTTGGTTCTACATGGTTCTGCTCTGTTCTGCCTGGTTCTCTTCTCGAAAAAAAGCACACCGAATGAGCCGTGGGGGCTCATTATAAAGGGTCTGTCCTCCCCAGATCCCTAGATCGGGGACCGCGTACAGAGGGCACCGTCCAACCACGGATCACACATTACCCGCGAGGGTGGCGAGCACGCACGGTCCACGTGAACGTTCAAAATTGAAGCGTGGTCACTGCACGGCCATGTGGCACGAACGTGGCTCCTCCTCGTCAAGGGGTGTCGCTGGGCGAGGGGTCTGAAGTTGATGACTGCATCCATCGAAAGGGCCGCCGTAAACAAGCTTCAAATGGTCGCCGAACGACTCGTTCAATTAGCGGGACGATTTCCGGCCGCCGCCGCCGCCGTCATCTTCCAAAGAAGAAGCTGCACTTGTGGTCTCCCGAACTGCTCACGGTGTCGTGGCGGCAAGACGCCGCACCCTCCGGCCAGGGGGGGAACAATACATGGCGGACACAGGCCGCCAACCCGTTTGGCGACTAAAAGGGAACATCAAAAGGAACGCCGATCCACTGTCAGACCTGGCGCCGGTCCTAACAGTAGGCAGCCGGTCGTTCGGTTACTTGTTTGGAGATTAAAGGAGCGCCGCTCCCTCGTCAGCTCGGGCGCCGGTCACAACAGCTCGTCCGCCGGCGGGAGAAGCGACCTGAGGGTGACCAGCTGCACAGGTTGCCCGAAGTGTCGCTGTGTAGTGCTGGCTTCCAGGCCACTGCTGATGACGCTCAGCCAAGGACTCTTTCCCTCTCGTTCCTTGTGGCTCCCCTCTGGGAAAAGCATTCATACACACCACCACAGGCACGGGAGAGCACCCTGCCCGCACTGAGACACGTCGAGTCCGACAAATTATCCAAAAGCAACCTTACTTAAGCAGTATTACCAAACACAAAGCAGCAATCGGGACGTTTCTCTGAGGTTTCACCAAAACTCCTAATCCCGATCCGATAATAATCTTCCCATCAAACTGCTTTCAAGAAAACTAACTGTCAAGTGATGCGCTCACCGTGGCATACCCGAGTGCTTGCGTGAGTAATCCGCCGTAACCCACCAGGTATCATACTCATAAAATAAAGCATTTTACTTCACGCTATCTTTTAGTTCCCGAAATTTAGTGCCGCCAAAGCCAGTCGTCAATTCCTTTTGAGAAGACGAAAGCATAACTGCCGTGCTGTACCTGCATCAGGAACATCTTTATTATACATCCGCAAACGCACATCACAGTGCTCCTGCCTGGAGGAGATACCACCTAACCGTTCCCTTGCTGTTGCCACTTTCACAAAGCATACATATAAACTCACGAGCTAGCTTTTCTTACACACCGGACACATGCGAACAAAACATTAAATGAACAACAAAAAAAGTTTCGCATGAATCCTGAAAAATCTCGCAAGCAATAACTTTGCGTCTCTACGCTCAGTCATAATTAGTTCATAACGTTGCTCCTGCTCATTTACACGTATCTACCATGACGCAGGCTCCTATGCGTGTCGTTTATGCAATCGCACAACGCTTACCTTAGCTAAACGTACAACGCCCAAGAAATGAACAAAACCAAAAAATGTGTTACCTAAACACTATTTGGTAGACGAGATTCTTAAAAAACACATTAAAATCCAAAACAACTTAAACAGTCAAAAGCAAATTTCAAAACAAAATAAATCCACTAATGACCATCGTCAAAAGCTCACGGATGTCTACTCCTTTTTGGGACTAACGCGCGGTGTCGCGTCCTGTGGGTCTTTCTAGGCGAACGGGAAATGGAACAATGGCAAAACCCATTCGCTTCGCCTCCGACCCCCGCAAAGCTCTGCGCTGACAACCTGCGTTCTTACTCTCGCTGAGTACCTCGCACTCCCGCAGTCCATCAAACATGCCGTCGATAGAGCGACGAAAGGGTCTGCCTTTCTACCCAACGTGCTTTTTTTTTTTTTTCGTTTTGTCCGGCGGCTCGGACGCATACAAACCAACTCCGGTGCCGATGACAAACGCCTAATTCTGTACGCTCTAATGCGTGTCACTATCCTTCCAATAGATCTCCTTACAACGCATATCGGCAACTAAAACGATAGAGTGCTAACGAAAACAAAGTTCAAACTAGTTATTTACAAAATCACTAAAGTAAACAACCAAAACATTCCTTTTTACAGTCCCGAGTCGACGTTTTCTGACAGGCTAACAGCTGTTCTCACTAACTTTTAGTCTAACTCGTGGTGGTCGCGCCCGGAACGATTTTCTCGAGAAGCGGGGTCTACAACACGCGTCAATCGCCCTGCTACCGAACCCCGCGACGTTCCTCGAAGCCGACTTGCTGTCGCTTCCTGCCCCTCGAAAACCACCGACTCTTTTGCCCCGCACCCCGTCCAATGCACCGCGAGAACAACGGAAGGGTCTCTTGCCCTTCGGCCACTTACGCACACAATGCGCTTCTCTTTTCTTTGTTCTCTGGCCGCTCGGACGCTTGCGATACGGCAACTTTCTTGAAATTTCGCTCCGCCATTTGAATACATTCCTCAAACGCGTCGCGATTTTTGCCTCGTCTTTACGGCGCTTTCTCCGTTTGTCACGCTTCTTCGTGCCGTCTACGGAGCCTTTCGCCAACCTCTGATGCTCGTCAGCACCCACTTGCTTGTTAGCTTTCCCGCGCGCACTGTCTGAATGATTGCCTAGCAATTCATCCTTCCAACACTGCCGCGTACGATGCGCTTTTCTTTTCCGGCGGTTCGGACGCATACGATACAGACCCGTCAGAGAAGACAACGGCACTTTTCTCGCGATGTCACTCCGCCGTTTGAAAACCTTACTCGAACGCGTTGTGCTCATCGCGAGCTTTGCCTTACTGTTGCCCTTCGGACGCTTTCTCCCCTGTGCACGCTTCTTGGCGCGGACCTGGGAGCCTTTCGTCCTACTCTGACGTTCTTCATCACCGATATGCTCCTCCGCCGTCTCGCGCGCCCAGTCCTGATGATCACTTATCAGTTCATCGCTAGACCGCGGCCGCGTAGATTGCGCTTTTCTTTTCCTCACTCTCCGGCCGCTTAGACGCATGCGATTCGAGCCAGTCAGAGAAGACAACGGGCCTTTTCTCGCAAATCCGCCACGCCGTTCGAAGGTCCTCGTCAAACGCGCCGTGCTGATCGCGAGCCTTGCCGCGCTTCTGTTTTTCGGACGCTTTCTCCGTTTGGCACATTCCTTGGTGCCAAACCTGGAGCCTTTCGTCCGCCTCTGACGCTCATCAACATAGTCTACAGGGCTGCAAGGTTCGATGGAACACTCTGTTAATCTTAACTCCGTTTCCACCACCACGGAACCCTCACACCCTGCTGCGACCGCGAGCTCTTTTCTCTCAGAATGGGTTAAAACCTGTTCCATTCCCTTACAGGCACTAGCCTTTTCTTCGGCCTCAAACGGCACCGCCGCTATATCTACAGATATCAGACATGTAGCCTCCGCTTCAGTTGTAAACGGCACCGCCGTTACATCGCACCGTTCGTGCGCTACATCTACAACTTTCTGACCTGTAGCCTTCTCTTCAACCTTAAACGGCACCGCCGCTACCTTGCACCGCTCGTGCGCTACATCTACGGATTGACCACTCTGCTGCAATGCCACCCCTCTACGCCGAATCCTATCTATCTCTTCGTCTAATTCCTGCATCCTTTTCATATGTTCTTCATGCCTGCGCTCAGCTTCCAATTCCTCCTGGCGCCATCTTTCCTTTCTTTGCGCCCTTTGTACTTCCATATGTTCTTCATGCCTGCGCTCAGCTTCCAATTCCTCCTGGCGCCATCTTTCCTTTCTTTGCGCCCTTTTTACTTCCTCCTCCTGGTCCAATAAGTACATATTCCCGAAGTGCTCGATTTCCTCATTGTCACTATTGCTTTCGAGAATCACTTCGCGGAGTTTAGAAGCAGGCATATCATCATTAAAATCTAGCTCCAGATCCCAACACAGGTTCAGCAGGTTCTCTCTCGTCAATCTCGTAAGATCCATGGCGACTACTTTGCTTTGGCTCAGCTGTGACAAAACACAAACCCACCAGCGTTTCAATTCTGGGTCTAGAGAAATTGAAGCCTGGCAAATCTCACAGCGGAGACCACAAGCTTAAGCACCCAAGTAGCACTACGTGGCCAACATCCCTCTCTACTTGTTTCCTGTTAATTTTCACTCCTGCTTTTTACAACATCCTAAAATTTAACCCGCAACGTACCCTTAGAAATTTTGAAACATTACCACTTGTTCCTATTGAATCATCTAAGCTTTCCTGCTTTAGCGTACTTGCTCAGATAATCATCCAGTGCTGCCTTGTGCTGAGATAACAACCACAGTGGCCAGGCAGTTGTTGGTTATATCTATCTTTTAACGAATCTAGGCTAAAAGACTCGATATATCTCAAGCACAAAGCCAGGCACTCACCCCATTACGTGCGGTGGTGGTACGCTGCTTCGATCCCGCCGAGTTCCAGGGCTTTCGGCTGGCCTCCGGTACATGTCGCTCTCCGTCGCAGACTCGTATCCCACCGCTGCCAACCAGTTGTTGCGACCGGGGTTTCCAGACACCGGAGGTCCGGGATGAAGTTGTCGAGGCAGGAGGAAGAGAGACTTGAAGAGGGTTTATTTACAATATATACATTGCGAACTCCCTACACGGTGAGCTCTCAAACGTGGCAAGCCTCTACATGACTCCTAACATAGCGCTACATGGTGCTTGGTTCTACATGGTTCTGCTCTGTTCTGCCTGGTTCTCTTCTCGAAAAAAAGCACACCGAATGAGCCGTGGGGGCTCATTATAAAGGGTCTGTCCTCCCCAGATCCCTAGATCGGGGACCGCGTACAGAGGGCACCGTCCAACCACGGATCACACATTACCCGCGAGGGTGGCGAGCACGCACGGTCCACGTGAACGTTCAAAATTGAAGCGTGGTCACTGCACGGCCATGTGGCACGAACGTGGCTCCTCCTCGTCAAGGGGTGTCGCTGGGCGAGGGGTCTGAAGTTGATGACTGCATCCATCGAAAGGGCCGCCGTAAACAAGCTTCAAATGGTCGCCGAACGACTCGTTCAATTAGCGGGACGATTTCCGGCCGCCGCCGCCGCCGTCATCTTCCAAAGAAGAAGCTGCACTTGTGGTCTCCCGAACTGCTCACGGTGTCGTGGCGGCAAGACGCCGCACCCTCCGGCCAGGGGGGGAACAATACATGGCGGACACAGGCCGCCAACCCGTTTGGCGACTAAAAGGGAACATCAAAAGGAACGCCGATCCACTGTCAGACCTGGCGCCGGTCCTAACAGTAGGCAGCCGGTCGTTCGGTTACTTGTTTGGAGATTAAAGGAGCGCCGCTCCCTCGTCAGCTCGGGCGCCGGTCACAACAGCGCTCGCAAGCGTACACGGTCTCCCATTCGTCCCACGAACTTCGCTCCGAGTCTCGGAAGCGCTCGAAGGAACGATCTTGCGGAAATAACGGGCCGCACTAACAAGACACTTCTTTTTTTTTTTTACAGCAGTGAAGCTGTCGTAGCTCGCCGTAGTTCGTGCGATGTCACTAGAAAAACATCGTAACGAACGAGCATGCACTCTATCCGTCCTCTTTTTCTTCGATGTCGTCTTCATCTTCTTCTTATAGCTCCCAAAACCCAAGCGCCGATTCCTCCCTCCAGGGATGCAATAACTCTGATGGGCAAAACGACGTAGACACAGAGAAGGGGAAAAAAAGAAATAAATTCGGCAGACCCCAGGTTCCGTGGGAATTGATGTTATGCATGCGAAGCATGCGGACTTAAGGTGAGTATGTTTTTTTGTTGTTGTTGTTGTTAAGCGAAACGTTACGAAATTACACTAAAGCTACGTAATACACGTGTAGTACGCAGAAACATAAAAATGAACAGTGGAATATATTTTACGTAACCACTTGTTTCCACTTGAATGTTCACTCTAAGCCGAAAAAGACTAAAGTGGGGTATGCCATTGGTCCTTTAGGGGTCTAAATGCGCTGCCACAGATTTTGAACCAATTTTGGACTAACTGCGGGAGTAACTGCAAGGGCTCAACTGTTACCCCAAGCACTTACTCCACTTGGTTTAAATGTTGCCCCCTGTAGAATGCTCCAGCGGGACTAACAGTTGAACCGTCTGGACCAATGGCAAAAAAAATGGCGACACTGCGTTTGTGCAGTATATTTTATGTTTATTCCAATTTAATCAGCACTGAAGATCATAGTATGTTATTCATGCAACACACACACACACACACACATACATACGCACTATTATTTCAAAGTAAAACACCGCAAACACTGACTGCCCGCGCTTTTTTTTTTCTTTATTGCCTTCTTGACTACAGGTCAAGCTAATATGACAATCACTATCACACGTGTTTCATGCGTGACAACGCGTCAAACAAAGATATTACATCTTCATTACAGTCAGTAGTCTTATACACATCTCGCACTTTTATAACAGCTTCCACGAAACACTCATTAACGGATAGAACCCTCACATCACAGTGTCTGTACGATAGCATACTACGCCAAACCGAATGAAGACCAAGTACAAATATAACATCCAAATTTTGCACAGAACTATCACAAGGCAAAAAACGAATTCCATATGAAGTAAGAGGTAAATCTTTTTTTAAAGATCTCTGTAAAATGTCCCAAAAGAAAATAGCGTTCTGACAATCAATAAACACATGTTCAATGGTCTCAGGTTTGTTACACAGGAGACAGCTGCTTCCCCATGGTACATACATCCCTCTCTCTTCAAGCCACGTTTTTACTGGCAAGGTTCCCGTATGAAGTTTAAAAAAGAAGGTTTTCACATTGGGTGGTATACACATGTTTTTCACTCGCTTTAGTACGTCATGACCATATGATTTTTCATACCTTGAACGGTACAGGGGCACAGGAAAAACATTCTGTATTAGGTCTTTCATAAGGCGCTTTCTTTTCACATTAGTTAGGTAATCCATCGAAAACCTCGCCCTTAAGAAACGATATGAGAACACAACTTCGCGCAAGAACGGTGACAAGGTGTGTCGTTCTCGCCTGTCGGAAGATACAAAGAAGTCAGGCATGTGGTGTAACAGCGTTGTTTGAAATAACGAACGTAAAAAAGAGTCTCTCTGGTCTCTAATGAGCAGGAAGCGTGATATTACTTGGTTAAGAAACAGATGGCACAGAGACAGCCCTCCTTGCTTAACCCGCCGAAACAAGTTCGTTCTAGATGTTCTCTCCCACGTAGAGCTCCAGATGAACGTGGCGAATACCCTGTGGACTTTGTGAATGGTTTTACGCTTACAACTAAGTACTTGCAAAAGGTACATAATTTTAGCAGCCAGAAACACGTTGCATACAGCTGACCGAGAGAAAATTGATAAGCCACGACCGCCCCATCCTTCGGCGGTCGCGCGCAGTTCTTCAGCCTTTTCAAGCCAAAATGCTTCACTGTCTTGATACCTGTCCATTGGTACCCCAAGGTAACGACTAGGCGTCGTGAGCCACTGAATATTTCCAAAAGAACTGGGCGTAAGGTCCCAATTACCATGCCATAAACCAATGCTTTTTTCTTTGTTCATGAAACTTCCACTCGTGTCACAAAACCTTTGAGTGATTTTTAATAACGAAGTGACACTCTCTCTATCAACTGCAAAAAAGGCAATATCGTCGGCGTATGCCAAAACACGCACTTCACACGACTGCAACCTGAAACCATTAATCCCTGCATGGTGAATCACTTTCTGACACAATGGTTCCAAAAATAGAGCGAAGAGCAAAGGACCTAAAGGACAGCCCTGGCGCACGGAGGAAAGTACTTGTATGCGCTGTGAGAGTTCTCTATTAACAATTAAATTTGTGGTTGAATTTTTATATGCCAATTTAATACCTTTACATATGATCGCACCAAGACCAACGTACTCAGCTAGCATGAAGAGTATATTGTGTGGAACCATGTCGAAAGCCTTGGCTAGATCAATTTGCAACATAGCTACTTTTAGAAGCGCAGCGTCACAATACTCCAAAATGCTCCTGGCAACATGAATATTCGTGAATATGCTCCTACGCTTGATGCCACAAGTCTGATGTGACCCGACCAACTTGTATATAACTCCTTGCAACCTCCTAGCCAGAACTTTCATAAACACCTTATAATCTACGTTTGTTAGCGTGATTGGCCTGTATCCTGTCACTTTGCGTAAAACATGTTGCTCTTTCCCTTTAGGAATCAGCACGGTGTGTGCTCGATTAAACGATGGAGGCAAAGCTCCGCGATCTAAAGACTCTGAAAAAACCTCATGCAATGCGGCGGCCATATCCTCCTTGAACGCCTTGTAAAAGGCGGCATTAATGCCATCTGGACCAGGTGATTTGCCCATGCCGAGATCATCGATAGCCTTCTCAATTTCCCCTATACTAATAGACATTTCCAATAAATTTGTGTCCTCAGCTTTAAGTGTCGGCATTTCTATCAAGAACTCATCTACAAAACCCGGCTCCTTTGGTTCGCGATAAGCAAACAAGTCCTCATAATAGTTTTCAAAAGCTTTCATAATATCTTTATGTTCTTTCAATATTTTACCATTCCATTCTATCTCTAGTATGTCGTGAGCTCGAGCATATGCCTTTTCATCTGACAAGGCTCGCTTTGTCGGGGCTTCACCTACGAGGTATCTCTCAGCTCTTGCTCGTATAATTGCGCCTTTATATTTATCTTCTTCAAGACATTCAATCTTGTTTTTGACAACCTGCAGTTGATGTGTGAATAAGCCCGGGTTTTCTGCTTCAATATTCATTAAATCATTTAGCTCTGCCCGTAGCTCACGTTCCTGTTTTCGAGCTTGATACTGCATGTAGCAACCACACTCTATTGCATTCATTTTTATCTTTTGCTTAAATAATTCCCATCTTTCCGTGGCACTCCTTTCGGCGTTTTTGAAAAAATTCTCGATTTCCTTCTTTGTCTTATCTACAAACCCTTCGTGCGTAATTATCTTAGTATTCAGTTTCCATGTTTCCCATACAACCTTCTTTTTGCACTTTCTACCTATCTCAAACAAAACTAAGCAATGATCACTGAAGGAAACAGCATAAACGTCATATTTCTGAGATAAAGGTACTATCTCAGAACAAACATATGCTCGATCTAGTCGTGCGTGACTCGAACCTTGAAAATGTGTGAAGTGCTGGCGACTGCCACCCATCGCAAACAGAGCTACGTCATGTAAAAAGTACTTATTAAGGCTGTCTCTAAGCAACCCAACGCTTTCATCTCCTAATTTAGCAGTATACGTGTAATCTTCTTGGGTCAAAACACAATTGAAGTCACCCAACAGAACCACACATTTCTGACATTCAAAGTACGCTTGAATTTCCCGAAAAAACAAACATCTGTCTCTCGAATTCGTAGGTGCGTATACAAGATAACTCTAAATTTAGTGTTCCCGTAACAAAAGTCACACAAAACAAAACGCCCATGTAGGCAACTTTTGACCTCTTCCACTACAATACCAAGAGAGTTCTTGACAAAAATAATACATCCGGCTGATGCTCCCACTGCATAGCTCACACACGCATTGTACCGCAATGAAAATTCTGCTACCAAGCTATCAGTCGCGTCCTCAGTACTAACTTTAGTCTCCTGAACCGCGAGCAAGTCAAGGTCTTTTTCTTGCATCAAGCGTTTCAACTGGTACTGTTTGCGACGCGTTCCTAGACCACGTACATTCAGCGTACCAATGCGTAAAGGCGCAGTCATGCCAGCCATGTTGATGACAAAGATGGAAACTACAATCCTGCGCTTACCGTGTCTCGTACACCGTGCAGTGGGAAAACCGGGGTCTTACGCGTCTAGATCCTGTCCCCGAACCGGCGACGATGACGCCGACCGGGTTTCGAGGGCATATTTTTTACTCTTAGCGCCCGTGACGCGATGCCACAGACGCTCCGAGCGTTTCAGGTTGCGTTCCGTGCTCTCCACTCGGCAACGCTTGCCGCGTCCCGTGGTCGCTTCCGGAGACTCTGTGCCGGCCGCTGGCGTAGCGATCTCGCCACTGGCACCAATATCTTCCTCCATCGATTCTTGAATGTCCTGCTGGCCGTCTGTTGCGGCCAACTCCTCGGATTCTTTCGTTGAGTTTTTGTCATCTTGCGTTGTCGCGTCGGCTGTCTCTTCTCCAGTTGCCTGAACCGCCGCGTCGGGTCCCACGACGTTGCTGCCAGGGGCCAACTTCTCAGCCTCTTCGGCGTCCATTAGATTATCTTGGGCGTCGTCTGTTGGCAGCACGGTCTTCGTAACTCTGGCATAACTCCTGACGCAATCTTGACTTTCATGACCAAACGCTCGGCATACACCACAGCGGGGAGTCTGGCAGTCTCGTCGTATGTGTCCTTGCATGTGACACCTTAGGCAAAGCGGTGCCCGACCCGGGGCCACAAGAAGGACGGTGCCCCCTCCAATCTTAAAAAGGTGCGGCAAGTCTTCTAGCACCACGCCTTCCTTCAGTTTCAGTCGCACCACCCTCGTCGTCGATATCGCGTGTTCAAAGCCCGCGACAGTCCAGTTGTCATTGGAAACCTCCAGAACTTCACCAAACTCACCCAACGCTTGTCGAATGCTCTCATTCGAGACCACAAAGTCAACCCAGTGAATTTTCACGGTTACATCATGTTGGATAGGGTCGATGATAGCACAGAAGCCACCCTTGACTCGAAGTCCACCTGTATTGAGTAATGCTTCTTTGTCATCCTTGCTTCGCATCTTCGCCAGCCAGATGTGATTCATCTGGAAGGCTCCAATGCCAATGATCGCCTTGATGAGTCCCACTTCTTCCAACGGGGCCCGAAAGTCTTCCAACCGGTATGGTCTTTTTTCCAAATCCCCGTGCAGAAACACACACTCTTCCATACTGTCACCCGACGGCAATGTAGGCAACAAAAACCGGTAATCCGATGGTGCAGAAGGGAACCTAACACCGCGGCCAGCAGCGGCCGCCGAAGCACCTCGCACGGAGCGAGCCATCACACGTCCGTCTCCCACCGAAGCAGAACGCAGAGTGACTGACTGCCCGCGCTGTACTACAGAGAACAGACTCTCGGGTATATATAGCACAGTATTTTGACCTCCCATCTAGTGCCAGTGGGCGACTTTTACTCGGCTTAAGAAAACAATAAATATTGACACCGTAACGCGAAAATTTACATGGGCTTATTCGTAGCACCTATGCGCATCGATCTTTTAATATGGATCCATCTAATCTTCAACATGCCTCCAGCCCGAGAATACGAATTATCAGCTGGTATTCGATCATGTCGGCCGAACCAGCGTTCGCAGTGCTGGCGCACGAGTCCGCAAACACAAGCATAGCAGCGGCGCTTGTGCGGGAAAGCCGGCGAAGCAGCCGCAGGCGCCCCGCCGATGCCATACCGTGTCGGCTTGCCGACGGCGTCGCTAGGCTTACGACGAGTACGGCTCAACGACCACCGGCGATCGCAACATGCGGCTCGCGTGAAATTTTCGTCGTCGTTATTTTATAGTCACAAATGAACAATAGGTAAGTGCCCCATGTTCGCTGTGTCTTACGGAGTGATGTAGATATCTGTATACTTACAGCGACGAGACCGTTCGCAGGCACGGTTCTTTCATCGTGCTGGTAAGGCACAACCTGTGTACCGCTGGCCGCACGATTAGTCGTATCCGCGATCGCCTACACGTTGGATTTTTGATAACGATTGTCGCATGGATAAAAAGACATAAGTTTGCCTGAGCTACTATTTTTGTGAACTTGTACGCGACGTTTCCTTCGCTTGTGCCGGCAATACACTCACACCGGCATCCCGCTTGATACCGATGACGTACGAAGCCTACTTTTCCTATATATCGCTTTGAACTTGTGGTCACTGTGTGGGTACACGACCGCTGATGAACAGCTTACCTTTATTAGCATTGTCAGTGTTCACCGTAGTTCGAACTTATTCAGCACATTAAAGCGAGTTCTCGGCATTGCCCGTGTTTGCGGAGACTCACTTGGCTTCGGCTCGCCCGTGCCGGCATGGTGGAAACGCGAGGGCACTTGCTTTGTGCACTGACAGCGTGTTGTACTACTTTCCTCTAATAACATCTTCTATTCGTTTCATAGTGCTTCACTTTCACAGTGGCATATAGCCTATTTAACTTGTTTTCATGATCGCCGACCACGCCGAGCATTGCAGTGCAGCATCGACAGGAGGCGATCGCGGCGCAGTTGCCCTCCCCGTTGGTCCCTTCATTGCCGGGCGGTTGCGCAAGACACGCATTGTCACACATTTAGTCCCTGTTGGACGAACCGTTCGTCCATTGGTTTAACGACTGCAGTTAGTCCAACTTTGCCGAATTTCGGCTTAGAGTGTTGCATAGCGATGCACACAGCAACCTATAAGTATTGCCTGCACGAAAAACGGTAAGCTGGATGTAGCGCTTGTACTTGCGAGGATGGTATAGCACTGCGTAGACAATTAAGCGTACATTTGACGTTAACCCGACGCGACTAATGTATCACAGGAGCGCATGTGTAATGTCTATAAAGTTAAATAGCCAGCACAGCAACCAGAAGTGACCGTTAACCAACAATACAACCGCATAGGGTCTTTTTCTAAAGCAGTTTTGAGACCTGGCGGGGTCATGGTGGTCATGGATTACGGGGTGCGGCCTCCCGCAATGGACTCAGTCAGACTGGAAAGAGGAACGAACATTTATCACACAAGACAAACGGCACTCTGAAACATGTACAAATGTACAAAAATAGCTACCAAGTAGCGCGAACTTGACCCACACCTAATTAATTACCTACCCGTCCTGAATAAAGTCTTCAACCTCGCCTTCTGCTGTCTCGGCCCAGCCTACGCGGTGCCGCTGGCTTGGTAAGCTCGTTGCCAAAGTCCGGTTGGTCGTCAATGCCGACGTTCACTCCGCAGCTCGATGTATCCGTCCCCACCTGTGCGTGCAGGCCGTCGTCGTAGACAGGTATCTTTCGGGCTACTAGTACTGTGGACTGCTTCAGCCGGCACGGCGTTGCATTGTGGACGTGTCGCTCCAGGGATGGCCTTGGATGGCTCGCTTGCGAAAGGGGCTTGCATCGGGAACACTCGTCCTCATTGGGCGGCTGCGTCTCCGAGGAGTCTCCTTTTGATCACCACCGATTTCGCTGACCACCTCGGGACGCTCAAGTCTCAGGCAGCTGACCCCGTCGCCAGTGCGTGCCGACGATGCTATATATATCTTCCGCCACAGAGTTCCCAGAGACAATGTCAGCTCCTTGATGATAATGATGATGTCACACTGGTCCCGTTACTTAGGGAGGCGATCGCTGGGCTAATTCCAAGAGCCGAAGTATCGGCCCCCCGAACCGCACCACGAAAGCGTGGACAATTTAGAAGTGGTCCTTTTTGGCGCGCCAGCGGACGCCGGCTGTGGCCCAAAGAACAAGTCAGAGCCGAGAGTTGATAAACAAACAAATTATATTCTCAATAATGGCAGATCGAAAACAATACACAAAAATGCACACTCCACAATAGTTGCATACAATATGTCACCAATCAACCCAATCAATCAACGTACTACACAATACAATCAGCCACACTTGAAACAACGGACACGGACAACAATACGCACTACAATGCAGTCGCATGCATTGAACAACCAAGACACTTAAAGACTAAAGAGATAGAAAACCTATTCAGTCCAAAGTTCTTGGAACCAAAGTCTAGATGATACTCTTCCGAGAATCACTCACTCAAAGTCCCGCGTTGTTGTCGTTCCGCAGCCCTCGAAGTTTCTCTTCCAGGAAACCTCGCCGGAGTTTCTCTTCCAGGAAACCTCCCGTCTTCAATAGGCCACTCTTCGAACTTCAACTTCTTCGCCGGAACACGTCGGCTTCACACCCGCAGCTGCTGCCACGCGTCTTCGCTCGATAGCGGTAAACACACGCTCTTGCCTGTAGCTCGAGCTTCACCCCTCAGGTGGAAATCCTCTTCATCTCCGGCTTCGTCCCTACGGACCAAAACCTTCGCCGACTACACGGCGGAATCCCTACGCGCTCTGGCGCTCACTTCCGTCTCCTCCTGATCTCTCATTTTGGCTGCTCGGTTAAATACCTTGCGCACGACATTCCAGACGGTTCTCGTCATTTCGTCGGCGCGATACACAGCGAAAGCTGGGAAGAGGTGCGAGGGTGTACGGGGGCCGTCCCCAACAGATGAGTCAACCCGGCACACACGCCCCGTTCCTTCTGGAAAAATCGAGTGCTTGCTCGGCCGCCGTTGTGTGGTGAGGAGGTTCGTCTGCGAAGCCATGTTCTGCGGGGAGAGCGCGCGCCCGGGAGCCTTGGATGTTTGTTTTCTCTTTTTTTTTCTTTTGACCTCGCGGCGTTTCTCCCGCCCGTTGTCGCAAGAATTTGGCGGCGCGCTCATTTTTAGCGTTCGTTCTGTGACAGATGATAACGCCATAAATATGGCTCATACCCACTGAGAGGAATCGGCCAAGAACTGATTATCTCATCTCACGACCTCCTTCTCTTTGACCCCGGCATCATCATCATCATCATCAGCCTGACTACGTCCACTGCAGAAGGCCTCTCCCATGTTCCGCCAGTATACCCACCCGGTCCTGTGCTTGCTGCTGCCAATTTATACACGCAAACTTCTTCTTCGACCCCGTACTCGTGCCTAAAGTTCTCGAACATTCCAAGCACGCGCCTTCGAACTCTGATTACTTCATCGTCTTTCAATATCGCGGTTGTCGCTCATGACAGTGGCATAAAATAATTAATCGTCCCGCAGAATATGTCGGTTCCATTACTGCAGGGACCGCGATATTTAATCTTCGTATCCGAAGGGTCAATGCTGCTGTGCAAATTTTCCTTGACGCTCTCATATTTAATCTATGTCTGTTATCGTCATTCCTGCGTATACATAAACAATCATCTGGGGCCACACACCCGCATACCACTGCCCATGGTATACGGAAATGTGCTACATATGTACGAAGGAAAGCGTTTGACGACGTACACGACCAGATTTTCACGTTATTCATGCCATGACCACCCAGATTCTTCGTCAAACACTCTTGCCTGCCAATCATATTTTTGGTGTACCTTAATTTGAGGAACCGATCACAAGAGCACCCAGACGTTCTCGATCGATCGAGCCAGCCGTCCGTCCGTCCATCTATCTATCTATCTATCTATCTATCTATCCATCTATCTATCTATCTATCTATCTATCTATCCATCCATCTATCTATTTATCTATCTATTTATCTATCTATCTATCTGACGCTCTCGTGACCACACCCTTAGCTTAGTATACACCAAAAGTGGCATAGGAAGGGGTGAGCGTATCACGAACACGATTCACACGTCATGGTATGAATGTTACTGGCATGTTTCACACGTCATGAAACCCTTTTCGCCAGTCATGTGCGGCACATTCGTGCATAATACGACCCCGTAGTCGGGTATGCGCCACAGGTGATTCAGAGTCTACGTCGACCCAGGGACAGCGATATTGCTCTCTAAAAATCCTATTGCGATGGAGTTAAGAAGCCCGTGTTGCAATAATGCGGTGGTGACGCAAACATCGTTGACCATAAACGAAAAATACTCGAGCTCGAATCTAACCCAAGTATACTACATGATAGTGAAATGTTCTACGACAGAACTACGCCAGTGCCTAAAACTGCTTTGGAAAGAAATGTAAAAAACCTGACACAAGCTTCCTGTCGGGTAACGTCAAGTCTCGTTGTAGCGCCTTATTAACAATGTAATAAACATTCACTCTACAAGATGCATGTATCCAAGCGTTGCTCCAATCCACTAACACCATCTACTTGTGGTATGCAAATTATCGCAAAGTAGCACGTACTTTGTTTGGATGAAAGTGACATTGCACTACCTTGAGTGTCGACGTTACGTCGGACCATGATTTATCCTTAACACGCGGCTAACCTGCCTCAAGCCCAAGATTTGTTCACAACTACTAAATTTACCCAAAGACACATAGTCGCCTGGTAACATTCGACTCAAAGTGAAACATTCGGCATACACTGCATGACTACTCGCTGGCTGCTGTACATGCAATCTAAAACCCGCAATGTTGTGCGAGCTGCGAAGATTTCGACGGATGTGATGATCATGCCGAAGATCGAAAAATATTATCGCTTCAAGCAACCGCTCGGGGTGCTGACATTGGCGCAGTTAGGGATGTTACGTGCAGGGAATTTTTCCTTTTTCGAGAATTTTTCGCCTGTCATTTTGAGCCGAAAGGAAAAAGGTAACCCACATGAGATTGCAGGGAGTTTCGGCAATGGTCGGACTCTCTTATGACGACTGATATTTAGCGGTCGCACTGCACCTTGTGGGGTCTCCTCGGCGAGGCGAACGGCCGCATCGCCACGCCACGCTCTTGGAGTGAACGGACACAGTGGACACGGTCGGTACGACGCACATAACATACATACATTTATTAACTAATTTAGGCGACGATATCGTCTGCCAAATGATACACCAATTTCAACTAACACGCTACCATACAAACAACATAACGCAGTGACACACTAAACACACAATAACACGATAAACACACACTAACACACCCAACACATACCCAAGGCGGCGTCGCCAACGCCTGCATTCCACGTGGTACCCCGGCGCGAAGAACGCGGTGCCGACCACCGGGGACCCACGCTACAGACAACCGTTCGCGGCAGCCGCCACGCGCAGAAGAGGCTCGCTCAACGCTCGCCCACCACCAAGGCCTGCCTTCCGCCAGGGGCCACCGCCGGCGCTACCACTCTACCAACAGTGGTACTAAAAGCGAACACAACGCCATCTATCGCCCGGCGGTGGTCACCACCGAAATAAAGCTTTGGGGCGAGACACGAGCGCCACGCGGCGCAGACAACTTTACAGGGGTGAGGGGGGGGGGGGTGTCAGCACCCCCACAACCTTCAGCTGCTGTAATCAGTTCTGGCGCATGCATCATGCAAGCCTTTATAGCTTTTGAGATTTGTTTCTGATATTTACGCGCAGCAATTCCTTGTTCACTATTGGTGATAGTACACTGCACATTGTGAGCTTGAAGTCTAACAGTATGCGAATTAACAAATTAACGCTTTCGAGTGCAATAAGCCGTCCCTATTAAAAAGCCACAAAGCATGGCTTGGCCTAGTGTGTTTAGAAAACAGCGGGTAACGATTAAAAGTACTCTATAATGGGAGAGCATGAAGCCGGCATGACACTTCATTAGGCCTTGTTGACAAACTTAAGGTGGGGGGGGGGTTAGAAATAGGGTGTAAGAATTTAGAGTACAGGGTACTCTACTATGGGAGAGCATAAAGCCGTCCCAGAGGACTTGTTTCGAAACAAATAGTGGGGGGGGGGGTTAGAAAAAGTGGGTAACGATTTAGAGTACTGGGTACTCTACTATGGGAGAGCATAAAGCCGTCCCAGGGAACCTGATTCGAAAAAAAAGTGTTGCCGAACAGCTGCTAGCAGCTAGCAGCTGTTCGGCCGAGAACACTAGCTGCCTTCGGAACCAGAAAACTGCAATCAATTCTACCACCATAGTTGCCTTGGTAAGATGTCTCAGACGTGCCAATAAAATCTTGTCAGCACGTTGAAATTAATTAGTCTTTTAGTATATTCATGATGACTTTCATTCTTACCGCCTTTCTTTTAACTTACTATCTCCGTAAAGCGCAAACCTGGGTCCTTTTCTGAGTAATCAGTGTAGCAAAAACTCTACCTACAGCAATATGCATTCATCCGGTGACGGGACGCGGTAGATGTCGAAGCACTTTTTTTTTTACAAAGGCTTTCTCTCCGCTATAATACGAAGTAGTGTGTCCAAATTGAATGCATTTTTTCTTGAACACGGTCGAGAAGGAAACGATGAAATAAAACATGAAAACGATGTTGAAGATGGGATGGTCGGCTAGGCATGAGCCCTGCTGTTCGGAGGTGGCGAAAACAGTTTAGGAACGGTTTGAGTGGTGTGAAGTCAGCTCATGCGCCCTGGAAACAAGCGCGTTAATTGCCAGATTAAGGTACAACTAGCAGTGCAGTCACCTGGTTAGTCCGGCAAGGCTGTCGCTGGCATGCGTTGTCATGGTAAGTGACTGTGCTTCGAATTTTGTAATTTAGGCCAATATCTTTCTAATATAAAAAGTTAACCTCAGTGAGCTGGTAATGTTTTGAACTCGAACAATAACTTTATGCCAGAAACGCCCAGAAAGTTTATTTCACGCAAAAGAAGGTTGAACGGACATTCAACCGTGTCTGGCACATATCAACGCATTCTCTTCTTATCTAGACACTTGACTGGTGCTTTTGTTTTGTTCTTTTTTTTCATTACAACCACAGAGTGTTCAGAAAAAGGTGTGAAGTAGCTTCTCAAATCTTTATGACGCCGAAATTCTGGCATTACCCGATATATAAAATGAAACCCGAAGAGAAATAAAGACAAAGGGCAACAAGTTTCTTTCAATGCTTTAGCGTAAAAGTCGTATAAAATGACATTTAGGCCGTGTACACTAAGTCTATAATTTTCAGACATATAGAACGAGGTAAGTGCGTGGTTCGGTAGTTTTCTGGCCGTCAACAAGCTATATTTACACTCTGCATTTCACTATTTTTTAATCACGCCCTTCTTCATCTACGCACATGCGAAATGATATCGTTATACGAAGAGCCACTGAATCTAATAAAACTCCTTCAGCAAGTCTAGTATTCAGAAAGTGCCACTGAATTATTTGCACATGAGTACCGCGAAGGTCATTTTCTGAGACGCGCTCTTTGCGCACCCTTGTTGTACCTGTACTGGCGCTTCTTCTGGTGTTGTCGACTGGTCAGCGGTGCTACAGCGATGCGCCCGACATTATCACACTGTGGGATTGTATTTCAGTGTACTGAAATACTAACGTTACATTGGATCACGATTCGCCCTTAACACTGCAGCTGTAGTCAACATTCCCGGCAAGCCGACGATATTCGCGCAGCTATTAAACTTACCCCAAAACGTCGATCCCCGGCGAAAAGACATAGCTCGCTACTCATCGACCGCTTCGCATGACATCGATTCACAGGTCGCGTGGTATCTGTCAAAATTCTTTTTCAGCTATGAGTGTACAAAGTGTCAGAATATGGAGCTGGTTGCGCTGACACCAGTGTTTGCAAGCCGTGCCGGGGCCCGAAAAATTTCAAATTCTACAACCCATCGTAGATGGCCAAAAAGTCAACCATGGTTTGTTCCGGCTTCGAACACCGGGAGGGGATCTACCAGCCTTTGCGATCTACTGAACTTAATTACTCGCGTGGCCGCTGCTATTCCCGCTATTGCACTCTCATGAAGGGGCGCCCTCATCGGGGCCAAAGTTTTATTTCAAAATAGTCTCTAAATAACCAAAGACTGCCTTTTTGTATATTGATACACCTAAATAAAACCAGTTTATGTTTGTATCAAGTAGCCTTGCGTTGCTATGTGCCACGTAATCATTCGTTTGTAATATCTTTACAGTGATAGCTGTATACGGCCAGGCGAAACGAAGAATCCACGAGAAACACTAAACGTCTCGATTGGCTTCTCCGTTGACTGCAAGCAAGCGCACGCGCGCCATTGGGAGCGCCATCAGCGCTGCCGTTCATTTCTTCGTAAGCATGCTGTCGATACCTCACGTAGTAGTTGCAGCAGCGTGACTGTTAAAGAGAGAAGAACGAAGAAAAACAGAATGGAGTACTCCTGGTAAATTACAAGGCTCGTTCGGCGAACGCTTGTCTCGTGGAGGCAGGGTTGGTAAGAGTCAAGGTCTAAGATACAAACACTTTATAAGTGGGGACACTTCTCGGCTTTCTTAAGGGACGCCATTTCAACTATGGTATCGTTCATCCCAGTTTGTTCCCTGACCCACTCTGCTCTCTTTTTGTCGCTTGAGGTTACACCTATCATTTTCTATTCCATCGCTCACCACGTCGTCCTCAATTGAAGCTGAACCCTCACTGTAAGCCTCCTGGTTTCTACTTCGTAGGCAAGCACCGCCAAGAAGCAGCTGTTATATACATTTTATTAATTTCATAAATAAAGTAAATAGAACAGCTGCATCTATAATAAATATCTGAACCTAAAATAAATATAACAGTTGCATGCTTTCCTCTTGAGGGTTAGTGGCTGATTACCATTTATGATTTGAACATGCTCTCCGAATGTGATCCACCCCATCCTTATTCTTCTAGTCATTTTACTCTCACGGTTCGACGTGGCTTTAGCAAAGCCTAACGATAAACACTACTGGCATGACCTTCCATTATCACTACTCAAACACGACCCCCAGAAGTTCTGGCAGGCCATTTCACCAAGTGATGGCGCACCCCATATTTCGCAATGCTATAGTAATGAAGCTCCTCTCAGTGACAAGCAGTCCGCTGTTGCCTTTAATGCGTTATTTTCATCCATATTCACTACAGAAGACCATTCAATCTTTCCGCAAGTCACTAATCTCAAATACCAGTATATGAAGTCCATTGACGTAAAAGAGGATGTTCTCGCAGGTATCATTAATAACCTCGACTTATCCAGTTCATACGGCCCTGATAATATCAACTATAAATTTTTCAATAATACCGTAAAGATATGTAGTAAACTGTTTTGTCATATTTTCGCCATTCATTATCATCAGACCCACTCCACTCAGACTGGAAAACACCAAAACTGGTATCAGTATACAAAAATGGCAGAAAAAAATCCCCCGGAAAACTATCGTCCGATCTCATTCACATGCATTTTTTTTCGCAAAATGCTTGTAAATATAAGTGCTTCCCATGTCCATCACCATCTGGAGTTTAATCATTTTTTTATTTGCTAACAACCATGCCTTTAAGAAGTACTTGCTCTGTGAGACCCAGTCACTAGAGTTTACTGCAGACCTCGGAGCAAGAATACTTCAGGTGAGTGAACGCTGTGAAGGGAGCGCGGGGAGGGACCAACGATGTTCTCGTTTGCCGTCGATAGATGGCTCGCTGAACTGAAAACCGTGGCGGGCCGCTTGCGAATTCCTCAACGCACACCCGGCACCTGGGCGACGGTTTCCAAATCTGAGAAAACCGGGTTATCGCGCGATAACAACATCGCGACACGCATAAAGTGACGCCGCGAAAGAGGGAGTGATAAGGGAGGAGTTGACAGTGCAGCGAGGGTGTTGCGGCGATGATAAATGAGCACGGCTACTTTCTCACGTACGGGGCTTTCCTACACCGAGAGAAAGGAGGGTATAAGGGGCAAAGATAGTAGAGCCATCTCTCGGGCACCTTGCGAAGCAGAACAATATGGGGCACCGAATAGTTCCGGCGTTTGCTCACCTTAAGTATTCTTGCACCGTGCTGCAGCCATACATTTTAACATAAATATTAGTCTTCAAAGAGATTCGATTTCCCTCCACTTCTCCAGAGCCTTCGACCACGTAGCTTACTGCCACTTAATTTCAAAATTTCCAGTGCTAATATTGGACAGATTGACGCTCTCTTCGATCCGCAACATTTTGACAAACCATCAGCAGTTCACAATCGTTAACAATTATACGCCATCGCTTGCATATGTCAGCTCCGGTGTACGACAGGGTAATGTGCTAGTGCCGTTGGTCTTTTTCCTTTGTATGAACGATCTACATAATAACATTTCATCCTACATGCGTGCATTCGCAGATGACTGTATATTATATCGACCAATTATATACGCCCCGATGATCCCCTTTTTTTTTCTTTTTGCAACGTGAACTCGAAATCATTACGAATGTGTGTGAATGCCTGGGAAACTAAAGTCAACTGATCCAAATGTAAACTAATAATGTTTTCGCGTAAAACTTCAAATAGGTTTTCGTACTACAGAAATACAACCTTAGTGTCTTAGACTTCATCATACAAACATCTATGTGTAAATTTTACACCAAGCCTTTCCTGGACCTCTCATATCACAAACATATGCGCTAACGCTTCCAAATCTCTTGGGTACATTCGCCGACACGTACATAAATGCCCATCTAGCGTTCGTTAACTTGCATTTGTACTTCCGCAGCTTCAATTCGCGTCTCCCACATGGTGTCCATATTATGAATACTTGATTCTCATGTTAGAGGCTAGGCGAAATCGAGCTTGTCAATGTATTTCGCGCTATTACAACTACATGTTAAGCATAACGCAAATAAAATTGAGCATTGCCCTTCAGACTCTAAGCAGCCGACGTGACGCAGCACTCTTGTTCCACAGATATGTTGATCAAATGAAGCCACCGAAATTGCTATCGGTGCGAGCGCATCCCGCAGATCCCGGCTTTTTACAGCGACTTCAGTTATAATCACATTTAGAGGACCACATACGCATTATTATAATCCATCAGGCTTACCACGACCTATTCTATTATGTAATTCACCTCCTGACAAAACTGTTACACAAACGAACAAAGACAAATTTAGAGAACTCCTAACTCTATACTTCTCATCATAACAAACATTAACATTCATCATGTTTACATTCTATTTGTAACGCGCAATGCGAACTTTTTTCTTTTTTTTTCTCCCTCTTGTGTCAAGCTCTGCGCTACAACGAGCTTGTATTTTTTTTTTCATGGAAGCTGTTTCAAACTATCGTTGTTGTATTTCTCCTAATTTTAGCATTGCTTCGCGAACAGTCTTCTCTAGTTAAGGCTTTGATGTGCAGTGTGTACTCGTGCTATATTCATTTACTTTGAAGTGTTTTCTTTTTGTACGCTACCAAAACCGTTCCGTTTGTAACAATTCATATTATTTGCTCATTATCTTTTGAACATTCTTAGCATTTTCCTCACTTTACTGCGTCGCATTGCCAGCACGTTAATATTGTACACTCTTTTCGCCCTCATGTATTGCTTTATTTTCTTGTTTTTCTCTTGCCTTGTGATGCTCCCCTTACTCAATGCTCCTCATGACGCCTGTAAAGTAGTTTTAAATGAATAAATAAAATAAATAATCAGCCAGCTTCAATACCATACAGGGTACATGATGTCAAAGAAGGAGTGATGAGTTTTACGTAAAACTGAAATATACGCAGCAGAGTATACAGCAGAACAGTGGCTACTTGGGCTGGTTGGTAATGCATTTTTGAAAGAAATACACTTTCTTAGTCGCAGGGAACGTTTTCCGATCTTCTTTCTAAAACGTAGGTTTTCTTCCTAAAACGTTCCCTGCGCACTGTTGCGCCTCAGGGTGCTGAGTCGTATCCCACCGCTGCCACCAGTTGTTGTGCCTCAGGGTGCTGAGTCGTATCCCACCGCTGCCACCAGTTGTTGCGCCTCAGGGTGCTGAGTCGTATCCCACCGCTGCCACCAGTTGTTGCGAATCCCGGGGTGCTGTGGTAGCGTGGTGTAGCTTCGGGTTGAGGAAACGAACACTTACGAGATGGGGATACGAAAAACAAACAGGTTTATGGCACTATTTACAAGTATTTACAGCATGAGGTTAAGAGTTCGCAAACCACGAACGTGGTGGTTGAACCGCTACACAGTTCAGAGCGACGTCCCGCACTCTGGGGCGTCCTTATAAGCACTGACGGGCTCCTCCTTCTTGCGGGGAACACCAATCACACACACACAACCGGTGAAAGGTACGAGCAGGCACGGCGCACGTGAACATCCAAATTCGAGTCAAGATCACTGCACTTAAAGGTGGCGCCAGAGAGGCTCTTGCTCGTCGTGTATGTCGCTGGTCGAGGGGTCCCAAGCTTCGGACAGCAGACATCAAACGGTCCACCAATCGGTCCGCTCAATTAGCAGGGCACTTTGTGGCGGCGGTCGCCGTTTCTTCAAAGGAATACGCTGTCTTTGTTGTCCCCTCTGGAACGGCTTACAGCTTCGTGGCGACATGACGTCTCATCCGCCGGCTAGCCGGGACAATACCTGGCGGGCATAGGCAAGCGGCGAGTCGGCTACTTCTTTGAGGATTAAAAGAGCGCCGCTCCCCCGTCATCTCTCGACGCTGGTTCCAAGAAAACCGGGGTTCCAGGCGTGGGAACGCTGCCCGGCTACGCTTCTCAGCGACAGCATGGCGCCTACCGATGGCGGTCATAACAGCTTCCCCCTCGCCAGATGAGTCACGGAGGGCAGCGGTCAACACTGCTGCTCGCAGGGACGATGAAAGGGTCCGTAGTCGAATCCCAAGAACTCGCCTTCGCTTGTGGCATGGTCTGAAAAAAATGCCGAATCTTCGACACCGTTTCTGAAACTGGACCACATGCACAAGCAAGCACTCGGCCCCCTTCGAACAAACCAAGCCAAAAGAGGGATGACAAACCAATTTTAATTACTAGCTTTAACAAAAGCTCACTCTCAGAACTCTCAGGACTCACTTGAGCTGAAAAACCAGACGTGCTACCTTACAAATTTACATAATAAGATGCACGACAAAAAAAACTAAAATATCAATTTTGATACACCAAGAGCACTCCAGAATGGTTTAGAAAGAGCGGCTGAGCGCGTCCGCGTTTCCATTCAATTTGCCTTTTTTATACTTAATATCAAAATGATATTGCTGAAGAATCAAGCTCCACCTCAAAAGGCGACTGTTCTTTGATGTCGCAGTTTTCAGCCAGGTAAGGGGACAATGGTCTGTTTCTACTGTAAATTTAGCACCTCCGAGGTAACACTGCAACTTATGAATGGCCCACACAATGCAAGCGCACTCCTTTTCTGAAGCGCAGTACGCCATCTCACGAGAACTCAATTTCCGGCTCAAATAGAGCACGGGATGTTCTTTACCATCGTCATCCTTCTGACATAGAACGGCTCCTAGACCTCGATCGCTAGCATCACATTGGACCGTGAATTCGCGGTCGTAATCAGGAGCTTTCAAGACCGGACGGCTGATCGATGCTGCCTTCAGTTTTAAGAAGGCAGTTTCTTTCTTTTCATTCCAGGCCACCTTCGTAGGCTCTGTCCCGCGGAGAGCATCGGTCAAAGGGCTTGTCAACGTGGAATAATCTCGGATGTAATGATTGTAGTAGCCTGTGAGTCCTAGAAACGCCCTGACGTCGGTCTTTGTTATTGGCCAGGGATAGTCAGCTACTGCTGAGATCTTTAGCTCGCAGGGTTTCCTGAAACCTTGTCCTACATTGTGACCTAAGTAGTCGACGGTTGCTCTCGCAAGACAACACTTCTCAGCCTTTACGGTAAGCCCTGCTTGACGCAACCGGCCGAGCACCTCCCTTAAATGCATCAAATGATCCACCCAGGCATCGGAGAATACAGCGATGTCATCCAAGTAAGGTACTGCAAAAGCCTCGCAGCCCTTTAAAACCTTGTCCATAAGGCGGGAAAAACAAAACGGAGCATTTTTGAGACCGAAGCTCATCATAGTGGGTTGATAGCTGCCCGCGGGAGTAACGAAAGCCGCATATCGGCTGGCTCGCTCAGTGAGCGGCACTTGCCAGTAACCTCGAGTAAGGTCCAACGTAGTCACGTAAGCTGCTCGACTAACCTGTTCCACTCTCTCTTCAATGTTCGGAATCGGATACACCTGATCCTTTGTGAGAGCATTTAACTTTCGATAGTCAACTACAGGTCTCGGGTCTTTGCCCGGAGCTTCTACCAAGATCATTGGGGAAGCATATTCGCTCTCTGAGGGTTTAATTACTCCTAATTCCAGCATGCGCTTTACTTCTTTATCGAGAATATCTTTCTGTCGTGGAGATAAACGATAACAATTGGACTTCACGGGTTCCTCGGAAGTCAACTCAATGTCGTGCTCAGTCAAATCAGTCCGACCCGGCTTGTCAACAAAGCAGTCGTCAAACTCTCCTATCAGCTCGCAAAGATCCGAAAGCTGGGATTCTTTTAGTTCCTTTCTTTGCTTAGTTTTACTAAGGAGTTTTTTAGCGCTGCCTTTCCCTCCGTTTAGACAAACAAAGTTGTCCTCCATCTCTTCAGGAAGATTCAGGGTCATATTCACCACAGCCTCTCTTTGCACATAAGGCTTCATTAGGTTGCAATGATAAATGCGTACCTCTTTACGTCTACCTGGAATTTTCACTGCGTAGTTGGTCATAGATAGCTTTGCAACTACTCCCGCAGGCCCTTCCCACTGTACTTCGAGCCTGTTCTGCCTTGACGCTTTTAACAACATGACCCGGTCCCCTATATTAAAAGTTCGTTGACGAGCTGTTCTATCATAGTAAACTTTTGATCGGGCCTGGGCTGACTTCATGCTGACCTCCACAAGTTCTTTGGCCTTATATAGCCGCTCCAGTAGATTGAGAATGAACTCTATCACGGTCGGATCTTCTCCGTGTCCTTCCCACGCTTCGCGCACCATTCTCAAAGGTGAGCGCAATGACCTACCATACACCAGCTCGGCGGGGCTAAAACCAGTGGATTCGTGGGGTACCGTCCGCAAAGCAAAAAGTGCCGCTGGGAGGCATGCATCCCAGTCTCGTTTGTTCTCGTAACACAATCCTCGAAGGACGCGCTTCAGGACGGAATGCCATCTTTCTACGCTATTGCTCTGAGGGTGATGAATAGAGCTGTGCACTATTTTTATGCCACATCTTTCGAAAAAAGAGGTCGTGAGGACACTAGTGAATACGCTGCCCTGGTCACTCTGTATCTCTGTAGGAAACCCTACTCGCGAAAAGACGGACAACAGGGAATCCACAACACTGTGACGTAACCTCACGCAGTGCCACTGCCTCAGGAAATTTAGTGGCTGGGCATAACATAGTTAGAATGTAACGACATACTGTCTTTGTCACAGGGAGTGGTCCCACTATATCGATCACTAACCGTTGAAACGGCTCGGTAATGATCGGCACTAACACCATAGGTGCTTTACACTTATCCTGTGCCTTTCCAACTCGCTGACATGTGTCGCACGACCGCACAAAATTTTCCACGTCTTTGAAACAGCCAGGCCAGTAATACTCTTGTAATAGCCTCAGCTTAGTTTTTCTGTGTCCTAGGTGACACGACCACGAACTGCCATGTGAAAGTTTCAGCAGATCTGCGCGATATTTCTGGGGAACGACTATAGTTGGTCTCGTTCCACTCCGCGCTTATCCCTGTATGAGCGATACAACACGCCATTCTTCAGATGGAAAGAAATATTTTTCCTGGCCTGTTTACTCGTTCTTTGGCGCTCTCTAATCGAACGACTATAGTTGGTCTCGTTCCACTCCGCGCTTATCCCTGTATGAGCGATACAACACGCCATTCTTCAGATGGAAAGAAATATTTTTCCTGGCCTGTTTACTCGTTCTTTGGCGCTCTCTAATCTCCTGAATGGTGGCATCTTCTAACTGCTCAGTGGCCAAGTTATCCCTGTTCGCACTCAGAAGTAAAGTAAAGCTATTTGATGCTGGTGGCAGTAACGCACACTCAAGTTCATTATCACGAGATTCCTTCTCCGGCTGACCGATCTCTGGTGCCTCGCTGCCACGGTTGCCTGAAATGTCTTCGTCTGTTTGCACCACTGTTACGTCATGCGCTTCCTCAGTGTTATTTGGCTCCGAGGATAGCTGAGTTGCTAATTTTCGCACCTTAGAACGGGTTAATGCTTGAACTACCCTGACACCGAAGAGAATGCCCTTCTCTCGCAATAACATATCCGACTTGTTTGAGAACAAGTACGGATAAAATTTAGGGAGTTTTTCTGATACTGCTGCCTCAGTTGTTAGTGTATTTGTTTCAAAGAAGACTATACAATCATCGATATACGGCTACTACACGACAAATGTCCAGTTCCCTCGAACGTAGTAGATGTCCACATAATCAGGGATCACTGTTCGCGCTGGTGTGTGTATATATACCTATTTTCAGAAATAACTTAAGATGTGATCGTATATTTCTGCAGCTAAATGTATGCACACGCTCGCGCAGCGCGAGGTGGCACTGAATCGTTGATCCAAAATAACGAAGCAATCTGCATTTCGATATAACGTATACGTTGTATCGAAGTTATACCATCATCGAGTACATGCACTATGAGAAGAAAAGAGGGAATGAATGTAGAAGAGCAGGGTACACTGAAGAACCCCTCGAACGCCCAGTCGCCCCTATATAGAGGTTTCCCGAAAGAGCAGCGGTTGAGCAATGGACCACCGGCAAGATTAGCTAACAGCGATTACAAGCTTCCAGCTTTTGAGCTCAAAGGTTACTAAAAGCGAGTAAAAAATCGCAGGATTATATATAGTCACTATAACCATGGACCGCGAATTACACATTTTCGAGTGACTAGCTCAGAAATTCGAAACTCATTTTTCATCAACTCAGAAGCTTTTCAGATGACATTTTTTTTTCTTTTGAGAAATTACATGCTCAGATAAGGTATGGTGGTGCGTGCATTTGTTGTGTGTAAGTGGCGGGAGCGGGGAGTCTGCGTGTGTGCGTGTTTACGTGTGCGTGCGAGGGTAAAAAGTGGAGATAGCGAAGAACACACGCGTTTACCGGAAGGGCTCCTTCCGTCGACAAGAGGGTCCCTTGCGGATTAGGGTGCATGGCTCAGTAACCCGGATATGTCACCTCGCGTTAGCGCGAAAGCGACGGGACGCTGAATGAAGCCAGGATTGGCGTCATCCCGTCGGTTCCGTCCGCCCGGGTTATCGCAGACAGCTTCCGCCAGTTCTCCCTTTTCCGCCTCCACCCAAAACACTGTCCTGACAATCCCGCTTTCCAGCAGTGCGCTTTTGACGCGCGGCGCAGCTTCGCTTGTCTATTCACGAAGCGGTCGAAATAGAAGAGCCGTTACAGTATATTCTCAGCGGAGGAAGGGGGGGGGGGGGACAGGCACAGCGTCACCAAGAAGCGTGGTCAGAAAACGCTGCCGATCGGTATTCCAGACTTCTTAGAACACGCGAGCCAAATATAATAGTGCCACAACGCGGTCTGAAATTCACAATAAATTCTCAAAGTGAGGTAAGAAATTTTTTCTGCTCTCGTCAAATGACGCTACGAGCTCAAAAGAAACAAATTGGCAGATCCCAAGTACAGTGGGAATCGATGATATGCAAAGCACGAATGACAAATGTTCATATGTCACTTTAAAAATCAGCACAACGTTACGAGGTGGAGGTGAATGATTCCGTACATGACTTCCATGTCATGATTCTCATATTCGGATGTGTCGTTTAGCTTCGTCATCTATTCATGTCACGTGATACCAAATTTAGTATATGTGAAGCTAGCGAAACGGTCGCGAGCACGCCATGAGCGTGGTATGTTGTCATGTTCTTACATGACACACGTGTCAGGATTATCATGTTTGCACCAGTCATATATTTCGTCATGCATTGACATCACGTAACTCCACATTTGGTATATGTGGAGCTAGCAAAACGGCCGCGAGCGCATCATGAAGGGCCCACTATACTCCAATGTCGCGTTGGCGCACGCGCACGCTGGGCACAGCGACGCTATAAACATATATATGTTAGCATCCTCAACGACGGCAGCCACACCTTCGTGCGTCCCAGTGTCAAGCGCAGTGCGCTCGACCTCACGCTCGTCACGGACGACTGCCACTATTCATGGCGTCGCGCGCCAGACACTGAGGGCTCGGATCATTACCCGATCCTCTTGGAGCCCTTCTATACCGGCGCCCCGCGCACCAATGTGTACAGTGTGGTGAATTGGCCCCGTTTCCGCGAACTGTGTGCTGAAGTGCCAGTCGCGGGCGACTTCCTACAACACATTGTGCAGTGCGCGAGTGCCGCCACGACGGTGTGTCGAGTGCCGACGGGCACGCCCGTGCCCGACATCAAGCTCCTAAACCTGCGCGCAGCTCGCCGCCGGGCGCAGCGCAGGGCGGAACGTTCGGACAAGGCAGAGGACTGGACTGTTTACAACCGCATCGACGCGGTCTGTCGACGCCACGCCCACAAACAACGGAGTCGCAGCTGGTCCAGCCTCTGCCGCACTTTCGACGACCCGCTCTACCAACGGCGTGCCTGGCGCGTGTTCCGAGTCCTCCTCCGCCCCCGTGTGCCTCGGCATCCGGAGCTCTCCATCGCGGTCACACTTGGAATCGGCACCGCGCAACTCGCCGAATTGTTGGCTGACACTTTCGCGAGTGCGCCCACTGCCAGTGCAGCTGCTACCGTGCCCGAGCTACCGCCACATGCACGGCCCGAACTCTTTGCGCCCTTTCGCTTCTTCCCCACACCAGCTATTGCGGAAGCGATCGGCGAGCTGTGCACAGCCGACTTCAGCATCCGGGAGCTTCGCGATGTCCTCGACTCTCGGGGGCGCCGCTCGGCGCCGGGGGCTGATGGCGTCACTTATCAAATGCTCCGAAACTTGGATGCCACCCAATCTCGGAAGCTACTTGACTCCTACAACGGCATCTGGCGCACGGGGGCGCTACCAGCCTCGTGGGGAGAATCCTTAGTAATTCCCACCCACAAGAAAGGGAAGCCAGAGTCCGAACCTTCATCCTACCGACCGGTCTCGCTCACTTCGGCCGTGGAATAAAACATTCGAAGCTATGGCACTCCGGCGCCTTCAATGGATCGCTTCCGCGCTTTATTTCCTCGCGGCTGAACAGTCTGGCTTCAGAGCACATCGAGCGACTGCGGACTCGATCTCGGACGTCGTGAGCCTTCTTGAGGAAGCCAAGCACCGTGGGGAGGCGGCATACCTCGTGCTTTTCGACGTAAAGAATGCGTTTGACTCGCTCCCACACAACACCATCCTCAACGCCCTTCGTGAGATGCGTCTGTGCGCGAACATGCTCCGATACGTCGAGGCTTTCCTCAGTGGCCGATCTTTTCGTGTGCGCGTCGCCGGCGAACTCAGCAGTCCTCGGGTGGTGTCAGCGGGTGTTCCGCAGGGCAGTGTGCTGAGCCCTTTTCTTTTCAATGAAGCTCTCGCACGCCTCATCGACCACATCCCGCGAGTCACTGCTTACGAGGTGCGCGTTGCGGTTTATGCGGACGACATCGCACTCTTCACCTGTGGCCCCACCCTTCGTGGTCGACAAGTGCGCCAGGGACTACAAGCTGCCATTGACGCAGTTGACGGTTTCGTCACAGGCATCGGGCTCCAGCTCTCAGCCGCCAAGACGCAGGCCATGCGCGTCCACCCGGAGCACACGAAGTGTGCTTCGTCGGTGCGCAGCTCGTCCTTCGCGACCACCGGCTCCCGTGGAAGCGCAAAGTGCGCTATCTTGGTCTCACAATCGACCACCGGCTTAACTGGAGCCCCGCACTGGCGTCCATCCGCAGCGACACACGGAGAATTGGCGGCATGGCCTCCCGCATGCTTGCCAATGGTGGAGGCTGCTCCCCGGACATCGCGCTGCGTTTTTTCAATGCGGTAGCGTCGGCCAGGGTTCTGTATGCCGTCCCGCTTGTCGCACTACGACCTGTGCAATGGGCCGCGCTGGACACCCTCCACCGAGGCGTGGTACGCCGCCTGTATGGACTGCCGCGCTCGTCGCCAATCGGCCCCACCCTGGCGGAGGCTGGCGAGACGTCCCTTTCACTTCGGGCGAGAGGCAGTGCGTTGCGCCACATACACCGCATGTACCTCACGTCCGAGGGACGACGTCTGGCTGGACGACTCCTTGATCGTCCCCACTCGGGCATGGGTCAGCGCGCCTTGGAGTACGCTGCGCTCGTGCCCAACCCGCCTTACTGCGGCTTGATCCCGATCCCGCCGCACCAAGATCCTGGTCTCGAGATCAACACCACCATCCCTGGCATCAGATTCAAAAAGCACACGCCTTGGTCTGCCCTCCAGCAGGAGGCTGTCGCCACGATAGAGGAGCGGCTCGCCGGCCGAGTTCTGCTGTACACCAACGGCTCAGTAACAGCGGACGGTTCGGCGGCAGCCGCTTGTTTCGCCCCATCCCTCGGCCTCCGTGTGAAGTGCCGCCTTCCCCTGAGTGCTTCCTCCACTGCTGCTGAACTTGCCGCGCTTGATCTCGCGGCAGATCAACTCATTGACTTCCTGCCCCAGTCGGCAGCAGTGGTGTGTGACTCTCGCGCCGCCCTCCTCACACTTGCTCGCGGAGAACGTGGCGCCCCCGTTGCGCAACGCCTCGCGCGGAAGTTCGCGGTGATCGTGCGGAATGGTTGTGATGTTGTGTTCCAGTGGGTGCCGTCTCATGTTGGATTACTTGGAAACGAGACAGCGGACGCACTCGCCAAGGAGGCTCACCACCCCAGCACACCCATTTCGACGTTCATCTGCGCGAGCGATGTTGCGCATCTTCGTATTGCGCGCCATGTGCGCGCTTTACACCCAGACTCACGTGTGGCAACAGGATACCCCCCACGACCGCTGCCGAAGACCGGCATCAGCAGGCGTGCCCGGGCCTTCCTGCTTCGGCTTCGCACCGACTGTTCCCGCACGGCTGCAAGGCGGTTTCGATTCACCAGCAGCGGGAGCCCTTCGTGTGCCGAATGCCCGGCAGAGGAGACCACCGAGCACATCCTGCTTCACTGCCCCGGCTACACGGAACAACGCCGGCGGCTCTTCGACGCCTACGGTCGTCTGGGACTTCCACACGTGAGCCTCGACCACCTCCGGTTCCCCCAGGCCCCCCGCTCGAGCCTTATGCGGGCCTTCGAGGCCCTACTCGAGTTCTTCGGCGACGCCGCTCTCATCGCGCGCCTCTAGCGTGGCCCACACGCACGTGTCCGTGTTTGTTTACGTGCCGGGCCACGCCCACCTCCTCTGTGCTTCGCCCTCATCGCGCGCCTCGCAACCACGTGTCTGTGTTTGTTTACACGGCGGGCCACGCCCACCTCCTCTCACTCTTGCCGCGTGGTGCCGCTGTTCCCTCTCCATCCCGGCTCGCCTGACTGCTTTCTCTTTCTCGGGGGCAGCGCGGGCTGCGTCCGAGACAGCCCTCTGTGTTCTCTCTCTCCTATCCTTTCCTCCTCAATCTTTACCTCCCATTTCCTTCCCCCGCGCGGAGCCGTGTCGGTGACTTCGCTTGAAAGACAGTAACAGCTCCGCGCTTTTCTCTTCACTTTCCCCATTAAAGAACCTCTTCATATGTTAGCAAAACGCGGGCAAGTTATACTCTGACGCCAGGCGCGACCAGCGTCCGTCAGCGCGGCCTGACGGCAACCAGCGCGAAATGCGACATGCTGCATTTCGCGCTGATGCGTCACCCAGACAACACTGCGTCTCCCTCTTTTCGTGACGGGGGGACGCCGGACGCGCTGAAACAGGCACGCGTCAATGCAACGCAGCGCGGCGCGCGCATGCTAGTATATGGCAGGACCGGCGCCTGGCGTGGCAACGCCGGCGAGACGCTACGAAATGAACGCCGGCGAGCACGCGCACAGCGTCACGTCTAAATGTACTGGCGCCTTGACTGTGGCATGTACTCATGTTCTCACACGACACGCATCTCATGATTATCACATTTCCACCAGTCACATACCTTCGTCATCCATTGGCGTCACGTAATACCAAATTTGGCATATGTGAAGCTAGCAGAACGGGCGCGAGCGCATCATCAGAGTGGCATGCAGTCATGTTGTTACATGACACGCATGTCGTGATTATCATGTTTGGATGTGTATTTTACCTATGTCATCCATTGGCGTCGCGTAATACCGAGTATGCTACATCTGAAGCTAGCGAAACGGCCGCGAGCGCATCATGAGCGTATAGCATGTAGTCATGCTGTTACATGACACGCATTTGATGTTTATCATGTTTGCACCAGTATTATACCTTCGTCATCCATTTACGTCCCATAATAACAAATTTGTTACAAGTGAAGCTAGAGAAACGACCGCCAGCGCCGTGCCCGTGGCAGTGTATACCGCTTTCAACTGCTGCCATGATCGTTGTGCGCATGAACACTGCTGGCTGCAGCTCTGTACTACATGCATTACACCACGGCGCTCAGATTTATCTGATTTGTACACTTTGTGCTATAAATCAGTGTGTTTTACTTTCAGTCTATTATACATCATCTCGGAAATTGTTTACGTGTGACGCCGCAACGCCGGTTCCGGCGCTTCTCATCACGTCAACGTTTGTGAAACGCCTAAATATAACCGTCAAGAGGCTGTTTACGCTATGGATACGTGTGCCTGCCGTCTCGCGTCAATCTGTTGCTCTCACGTATGCTTAGGAACTTTGGCAAGGGAGCTAGATCAGCGCAATACTAAACCGTGCGATGAATCTCACTGCTTTGCTCTAATTGGTTGAAACTGCCAAATTTTCGACCACAATCATAAATGTGAATGCATTCTCAGCATCTCGCTTTCTTTGCATGCGCATCGCATATATATGTGGTGCACATGAGGTAAATTTTGTGCAGAGAGAAGAAGAAGACGTCGTGGATTTTATGCAAACGCAAATTTATTTTGACGCCGCAATAAATTGTCTTTGTAACTATTTCAGAGCACTCCGAAAATGGCGCAAGTCGCGGATTTCATTGGCGCAAGTCGCGTTCATCAAACTAGGCTGCTAGGGATCGTTCATTCGACACCATAAAACACGGAGCGTACCGTGGATAAACCACTAAAATCCTTGCAATGTCGCTTATATTAAAGCTGCCTAGCGCATAATCTCTTCATGTGAAATCAAACTGGCCGCAAAATACCATCTATACGCACATTTCTGAAAACACGTTTTAATCCTGAACACTGTGCTCCTCATTCGATTTTTCTTGGTGGTATGAAGGAGTGGACAAGGCGAGAGAGTCTGATGGAGACCACGCGGCAGGTGGCGCGCTCAACCGCGGACGGGTATTCTCTTCTCGGTGTAAGACGTCAACACAGATGGTCATGTGGTGGCAGGGTCATTCGGATGCAGCGTCTTCTTAGTGAGCGAGTGTGGCTGCACGAGATCTGCTGTTCGCGACCTGCATGCCCCCCAAAAATTGCCGTCTTTTCCGCTGCCTTCGAAATGCCCATCTTCTACACCGACGGCAATAGCACAGACACTGGAGCATCAACGTCGCAGCAGAGAGATGCCAGATCGGACAAGATGAAGCACAGCACAATAGAGCGCCATCGGCCACTCCGGCAGAGCCGTTGTGAAGTTCTTCAACAGGAGCGGCAAGAACTGTCAGCGCCATAAAGACGTCCAACTTGCCAACTAGAAGCTTCGGCAGATCAGCCGTGCCGATCAGCTCTGGAAGTCAACGAGGAACACCTTCGCCTACACGAAATGGTCCGCACCGACACTTGGCAGGTAGAGTCACCACGATCTCGCAGGCAGGCTGGGAGATGGGATGAAAGCCAATTCAGAGACTTCCAAAGACGTCTTGAGGTTCCATGACGTGTCACCATGCAGTGGCTACAAGACACTTGCATGGCATCACTGTGGTGTCTGGCGTTCGAAAAAGAACGTGTACCGAGGCCAAGAGTAGTCTACCGGAGAAGGCGGGCAGCCCCGGCACGCCTGCGGAGCACATCGAGACAACGATACGCATCAACGTGGCCGTGCTCTGGTGAGAAGTGCATGAGTCGTTTGCCGACATCGAAGCCGAGAGCCCTGTCCCGTCATCATCATCGTCCACGGCTAACCTGTGTCTCTGCAGAGGACGTGGCATCGTTGAACACTCAGTCCCTGCCGCCATCGACCTGGCCTGCGTTGCTGCAGTGCGGCCAGATGCAAGAAATCAAGATTGGCAAGAGGTCGGTGAGCAAGAATACCACATCGTCTGACCTCAGGACGTCAAGTGTGGCGGCTGCTCCCAGTGCAGAGCTGAAGGAGCTAGAGGCGTGGCAGCTGAAGAATGGCTCGGTGCAGATGGACACGTCACTGATGTCCGATGTTCCGCCCGAGCAGCAGCAGCAGCAAAAGAGCTCGCGCATCTGGGAGGCGCTGCGAAACTTCTTCAGCTCTCTCCGCACCGTCTTCTTCTTCACCTCTCCTCATCGCTCATATCCTATGCAGGAGATCGGCCGAGTGTTTGGGGGATTTGTTTTTCGGTGTTTCTTCGCAATATTTCTCGTATAAGCTACGAATATATTTCATACAACAATCTAATTAGGTAATATTAGTATTGAAATGTTTGCACATAAACTGACGCCCGAGCGTATCTTCTTTCTCCTCTTCACTAAATAGCAATATATGCGGCCAAAAAGTCTGAAGAAGGAAATTTCAAAGGCTCATTTCTTTTGTTTCACACAACTTTCATGAAAACCAGCAGATAATGAAGCTAAGGAACTCATCGGGGATGTTATAAAACATGCCGTTTTAATTGCATGGTGGAGATTGTGGTATAAATGTGCAACAAGTGAACGATAGGGCAGCTTGCCGCTGAAAAGGACCGAACCTGAAACCTTATCATATCCTTGCATGTTCGGTCATTGCCGGCGACAAATAGTCTTTTCGTCCACTTCACATTCACATTATTATTACCACTATACAGTGCAATTAATGTTCCCAACGCACTTATTGGCTTTATTATCAGCTGGTATTCATTCGGTCAATAAAACTGCGAACTTACGAGCAGTTCTTACCCTCGGCGTATATTGTCATGTTGTTTATACGTACGTACTGATAAATATTTCTCTTACTTCAGTGAATGTTTTACGTCAAGCACATCGACTAAACTTTATGTGTTCATTAAAGCCATTATTTACATACTGCCGCAACTACACAGACAATGGGTTGTCTTCGGGGGCTTAAAACTGACCTATATAGCATGCGTAATGTAAACACCGCTCGTATACAGCATCCAGCGGTCTGAAACGTTAGTTACATGCATCATTATGTCACGGGGATTACGAGTACAGGGGAGACACAGAGGCTTGTAAATTACGGTATCCACAAACGGCCATTACCGCAGAATAACAGCATCTCGCGCGACATGTCATCTTCGTCTTTCTCTCTGCTTTGCGAGGAGGATCTTTAACGGCGTACTCAAGCACAATGCTTCATGATAGTACGTTCACAGCTTGCAACCGCGCTATCGCACTCCAATAGATTCATTAGGGGTGTTGCGTATATACACAGGAATGAAAAGAGTCGGGCACATTCGCACTAGTGGTTCGAAGACGGGTAGCTGCGGAGCTGTTATCCTTCCCCACATCTTCGCATTCACCTCCATATTGCTTTCTCTTTCTATGCTTATTTCTCTATCTCTGTATTGCCGCTTCCTCGTTCTATATCTTTCAGTCGCTCTTCATATGTCGCTGTCTTCCTCTCCATACTTTAGTTCCTGCCTTTCGTTCTCAGTCTCTCTCTCTTTCTACGCTGTTTCAGGCTATCTTCTTTTTCTTTCTTTCCTCCTCACCCTAAAGTCTGTCCTCTTTTCTATCTTCCGCTTACCACCATCTAGCTATACTGTATTATACCTACCTATGCTGTGCTCCGCTACAGCAGTTCGTCTCGATCCGCACGGTGTGTACGCGCGGCAGAAAATTTCTTCGCCGCGCGAAGAAATTTTTCGCCCCTACAGAATGTCTTCTTTTCTGTTCTCATTTTCTTTATTTGTCGTCTCGCGCAAGAGAGCGATTACATCGCACTCCTGAGAAATCGGTGCTTGTGTTTTGGGAGCGAAGCAAAAGATGAAGGCGGCGACGATAAAGAAGGGTACCTGCCACCCAGTTCTCGGCAAATTCCCCTTTGTGGGTTAGCGCTATCTACACGAGGTCGTTGTTGTCGTAATATATAATAATAATAATAAAAATAATAATAATAATAATTGCCATCAACAAGCGTAGCTTCCAGTGCTTTCGTCGGTAGGAGAGAAGAGAGAAAGCAGTCACAGCTATATAATTACAGCGTGCTACAAATCTTTAACTCTGATCGCACTTGACAGATTCTAAAGATGTTTGCGTCGGCAAATTGTTGGGGCAATAAGCTTTTTAGCGAATCTATTTTATAGCTACTTAAAAAGTGTTGCAGGGCCACTTTAGTAAAGATATAAAAAGAGAGAAATTGACGGGGAAAATTTTTCTTTGCGGAGAGGGATTCTCACTTGCGTGCACACCATTCGAAGGCAAGCGGATATCTGAGCCGCCTTGTAAAGTGCGGTACGGCAAGAGTGTGGGAAAGAAGAGAGAAAAACGGGGGGGGGAATATATTAGCGTGATGGGAATAGTAAGAATGAGGGGGAGAAGAGAGGAAAGCATACCATAGAAAAAAAAGAGAGAAAGAGAAAGGACAAAAGGCATAAATAAAAGGGTGCCAAGGAAAGAAAGAATGAAATGGAGAAGAATAAATAGAAAGCGAGAAAAAAAGGAGTGAGTAATACAGAGAGAGAGAAAGGGATTGAAGTTAGATAAAAAAACATAGCAGGAACTAGGAAGGTGAGGTTATCCGCGAGTGGAAACGCCAACAGCTCCGCTGCTACCTCAGTCTTTTCGTCACTAGCGCGGCGCGGCGCTATTTCTTTTTTTTTCCGAGAGTCTCCCTACGAAAGGCGCCCGAAGCAGAGACCCTCAAGGCTGTCTTCATCTACAACTAACTATAGCATCATAAAACGAGTCCCTAAACCACTTCCTTTTAGGACTTCAGTAACAGGCCGCAACATATATATAAGACGGCTGTGCGTATGGTGTGTGCACACACACACACACACACACACACACACAACGCAATAACAAAGTCACGCTGAAATGAAACACAGCCCATACTCATGGACTATGTGGTTCCGTTGTTATACTCCCCCCAACTCCACCTTCTAACTTGCGACATTGCGCAAGCTTATTCCTCCTCCACACCCACTTTATTTCTAAGTTTTTTTTTTAATTTCGCAATGCTCGGGCTGTATCAAATGTATACTATCGACTCCATTTAAGTCGGTAAAATATTTCGTGCAAGATTTGGCACTGCTTAGAATAGTCAGAGATTTGTTACTGTTGTTATGCCAGCAAGTCCTCAGCAAACGTCCGTGCCTCTGAAAAAGGCAATCTGGGTCAAGGCCAGCCCGCAGTCCGCCTGACACGAACAACTCAACGGCGTAAACACGCGCGGCGCCTCTCTGGCGCCCACGTGCAGTGAGTCAGCGCACGTGCCAGCGAGCCCCGACGAGTAAACAACGGGCGTCTTCATGTTTGGGGGTCTGACGCATTGCGCGGCGACCCCATTGGAGGAATCTGCCCTGAAGACCAGCGGCGCTTCTGATTGGACATTTTGGTTGGACCCGGTGCATATAAAAGAAGCCCTGCGGCGCGTCGCGAGCGGCGGTCCTAGGTGAAAGCTGACATGTGTGTCAGAGCGGACCCGTTTGAGAGCAGACCTATGTGTTAGAGAGGAGAGCTCGGCTCTTCGAGTCTCTGTCGGCCCCAGTGCCGAATTTGTAACGCCTCTGTATATATGCTGTACATAAACCTTGTTTAACTCACCGTCGTCTCGTCCGCTCGTCTTATCAGCTTTGCGCAGAAGCAGTCGCGAGCTGAGAAACATACGCTACCAAACGGCTGGTGACCTTCCCGGCGAAGTCGGAAGCAGTGGCGCCTTTGGGACCGTGTTGGCGTCTTTCGCAACAGTGGTGGCAGCGGTGGGATTTCGAGGCGCCCTTCGTAACGTCGTCGGAGGCGCGCTTCGCAAAAGTGGTTGGCAGCTGCGGGATCGGCCGGCGTCAGCGACATCGATGCGGTGATTGCCTGATGTTTTCCCCTCAGTTCACCAGACTACTCTAGCTCAGGTTGTAGTAGTTTAGAGAAGGGCTGTGTGAAGCACTGAAGTGAGCTTTGATTGTTTCAAGCCAAGTCGAAGCGCTTTAAAACCAAAGGTAATGCGGAGGGTGTAAACACGGGAGTGTTTAAAATTGCTTGCGCGTCTTGCTAGTAGGCTTATAGTGGGTACGGCAAGTAGATTCTTAACAGGGGCAAACAGCAAGAGGCTAGTGTGAACGATGGAGAACCTTAAAGTGAAGGAGCTCATCGAAATTTGTGAGGAACTCGGCATCACTTTGGGCCGTGCGAAACGAAAGCAAGCGATCCTTGAGATCATGAAGGATGAGGGAGTGTCGGCTGAGGAAGTCGATGAGGCCTGGGTGGATATGAAAGCACGCCGCGAGGAGGCTGAAAGGCGAGAAGCTCGCGAACGTGAGGAGGCTGAAAGGCGAGAAGCTCGTGAAGAAGCTGAAAGGCGCGAACGTCGCGAGGAGGCCGAGAGACAGGAGCGTCTCGAGTTTAAACGGCTAGAATTGGCAATCCTACAGTGTTCGCAGGCGCCTAGCGTAGCTTCTTCAACAGTTCAGGTCAGCGGTTTTAGAATTCGGGACCAACTGCCACCGTTCGTAGTAGGCGAGGACATGGCGAAGTATCTCGTAAAGTTTGAACACGTCTGTGAGCGTAACGCTTTGTAGCGGTCTCTTTGGGCGCAGAACCTGTTAGCTCTTCTTCCCGGCGAAGTGTCCGACGCGATAACTTGCTTGTCGAGGGAAGCGTTTGAGAGCTATGACGAGGTATTGAACTGCTCTTGAGACGTTATAAGTTGTCACCCGAGGCTTTCAGGCAAAGGTTCCGGTATGCTGAAAAGGGGGATGAGTCACACGTTGACTTCGCGTTTCGTCTTAAGGCCGATTTAATTGAATGGCTCAAGGGCGAAGGTGTTTATGACGACCGCGATAGAGTGGTGGAATGCGTTGCATTGGAGCGATTCTACCGCTGCATCGAGGATAATGTCAGGCTTTGGCTGCAGGACAGACTTAATAAAGTACAGCTAAACAAGGCAGCAGAGTTAGCTGAGGAGTATTATACTCGCCGAAAGTTGCACAGCAGGGCAGTGCGCGTTGAAAAGGATGAGAGAAAAGAGGGCTTTTCAAAGAAACCTGATCAACGGAGACCCGCTCCGCACCGTAATTTCAAGAAGGACCCGTCTCTTACGAAGGACAGTGTAGGGGAAGGGCAAACAGAAGCGGAGAAATCGAGTGAGGTTTCTACCACACAGGCATTTGAATCGAAAAACAAACGGAAGCCGCTAATCTGCTAGAACTGCAAAAAGGAAGGACACATCGCGAGAAACTGTCAGGAAAACTTTGCCTTCGCAACGATCCGAGAATCAGAAAAAAACATGCGGTTGTTGGAGCCGTATCTTCAAGAAATTAGGGTGAATGAGAAAACATGCCGAGCACTTAGAGAATCAGCGGCAACCATGGACGTTGTCCATCCTTCATTGGTGTCTCCGGATGACTTTACAGGAGAATGCGCGTGGATCAGGCAAGTCGCCGAGGAGCAGAGTGTTCGCTTACCAATCGCCACGGTTGTCATTGAAGGCCCGTTCGGTGAGCTTCGCACCGAAGCGGCTGTGTCTGCCGCGCTAAATGATCGTTTTCCTTATCTTTTCTCCAACAACTCGGAGCAGCTTCTCAAAGAGCAGGGCAAATCGTTCTTCCCCAACTTAGCGTACATGGCCCTCACGCGATCGCAAGCGCGGAAGCTTGACCTTGTTCAATGCGGTGAACTCTCAATTGACCTTGTCGGCGGGTCGACGGAACCCCAGAAGGGAAATTTTCCACATGAGTCATGTGAGTAGTCACGCGAGCGGCCCGTCGCGGAAGCGGCAGGCGCAGTATGCGTTGGGGGAGACATGGCGCCATTGAATCAGAGCGAGAGGGCTGCAACGCTCTCGCCTGTAGCGTAAAGTTGGAGCGAGCTGCCGAGAGTTGATCGAGAGACGCTCATTCGAGAGCAGCGTGAGGACCTCTCGATTGAAGCGCTAGTGGAAAGCCGCAAAAACGCGGCACAAGTGCTGTCGAAGGAGCACTACGAGAAATCGGTGAAGCGTGCTTTTGAAGTAGGAAGTCAGGTAATGCTGCTGCAGCCGTCCAAAAGAAACAAGCTTGAGGTTGATTGGGAAGGGCCTGCCAATGTAATATCGAAGCTTCTCAATACGAATTATGAAGTAAAATTAGGAAGGCGGCCGAACAAAATTTATCACAGTAACTTGAAAGCAGTCGTAAATTTACTTTTAAGTGCGTCAGAGGAAGAGGGAGCGGAAGTTTTGAGTTCTAGTGAGGTAATCGAAGGGGGACCGAACGTAATCTGGGAGCAGATAAACCTAGAGCCTAGGTTAAGTGAAGTCCGAGAGGAGGACCTGAGAAGGATTGTTTCCGAGTTTGGAGACGTGTTTTCGGACCGTCCCGGAAACACGAGGGTGATCGAACACGATATCGAGCTAAGCGGTGAGGAGTCAATCCGTAGCAAGCCGAAGCCGTATCGTTGTTCCCCTGTGCAACGTCGAAAGTGTGAGCCGCTCTTTGTGCCGCATAGGTATCGTCGCCTAAAAGTGGCCGGTTACTGAGATGGAGCATGTTGCCCCACAGCGCAACTTTGACGTTCGCTATCAAAAAAAAAGGAAAGCTAAACGCTAATGCAGGTGCATTGAGCAGTGCGTTCTAGCTAGTACCTTCTCAACCGTTCGGTTTCTCGCTGGTGATTCGGGGCAAAATTTTGACCTCATCACGACCTTAGCTGAGCGCTCTCGTTCAGAGTGATCTCAAGGGGCCAACTTTATGTGGTATTCTAATGCGTTGCGTTGTTGTGTGAAAAATTCAAGTTCTTTAAGAGTCCTGTGTCCCACATGTGCCTCTTGATGTAGAGGGAACAAAATTCCGATAGACACGTAGATAGGTATATGTTGCACTATACTGTGTCTGGTGTTCTGTCGGGTGACCGAGGGCACTTGCTTGTGTCGTGTGTTGTTTGTTGTCGAACCGTTCTTAGCAAGTTGCAGAACCATCGACAAGTGCTGAAACCGAAGATGGTCAGAAGAGACGAGCGAAGCTGGTCGGAAAGTTGTGGCGACAAGCCAGTGGAGCTGGGATCCGTCCTCAAGAATGGGATGTGTTCCCGGAACAGTCTGGAGCTGCATTCTCCCCATGGCCCTGGAGGCGAACCTGGAGGGACCTGGCGAACGAGCGCGCCTGTCATCCGAGCCCCGTGGAAGCAGCTCGTCTTTCGGCGCATTGTCTGGCTGCGGGGGTGCTGTTATGCCAGCGAGTCCTCAGCAAACGTCCGTGCCTCTGAAAAAGGCAATCTGGGTCAAAGCCAGCCCGCAGTCCGCCTGACACGAACAACTCAACGGCGTAAACACGCGCGGCGCCTCTCTGGCGCCCACGTGCAGTGAGTCAGCGCACGTGCCAGCGAGCCCCGACGAGTAAACAACGGGCGTCTTCATGTCTGGGGGTCTGACGCATTGCGCGGCGACCCCATTGGAGGAATCTGCCCTGACGACCAGCGGCGCTTCTGATTGGACATTTTGGTTGGACCCGGTGCATATAAAAGAAGCCCTGCGGCGCGTCGCGAGCGGCGGTCCTAGGTGAAAGCTGACATGTGTGTCAGAGCGGACCCGTTTGAGAGCAGACCTATGTGTTAGAGAGGAGAGCTCGGCTCTTCGAGTCTCTGTCGGCCCCAGTGCCGAATTTGTAACGCCTCTGTATATATGCTGTACATAAACCTTGTTTAACTCACCGTCGTCTCGTCCGCTCGTCTTATCAGCTCTGCGCAGAAGCAGTCGCGAGCTGAGAAACATACGCTACCAAACGGCTGGTGACCTTCCCGGCGAAGTCGGAAGCAGTGGCGCCTTCGGGACCGTGTTGGCGTCGCCGTCTTTCGCGACACAGTGCACGTATAAGGTTGCGTTGTGCTAGTCAGACAGAATCTCTGTATTATAACATATTAGGCCTTTCATTTCAACGCCGCTTACTTGGTCATCGCTTGCTCTGACACACCGACCTGCTTCGATATAGGATACAATGTTTTTGTACCACAACAATGCTTATTATGCAGCCTCATGAACAAGCTATATTGATTGCTTGCTTTTCAAGAATGAAATAGCGGAATAAGAGGTAAAGCAGAATATTGGAGTCATAACAATTCCAACGTTTCATGCAGTAACCCTTTACCAGCCAAAAATTTATTTTTTTCATGATCCAGTTTCTACGCGTACTCACTGACGTCTGTATGTGTCGTGGCTCATTCGATTTTTCAGCACCTAGAATTGCGATAAAAGAGGCTGGCTTTTTTTAGTTTTTCTTGCCTCGCGCCCCAAACAGCTTCCAGACGTGATGTTCGAAAACGTCGGCCTGCGAAAAACGAAACGATATTGCGCGTCAGCACGAGGCACTCGTAGCATTCTTTCTTTGCCGTGATGAGAACAACGAACGGAAGTTTTGTATATAAAGCCATAGGCTTATCAGCCGGGGGGTGAAGGAGGCACGAGCCCCCCCCCCCCCCCCCCACTGAGAAAAGTTGAGGAGGCCGAGCCCCCCACCCCCCCATTTCGAAAGTGGTCAATCTTAGCTGCACGCTGGGGAAACCAACAAGTAAGGCGAAGTTTTCCGTCACAACAATAATTTATGCTCTTACAGAAGAATGAAAATGTCACGAGGCAATGTCGCAACATAGCGAAATTTCGCCAACATTTCCATTGTGATGATTTTCTTTGTAGGCTCCTTGCGGTGCGGGTCCCCAGTGCGACGCTTTCGCGTCTTGTGCTGTAGTATTGCAGAGCAGGCAAGCGCTGAACAGGGGCCCCATATTATTACATCACTTGTTAATGCTTTTATTCTGCTTTGACTTGTCGATTCAGTTACAGATGGGATTGATCAAACTTTTTATAGACCGGTCAAAGCATTTGCTCCTTCCGGAAAATAAATGTTCTGAAAATAATATATCATCAACCCTGCACTGTCGACGCTGTTGCGAGCCGATCAGTGTGACGAGTCGTTGTTGATGTTTAAGCTTTTCCGTACAGAAACGCCAAAAATTGTTCCCGATTTAGTCTTTGATAAGCCTGATTAGCCTTGCTTATGGTAGCTTGGAGCCATAGCAGCATCTTGAAAAAAACGCAACGAAAAAAGCAGTGGACTCGACCTCAGTAGGAAGCTCCGCTTTTAAGCTTGCCCCACAACTTGACCCACTGGGCCAGGGAGAAGGTCAAAGACCGTGGTTTTTAGCACAATGGTGGCTTAGTTAAGAATCGGGGTAGTTGGTTTTCACTCAACTTGAATTGTCGTTTGCAGCTCGAAATTCATGTGAAAGTATCAAAGAAGCACGCACGTGCAGCGCTGCTTACTAAGCTCTTTCTCTCAGCAGGTATGAGCACACAGAGATGTATACGCTCACCAACTACTGAACACCGTTATGCTTAAGGGGAAATTTTATATCAAACTCATAATCCAGCTAGCCTACTTGAATTACACTTAGAAGGATAGGCTATCCGACTAACAAGCAGGTGATTTTGTAGCAGACAGAAAATTTTAAATGCCGAAGAACGGATGGCAAACAATATGCCGTATCGAAAATAGCTTATTCTATTATTTTTTACGTGGTCGTGCATAAGTGGTCATTACGCTATGTATCACTTTCACGTCATTCGTTGCCTCGCGTGACAAGCTGGTGCTGTGCGCATTAGAAAGACTGCTTACACCAATCATTTACAGCTTACGATCATTTCGAAAGGAAGCAACGAGGTATTCGTTGCTTCCTTGGATACTTGCGTGGATACTTGCGCACAAGTATCCAAAGTGCGAATGCAAAACTGAAGTAGTACGTTAAAATAAATTTCACAATAATTTTGTCCATAAAATTACGGGAGGCGTAATCTTTGTCCCTACTTTGAGTCATATGATCTAAAGCATTGCCTCCGAGATGCGGCGCACAGCAATTCATCTGTAGAGCAGACGACGGATGACAACTTGCCCTAAAGCGTGTTCTTCAGTCTAATGCGGCAGTCTTCATGCCCCTAAGGAGAAAAATTTGTTATGAATCGTTTATGAACTCATTCAACATTATATTCTTTTGCCCAACGTGTTGCGAACACATGGCCGTCACAACAGCTCCATCTGTGTGTCAGTAATGGAGAGGCATCACATATTAGAAGTCTCAGTGCTCTACGTAAAAGAGTGAATTTAGATACTGTAGAATACCGCGTTCAAAATAGTTACTCCTATCTGCTAAAACAGCCTTTCTTCACCAAATGCGGTCACGTTTACTCGCGTTTGAAGCTTATTGCCGCTTTTCCGCTCTGATTTCTAGATTTCTCAACTTATCAGCGCATTCTCGAAAAGCTCCGATTTGTACCACGAATATTGTCGCTAAAAACAAAATAATGCAACATGTTTTTCTATATTACTGTATGATGGCCTTCGGTTGTCTATTTACGAGATTAAGAAAAAGCGAAGATGGGTTTTTTTATTATTGAAATTTCAGTGGAGTACACTTTTGCCAATCTGAGAACTTTGAGGCAATATATAAATATTTACATTTGCCCTACGGCAGCAATAATTTATGTACCTAATGAACACACTATATCCTTAAAACGTGTCAAGTTTGAAAACGCTGCTTGCATTACTTTCGGAGAAAAAAAAGGGGGAATACGTAACTTATTTTACACTGTCGCAAAATTAGACATCTTTAAAAGCTACTTTCTTAAGGTCTACAAACTTGAAACCGTATGAATTCATTCTTCATTTCAGGTAAAAGCATTTCAGGTAAAAGCATGCATTTCAGGTAAAAGATATCTTCCTTGAAACAAAAATATTTGTCTTTTTATAGCATCTGCAATTTTCGAAAATGACAAGTGACGAAATTGGTGCCTCCATGTTGGTGAAGTTTGATTTTTTTTCTCTCGTAAGTTATGCCATTAATCATAAAACGAAGCTGACTGTCGGGTTACCTGGTGAGAGGCGCACGAAATATAAAATACTCGATGAAATTTAAAATGTCAACTTTTGGACCCGTGTCGATCTCTCGTGTAATCACCCGCTCGCACAATTTGTCCACGGCCAACTAGATCCGTTTTTCAACCTCGAAACTCTTGTAGTTGGCGTTTGGTTTGTGCGGCGTCACCAGAAAAAACATGACACGCACTCCCTTCATGATTGCGATTATTATTATTCTCATTATTGTTGTTGTTGTGATGACTACAAAGATCTAGTTTAGATAGCGCTCACGCCCAAAGGGAATGGGCCAAGAACCAGGCGGCAGATCCTCTTCTTCATTGTCGCCGCCTTCATCTTTTGCTTCGCGCCCAAAAACACAAGCGCCGATTTCTCAGCAGTGGGATGCCATTGCTCTTTTCCGCGAGACGACGAATGAAAAAAGCGAGAAATAAAAAGCAGAAAGTCTAAAGGAGCAAAACTTTTCTTCGCTGCGCGAAGAAATTTTTCGCGTACACACCATTCGAATTTTTCGATCCCGTGTACACACCGTGCGGAGGCGAACTGCTATAGCGGAGCACCTATAGCGGAGCACCTGAAAGAACCTCCCACGCTGACTGTGCTGCCCATTCGAGCGAACTATTTTGCTGATTAGAAAAGTTCGACCGCCAATGACGACGACTGATTTCGAAAGACCAGCTTAGTGTTTCCCGACTGTGGGTTGCTCAGCGCAAGAATGTTTTTTTTTTCCTTTTTCATATCTGAAGGAAGCAATAAGAATGAACTTAGCTGAAACGGATGCTTGGGCGAACTGGTTCTGTTTTTTTTCTGTTCTGACTGCATACTTAGGAAATATGAACTGCAAGAAGCAAAACATGGCAGATTTCATGTACAGTGGGAAACGATGGTACGTGCAGCAAGAACGACGGAGGTGGATATGTCACTTTAAAATCAGCGCAACGTTACAAGGCAGACGTAAATTATGCCGTACATGATTTCCGTGAGATGATTATCATGTTTGCACCAACTATACACCTTCCACATTCATTCACATCCCCGTAATACCAAATTTGGTACATGCGGATAGCGAAACAACCACGACGCATCATGA